>JARHVA010001678.1:397500-625000 GCA_037957365.1 Torreya grandis
TTAGTTGCCTACCTATCTTACATCCCTCTCATCTATTATATCATCTCCTCACCATCCTAGCTTGTTTTGTCTCTTAGAGATATTTTTCTCTCTTTCATAAGTTAAAAATAAGAAATGACTTTCATTTCACCCTATTTAAAATAAACTTTACACAATTCAAATCTTTGACTTATTTTCTAGCAGATTCATTATTTTGCCTCTATCTTTGTTTCTACTCATTTATTTTTTGAACAAAAAAATGTTCTAGAATTATGATGACATAAAAAATCTTTTTCAGTACCATATGCCTATATTCCAAAAATTTAGATTTTTAGCTATTTTTTGCACTAACTTCTACATGTTCACATAGTGTTCTTCACATTGGACACTTCACTTCTCTTACACTCTACTTCGTTATCTAAAAAACTAAGGTAATTAAAGGTATGTGTTTTTAAATTCTATCCTTTCATTTATCTTATTTGATACTTATTTCATCTTACTTAGCATCAACATTATGTGTTATCATGTTCTATTTCTTGAAGCACCATCCCATGTTGCACTCATGTGACATGTGATGAGATTATAGTGGGGAACATGTATACACATAATATTTTCAAACTTTTATCAATTACTGATACTTTGTATCTTTCAAGAACCTATGAAGTATCAATCTCTCTAAGTGCATGCCTTAAGGGTTACACCAAGAAAGTGGTGGGCAGACCATTAGTGCTTCACAGAATTGTTGTCCCTTTTACCACTTGTTATTTACACACTTATCTCCTAAAACCATTTTAACTAAGCTTAATCTTCTCTATTTTACCCATTCTAGGCATTGTCTACATTTTATCCTCCTATTCCTCACATAAATCCCTTTTTCTTAGTCAGTTATACTAGGTCAATTGGGTCAACCCTATACAGTTTTGAGGTTTTTTTCACTTAGCATCTAGTTAACCTTTGGATGACCTAGCTCATGACCTAGTGAATTATTATCCAAAATTGTATTGGGTCAACCTTGTTAGCCAAAATTTTTAGAAGGGTTTATGGAAATATCCACCTATAAATACAAGTTCATTTCCATAATTTGTGTTGAGAATCCAAAGAAGTAATAATAAATGAACATCTACTTATTGACCATTCTACTTGAGAAGGAAAGCTTAGGGTTCCATACTTTCTTTGGAGATATAGATCTGGTCTTGTGAAAAATTCTTTTGGATACATAGATCTGATTTGTCTTTGTCATCCTTAGATACCATGACAATCTCTTGTGAATCACCTTAGCCAAGGGGGAGATTGAGGATTGATGGTTCATCATCAAAGTTAAGTATTCCTAAATTTATTTCTTCTTTGTAAGAGTAGATAGATAATGCATTTGTGATTTTATTATATTATTAAGATTTTATATACATTTATGCGAGTATATGTCTTGTACACATGTTTAGTTTTATTATTTATAACCCCTAGTATATGCCACATGTTTTGGTGAACACTAGATTAGATTTACTTTACTTTTTATTAGTTTAGGTGAAATATCAAAACCTAGGGTCATGCTCCCGCTTAACAAATGTATTCCCAATTGAAAGTGTAGGTATGCTCTATTATAATGTTGTTATTAGTTCAAATTGAGTGGATGGATGAATCATGTAGGTGAATCACCAACCCTTAGAGTAGGTTTATATAATTTACTTTATAAACCTTTTTAGTATAACATTAATATGTTTTAGTAAACTAATCCAAAGTGATGTACCTGGGGAGCTAGCCCCATAGTCTAGAGGTCTAGTCTAGTTGTAAGGTCACCCACAACCTTTAAACCATTCCCATGTTAGTCCAAGTTTGAAGTAGGTATGAACAACCTCATTTAATATGGTAAAAATTTGGTTTATAATAGTTTTTTCATTCTTGGTGGTACTATATTCAACCATTATATCACTCACTTGCAGCGTTATAGTCATCTTAAGTAGTTTTAAATACCTAGGAAAAGGATGTGCATCTAGATTACATGTTGAGAGACATATCAATGTCATCATTACATAGGTAAGGAAGGTTCTTGTTCATAGTTCATTTTATTTTTAATATGGTCCATGAGAAGCTATGGTATCTTATGGGGAAAATTTATGTCATTCACCATCCTTTAGCCTTGCCATAACCCCTATAAACCTTATGCTAACCCTTATCAACCTTACAATGGGATTCCTTATTACCAAGACTATCAACCTCATTATGAACCTCCTCAACCTCCTTTTAATCCTTATTATCCTCATTAATAATCATGTCACCAAATTTCTATTCGTTATAGTCAACCTTCACCAAGAGAGGATGATTTGAGCTTAGAGATTGAGAAGCTAAGGGAGGAAAGAAATAGGTTGTAGGAATGTCTTAGGTAACAAAAAGAGATTGAATGTCAAGAACTTATCCATAAAAAATGTACCCATAAAAATTAATAAAAATCTTCTAGGGTAATCAATCCATATTCTTTTCTCACCTTTATGATCATTGGAGACTTATTGGTTCATAAATACTTGTTTGATGACAAGGTTAACAACTCAGTTATCCCTAAGATAGTGGAAGGCAATTTCAACTTGGTGTATGGGCCTAACTCCAACCTTGAATTTCAATGGAGTGGGTCAAATATAAGGGTATTTATACTTATAAAAAATATAAAACTTTCCCTTCATGCCTACCCCAATATTTCAATTACATAAGACATCATTGTTGCAGATTTGTTTCCTCATTTTTCCATATGTTTGTCAAGTAATTTTATGGCCAAGATTGGGGGATGCTTATCTAGTGACTTGTCTTATATGGTTTCCAACATTAGGTATGGTGTAGAGATAAAAATCACATTTGAATAACTCTCCAAGTTTCATATCCAAACATACACACCAACCACCTCGAGTGTAGATTGTCTTTATCCTCCCACTTCTAATCAACATCCATGTGTTCAAGCCCCCTTCAAGATAGCATTCTTTGTCAAGAGTTTTCAATAACATCATATTGGAATCCTTCATGAGATATAAAACCAAACTATGTTATGCCTACTCTTAAAATACAAAGTTAAAAATAAGGGGAAATAATGAAGTCTACTTCAAGAGGTGTGTCAATTTCTCCATGTGTACCATTAGTCCTTAATGCTTCAGTTACTCATGAGTATCAAACCATATCAAAATATGAAAAGGCAATTGACTATTTTAATAAAAATAATGTGCTATCTAAGGTTGATACTCCTAAGGTTCTAATATGGATGAATCCCTTCACATTTATCAATAAATATAAGGAAGTTCATTTCCCTCCCACCCTCTCCTCTTGTGAAGAGGAACTAAATGCATTAAAGGTAGAAATTGAACATCAAAGTGTAGGAGACAACTTGCCAATATTTATTAATAAGATGATAGTTATTTAAACATTAGAGCATGTTACAATTATAGAAGACCTTCAAGGACACCTTGAAGAGGACACCTCAAGCATCTATGATAATTAAATCCATATTGGTATCCCTATTCATCCCTATAGATCAAAATTTGAACATGAGGTAAAATTAGATGATGTGAAACCATCATAATGCCATGGAGACGAAGCCAATGACAACATAACTCATTCAGCTTCCCTTATGTAATAGAGTCATGGAAATAACTCATTTGGTACAATTATTAAGGTTGAGCACATTCCTAAAGTTGTTGACCCTTGAAAGCACTTGTGTAATGAGGCTTTGAGTGATATTTAAGAACTTAGTATTGAAAATTTGCATTGTGGAGTAGGATAGTAGATTGAGGTTTCAAATGAAGATGTAAATAATTCTTTAGATCTTGAATAAGACAATGTAATCTTGGAAACACCAAGGCAAGATGAGTTGGAACTTGAGTAGATTGATGATATGCCATTATCCAATGAACATAAAGATGACCAAGTTATAATGGATCAATAAATTTACTATGACTCTGTCTAAGAATTGGAGATGAGTGGTCAAGATGATATTTCTAAATAAAAAGGTAAGAATGGAAGTAAACCCTATGTATTTTCAATTTAGCAAGATGAGATGTCTTTTTTAGAGGACTTGGAAAACTGTTGCTTTAATTTAAGTAATCTATCTTTACCCCATGAGGAGCTTGAGGAAGATTTATTAAACAACACTATGGAAGATACTCATCTATACACATATTAAGAAGTTGAATAACTTGATAAAACACTATCTCATATGGAGCATAATAGAGGCACTAATCGAGGATTAATAGTTGAGTTTCCAAGATATTAACTACATAAGAGTATGAAAAATCAATATCAACTTATGATTAAGGTAGAGATGAGGCTAATCATGTAAGGTAGATAGATTTGGAATGAGTATGATTTGGTTCTTAGCTCATATAGACATGCATTTGAATATGGAACCAAAAAGGTCCAATTGCTTCCCCAAGAAGCCATGATTATGCCCATATCCCTAGATACAAGTGTAAATTGTCACACAGTAAGCAATTCTAGGGTGAACTCAAATCAAGATGTGGATATTAGACTTCATGGTGCCATAGTGACCAAATAATTTTTATGTTTGATCTTAGAGAAAAGAGTTAACAAGTGGTTTTCATAAGTTTTTAGTTAGTTTCTTTATTGCTTTAATGTCTTCCGTGTTTGTTCTTAGGCTTAGGTGTATTTCTTTTATTATCTTTGTTGTGTCCTATTATTTTTTTGTAGTCTAAGTGGTCATCAAATATTATTACCATGTTTGAATCATGATATCATCCTTGAATTAGTGGGTTCTCTTGAACAATAGGTTGATCATCCCATAGTGTCAACAAAAATGTTGACATTTTGGCCTCATAGGCCAAATGTCAACCCCTAACATCAAAAAACTTGCATAAGAACTAATTTAAGATTATCTATAGTGCCTAAGTTATCATGGTCTCATAAATTGTAATTTAGAAGTCTTTGATCCTTTTTAGGAGTGAGATCTAGGAATTTGACTCAAGAGAGGATGGTTAGTATGGTGTTGGTTCCAAAATGAAAGAAACACACTAATAGCATAAAAAGTCTAGGGCTAGACACTAGGGAGAGCGTAGTTGACAAAAAAAATGAAAAACACAACTAAAAAGTAAGGAATAAAACACAAGAATTCTTTCACCTTCCTTGGATGCTCCAAATGCCTTTGTAGTACTGGCTTGCTCGGCTTAAGCTCATGAAGTCCTTGGCAATGGAAGCTTGGATACCTCCATCTCTCCTTGGCACCTTTGGCTTGTAGATTAGCTTAGCTTAGAATAAATTTGGCATGGTAAAACTAGTTTCAATGGCTTATTGAAGATAGTTATGCATTATAACTTTGCATCAAAATAGATTAGAAATGATGTTCATGGCGTCTCTATTTATATATTTTTGAGAATGTCTAGAATCAACCTGAACTGTCCATCTTGAGATTGAGATGTGTGGTTGAGAATTAATTAAATTTTTTGAACTAAGTTTATAATTATCCTCATCATGAAATTATAAGAATGGAAAATTAAGAGGCATGGAGGGCACCATGAAAGGCATTGATGAGGCATGGGAGGCATGAATCCTGATATTTGTGGCATTTATGGCCTAGGGATGTCTTCTCAAGAAATGAGGTCACTTGACAATTCAAATATTCAATATTCATTTCCAAAAATAGGTTTTCAATAATTTTCCATAGAATTATTAATTATTCCTTGATTTGGGTTGATTAACTCTTAAGCATGTTTAAGCACTTTGTGCACAAATTACTCAAATTGATCAAAATACCTTATTATTGGTCTAAAATTTGATTAGATTAGAATTGGAAGTTTATGTCAGATGTGTTAGAACCTTTATCCCATTTAGGATGCTACTAAAAAAATAATAAATGCACATGTCTTGTGCGAAAGATTTGATAGAAAAGAATAATCCAAAGCACCCAGGTGCAAATTTAGCATTTTGACCTAGGATGATCTGATCAAAGTTAGCTAGCCCATAAATTGCATTACCACATTTAAGGATACCCTAGCAAAAATTCGCACTTGAATATGTTAGTTTCACATTATTTAGCATGTTTTAGTGTTTTTAGACCAAATTGTGCATTTTGGGTGCAAATTAGCCAAAATCTTGGTTATAAGTTATCGATGGCTAGATTTAGGTGTCTACAATTTTCCCCTATTTGGTAAGAAATTACAAGATATAAGAATAATAATGTCTTCTCAAAGAATGAAAAGGTCTTGTATGCCTACAACTGTAATGATGATAAACTAATTGTATGATGCCCCCTTGAAATAATGATTAGCACAAGTAGGTCGACAAATGGTCCATCAATAAGAAGCAAAATGAGAGGACCAAAGAAATGAAAGATGATGGGGTGAAAACATAATGATAGTGAAAAAGTAGTCAAAATCATTAAGAATGGAAGTGGGACAGTGTACAATGGTTTGCCCAAAGGTGGTTATAAGCATTATACCCCTATAGTGGTAATGTGGTATGATAAAAAAATTATTTGTCTAAAGGTAGTTATAATCATTGAGAAGATAGAGATGCCCTAGTTAGGATAGACAAACAAGATAATAACATGCCCTCATATAGGTAGAAAAAGTAAAGTGGTGACAATAAAATGATTTACCCAAAGGTGGTTATAATCATTGAGAAATGTAGGTGGGATGGTGTGTAATGATTTACCCATAGGCAGTTATAATCATTGGACCTCGACTATGGGAAACATGATAAAATTGGTCAAGGATGATGATAACTTAACATAGAGGGTAATGATGAATTGGAACAACCTATTAGTAGGGAGATGCTCATCCAAACTAATAAAGGTTGAAATTATTTCATGTTTAATTACTCTATTTGTGATATGATTAGGATGGAATAAAGATGTCAGAGTGCTGAATAGATGTCACCATTACTAAATAACTTCTTGAAGATGAGGTTTTTTATAGCATGTGTCAATAGACATCATGAAGACTTGGCTGAAATATGCATGAAGACTGACTCT
Organism: Torreya grandis; assembly: GCA_037957365.1. Classification (NCBI taxonomy): domain Eukaryota; kingdom Viridiplantae; phylum Streptophyta; class Pinopsida; order Cupressales; family Taxaceae; genus Torreya; species Torreya grandis. The sequence goes on from JARHVA010001678.1 coordinate 404,438, forward strand.
CATAATCCAATACTCAATATAAAATAATGCACCAATGATAGAAACCATGATGAAAATGTAAACATATGAATATGGATGGATTCAAGTGTATGTGTGGGCAAGGAATCACCCAATAAACATGCATAAATTGAATCAAGGCAATAGAGTTGAAAGCAAACAAACATATAGACAAACAAACAATAAAGAAACACTCAATAGAAACCCTATGAACATTGGCCCTAGAAAATAGGTGATAACTTAACAAATTAACAAAATGGGAGATTAGAATAAAAATAAGGTGGTGTCCGAGCTATCTCCATATGTACTAGGCAAGTGGACGCTGCCTACATAGTTCCATGGATGTAATATCCAATAAAAAGCTTTAGACTAAATGTAGTTCTCCCAAGGAATGGGAAGAATGTGATAAATAATAAAAATAAATAGAATGGATGTGAGAGAAGAATAAGAATGGTCTTGAAAAATGGTGTGTGACAGAAAAAGGGCAAAAGGATGGGGAAACTAAATGACAAGTGATTTGCTTGTAACTTAATGAGGGTTCCTAGAATCCTTAAGGCAAAGAAGTGGTTAATGTTTTTGTTCTTTTCTAATGATTTTTTAAATGTTTTTGGAAGTGTTTTGGAGTGTCTCAACTCAATCAAGGATGACAAGACACTAAATGGTTCAATATCACAAAATGATGAGAGTATTTAAACTAAGGTTACTTGTAAAATAGTAAGAGTGTAACTTAGGTTGTTCTTAAAATGGTGAGATCATGGCTTAAGTTTCTCACAAAATGGTGAGATCATGGCTTAGGTTACTCACAAAATGGTGAGATCATGGCTTAAGTTACTCATAAAATGGTGAGAGTGTGGCTTAAGTTGCTCAAAAAATGGTGAGAGGATGGCTTAAGTTGCTCACAAAATGGAAAGAGAGGGGCTTAAGTTCTTGATATGACCTTAATAGGTATTGAGCACTACCTACATAACCCCATAGTAGGACCTCAAGTCACTGTAGTTCTACCTTTGCATTGGAGGAACTCAATGAGTGTAGTAATCAATTTAAACAAAATAGGCACAATTGGTAAAAGGCATAGTACGACATAGGAAGTGGCAAGTTGATATGTCAAGGCTTAGTGTTTCCTCTAGTTTTCCCATAGGTAGTTATAACTAGGACATAATGGCATAGATCAATGGTACTAATTTTCACAAATATGGTTATAATTAATAACAAGACTGATGGTAAGAAAGGAATAAAAAATGAAGGATGAAACTAACAAAACTTCTATCACACTATCCCAAAATATGATCTCTATCTAAAGTACTTGAACCAACTGATGAAATTGATTAGATACTTTAATGTTGAAACTACATAATCAATGACAAAAACCAAGGTCAAATGGGCTAGGCTTTAGAACACACTAGGTCAGTAGAACATAAGTAGAAAGTGGATATGGTGAAGAGGATGGATAAGGATGGTATTTATACAAAGAATACTAGTGATAAAATGGACAAACTCAAATGGTCCTTACAAACAATACACCTTAGTGCTCAAGAATAATACCACTTGAGATCAATAATATTCATTAGCTTTGGAAATTCCTCTCCATCTGGTGTGGAAAAATTGTATGCTCCTGATCCATAATCTACAGTAATGATGAAAGGCCCAATCTAGTTTGGTTTTAATTTCCCTTTATTGCTTCTTCTCAGTCATGGTAATCTTTTGGTTTTATTTAAAAACAAGATCACCAAGTTCAAATGTTCTATACTTAACATGTTGATTATAGTGGCCTTTGAGTTGATTTTGATATGCTTGAAGATTTTTGAGTGTTATTGTGCATTTCTCATCAATTAGGTCTAGCTCTTACAAGCAAGTTACTCAATAGTCATGATCATCCAAGACATGCTTGAAAGAGATGCATAGTGAAGACAATTTAACCTAAATGGGAAGGATGACTTCAGTACCATAAACAAGTGAGTATGGAGTGGCTCTTGTGGGGGTATAATGATTGGTATAGTATGCCCAAAGGGTATGGAATATCTACAAGTGCCAATCATGACTGGCATCACTGACAATATTTTTGAGAATATTGACAATGGTTTTGTTGGATGCCTCAGCTTGGCCATTACCTTGAGGGTAATATGTTATAGAATTTTTTTGTGTGATGTTGTATTCTATACATAGAAGGTTTACATCCTTATTCTTAAATTATCCTTCATTATCAAATATAATGTTAGAGGAGATACCATATCATCAAATCAAATAGTTGAAAATGAATTTGGAAATTTGATTTCTAGTCACATAAGTGAGGGGTATAGCTTCAACCCACTTAGTGAAATAATCGATGGTGGTAAGGATATGTTTATGGTCATCAGATGAAGTGGGGTTGATCTTCCTAATGAGGTTGATTTACCATGTAGAAAATGTCTATGGTTTCAACATCAATTTCAAAGTTTTGGCTAGGGCATGAATCAGATTAACATGTCATTGACATTTATCACACTTTTTTACATATGCAGTGTCATTCGCATCCATTGTGGGTGAATAATAACCAATACACATGAGAGTTTTGGATAGGACTACCCAACTATAAATAACTCCATATATGCCTTCATGAACTTCTCTTAACTCTAGTGTAGACTCTATTGGAGTTAAACAATGAAGCAGAGTTCCATCAAAACTGTGATGGTAAAGGGTAGATCCAAATAGAGTATAACAAGTGAAATGATGAATGAAAGATTTGTTTTGTTATCAAGATAAGCTAGGTGGTATAACTTGGTCATGAAGTTATTTATAAAGATATGAGTACTAGATATAATTAGGACAAATAATATCATAAAGCATGGCAATGGTTGAAGGCTCATGAGCTGGTGCTGACAAATTCTCTATGAGGAATTGATAATCTCTAGATTTATCTATTTGTCAAATTAGAGATCCAATAGTAGCCATGGCATCTATATTTATATTACTATCCCTTACTTTTACTCAAACTAAATGTTGGAAATTTATTTCTTAAGAGTGTCAACCATGGTTTTATATGGAACTAGCTTATTGTCTTTGGTCTAAAAATGATCTGTGACTTGATTGATGATTAACTAAGAATCACCATAAACTTGGAGATGAGATATATTCAAATTCACTATGTATCGTAGTCCTAAAATAAGTGCTTCATACTCGACCATGTTGTTTGTACAAAGAAAGATGATTCTAAATGATTTAGGGATTAGATCCCCTTATGGTGTAATAAACAATAAGCCTACCCCTGATCCATGTGCAATAAATGAACCATAAAAATATAGATTTTATGGCTACTCCTCAAGGGGTGTGTTAATGATGATCATTATATATTCATCAATAAATTTAAATGTGAATGGCTATATGTCTATGAGAGGTGCTTCAAAAAGTTGATCTAGAAGAACTTATCCCTTGATTTCCTTCTAATTTACATATTCTATGTCAAACTCACTAAGAAGCATGATCCATTTAACCATTATACCTTATAAATCTATTTTAGATAGTAGATACTTGAGCATATCTAATTTTGAAATGACCATGGTCTTATTATTCAACCTATAATGGCATAGTTTCTAAGCTACAAAGACCATGGCTAGATAAGAATTTTCAATAGGTGCATAGTTATGTTAATATGTAACCAAGGTATGACTTAGGTAGTAGGCAGAATGTACTTTTCCATTGTCATCATGTTGAGCCAAGCATGCTCCCATAGCATGGTTAATAGCTGATAGGTATAACAAGAATGGCTTTCCTGGCATAGGAGGTAATAAAATAGGTGGGTTAATAAGATAGTATTTGAGTTGTTGAAAAGCTATTTGGTAGTGATCATCCTAGTGAAATGAAATTCCATTATAAAAAGGTTTGTAAATGGATGACACTTATTTTCTAAGAGATGAAGTGTCATATTGATTGGATCTTACCCTATAAACTATGGAGTTGCTTCAAATTGCTTAGTGGTGTTATCTTAGTTATAGCATGGAATTTATCCAAATTGACTTAAATACCTCTATGAGACATGATGAAGCCAAGTAATTTTCCTAAAGTTACACTAAACACACATTTCTTTAGATTGAGTCTGACTTTGTACTCCTGTAATCTTTCAAATATCTTACGTAGCATTGATGGATGGTCAGCCCTAGTTTTAGATTTTCCAAATATGTCATCAACATAGTCTTCAAGAATATCATGCATCATATCATGGAATATGATAGTCATGAACCTTTGATATGTAGCTATAGCTTTTTTAAGGCCAAATTTCATTACCTAATAAAAAATGTTCCCCATGGAATGGTGAACACTATTTTATGTTGGTCTTCTGGTGTTATTCTAATCTGGTTGTATCTTAAAAAGCCATCCATGAGTGAAAGCATTTCATAACCTGCCATGGAGTTGATGATCATGTTGATATCAGGCAAGGGAAAATCATCTTTAGGACAAGATTTGTTGATGTCTCAAAAATTAGTACAAATTATAATCTCTTTAGGGTTTTTAATAATAGGTACCACTTTAGACATCCATTCTGAGTAGTCAATGGATCAAATACATCCTACTTCTAAGAGTTTTTACAACTCTTTCTTTACCAATACAAAAATGCAAGGATGCATCTTATGTAGCTTTTGTTTTACTAGTTTAGTGTCAGGATTAACCCTAAGGTGGTGTAGAGCCAAGGTGGGGTCTAAACTTGGCATGTTAGAATAAGCCCATACAAAGATATCTACAAATTCTCTCGACATAAATGTAAAGACATCATGTTCCTCCTCATTGAGGAATACCCTTAATTTTATTCATTTTAGGTCTGATGAAGTCCTAATATTTACCTTTGTTTTATCTTCAACTAGAAGGGTATAACCATCTTCTAGGATAGTAGGCAGAGACTTGAACTATTAGATTATGTCAGGGTCCTCTGTTAGGAATTGCTCTTCAACTTCTCCTATGCATTATGAATCTGAGTCCCCTAATGGGAGATCTAGCCATGTAAAAAAAATAGTTAGAAATTCTTGGATAATTTGATCAAATGCTTGTTATTTCTCAAAGTTGAACTCATATCCACATGTAAGTTCATCATTGGTGGTCTCTTGACCTAAATTCAAAGATGAATGAACACCCCCATATAATGGTGCATAAAATACATTTTTGCCACTATATTAGCCTTTATCTTTACTTTTTCCTTGGTCAAAAAGTGCCTTAAAGAGGTTTTCACTTTGAGACCTCAATTTTTTGCTTAATTTTTTTGGCTAAGGGTGTTTAGTCACTCTCCAAAATAGGATGTAGGATCTAATGTAATTGATAATCTTGATTTGTGATCTCCTAATGGAAAATTGTCTCTAAGGCCTAAGAAATCATAAAATGCTCATCATTCTGGAGCTCATCAATAAATAGACTAGATTCTTGTTGGTCCCAATATATCATTTGGGGATAATAAATATAATGGCAAAAGGTTGTGATGAATGGCCAAGGTAAGGGTATAAATGGCATTGTTATCAAATAGGTTGGTTTCAGCTAGCTTATCAAAGGTGAGGCTATGATCGGACCCTGCTTCACTGTCATCATCATCATCATCACTAGTCATTGGTGATGGAGTTTGAATAAGATATGTGGGGTCACCCCCAGGTAATTTAAATCCAAGTCCATAAGATATTTCATACTTATTCATGGAAATTGGCTTGATAGTTCCTTGCTAATTTGTTTTGAGGCCTCTTCCTTCATAATTGTGACACTCCATGATGTTATTGGGAATATGATACTTTGAATTTTTATAATAATAAATTTGGTTGTCATTATATAACCATGATTTGTCCCCTTCAAGAGGGTCAAGTCCTAGGATAAATGATAATACAAATGTGATAGGTCCCTTATCTTCGTTATTTTTTTGCCAATGTATATGTGGGATGACTTTAGGTTGCTCAAATGTTTTTAGATTTTAAGGAAGATTGGAAATATGAAATGTATCATGGGTCACGTACTCTCCTGGTCCATTATCTAAAATGGTGAAATGATTAGAAGCTTCAAGAGGTGGCATGTGGGAAATGGAATCCAAGGTATTAAGATATATGCAATTATTTGGTGAAGGATCAATAAATATAGTCTTTCTTTTATGTTACTCAAAACTTGGATTCATGCCATATTGATAATTGTATCTTTGAAATTTAGCCTCAAGATGCTTGCAATGTTCATATGGGTGTAAATCTCCTAGAATATTCACTTACATCTTTGAGTGGGAAAACTTGGTAAATTGGTGTAATTTTGATAATACTAGATGAATCTCATGTAACCAAGGCCTACCTAGAAGCATATTGTATGATAACTCAAGATCAGCCACATGGCAAAGTGTATCATGGGTCAAAGGCCTAATGATAACTAGAAAACTAATGCTACCTTGTGATTCTCTTTCATGATTATCATAGGCTTTGATAGTTATTGTTTCTAGCTAGAGATTTGTCATTGTGTACCCAAAAATCTTGATGAGCTTTAGAGATACTATGTTGAGGCTAGATCCATTGTCTATAAAGACACATTTCACTTTATGCGATTTGATACAAACTTTTATGTAAAATGATGTATATGGTGAAGAGAAGACATATCACTTTGGTTGAATGTGACTTTTTGGGCTAGAGCTAGGTGTCCAACCAAAGCTTGAAATTTATCAAGGGATATGTTACTAGCAATAGTGGATTGGGTCAAAAACTCATTCAAGATTTTCTTATGGATTATTGACATTCCTAGAAAATCTAAAATAGAAATTTGTGCTAGTGTCTTTTGCAATTATTCCACAATATCAAATTTATTATCTTGGTCAATAGTGAATGTTTTATTCTAAGGTTGAATGGTTGGTTGAATGACAAGAAAAGTGGTAGATGGTTGTGAGCCTGGGATAGTAATATTTGACCTCTAAGTTGTGATTGTACAATCAAGATTAAATACTAGACCATTATTGATAATTAATGTTAGGAATGGTGTGGGACTAGATAGGATAAGTCTCAATTACTAGTGTACTCGCATGTGGTCATGTGGCAAGGATGAGTTATCAATATAAGGTCTAAAAGGGGAAGTCCTAGTTTGTTGGTTTGCCCGTATGCAATCCCAAGTCAAAGAGTGATTATCCATGTAATTTGGCTAAATGTTTTTGTTTAAAAATTGTCTAAGATGATTAGTGCTTCATCTAGGATTAAGGGAGATGGTATTAATGCTACCCCCTAAAATATAACCTACAACCCCATTGTAGTCATGTGTAACTACATGGTAGGTTTGTTGGTTGTTACTGTTCTGACCTTGGTTTTATCTATTATTTTTTCATTGTGGTTTTTGCTACTAATTTTATTGATTCTACTGGTTTGGCCTTTGATTTTAATATTTTTAATTTTATTGCTGCCCTAGCCATTGTTGTTGTTGTTGTTCATTATTGTGTTCCTATTGATTTTTATGTCAGGGAAAGTAGTTTTGATAAATCCCAAGAGTTTGGTTATAAGTGGAAGAAACATTATCTAATGTTATCTCCCCATTCTCCAACATATTCTCAATTAAATGATTAATTTGGATACATCTTCATAGACTATACCTATTGACCTGATGATACTCACAAAATTCATTTTCATAGTACCAATCAGGATAAGGAATGCCTTGTTGATAATGCTTTGGTATAGGATAACTAATAAAATTATTAGTAGCAAGCTTGTGAAATACAAACTCAATAGGTTCTCTTAGGTCACTAAAGACATGATGTGTAAGAATGGCTCTTGTGAGAGGAGGGGTTTATAATGGTAAAGGCTGATATATTTGTTGTGTAGGTTTTGGTTATTGTGATTGTGGCATTGGTTGAGTAAGAGTAAGATAAAAAGGTGGTGTAGATGATGTTTACACTATTTGGACATGATAGGATTTGATTACTCCTTTTCCCACAACATTCTTAATGTGATTGAATTGCTTTGATCTTTCTTGGTTATTGGCCTGTGCTAGTTGCAATGCTAGCACTTGAATGGGATGTTGATGTTGGTCATTTCCTTGATTGGTGCCTTGATTTTGATTAGTTGAATTAATATTTATGATTCCTTTATTGATGAGCATTGACTCAATCAACAAGCCTTTATTAATGATCTCTTTGAATGTATGTGCACATTATAGTTCTAGATGGTAAGCTATCTCACTATGCAATTTTTTGGTAAACAGAGTGGATAATTATTTATCTAGTAAACTTTGGGTGAAATATCTTACAAGGGCTCTCCATCACTACAAATAACTTTCAAAAATCTGACTAGCCTTTTACTTTTTTTGCATTAAGTCCATTAAAATCTCATACTCAAGATCATAGGAAAAGTGCTACACAAACTTATCAAAAAGATTGTCAAAATCCATTACTAAATTTTTGGGAAACTTAAAAAACCACTCCAAGGCTTGTCCAACCAAGCTCTTTGGAAACAATAGAAAAAGGTATATATCGCTATATGCCACTAGTTGACATGCGACAAAGAATTTAGTCAAATGAGACTTAGGGTCACCTTTCCCTTTGTATTTATCTAATTCATTGGTTCATATCCTAGAGTAAATGGTATCTACAAATACTCCATGTTGAATGGATAGGAACATACATCATCCAATTTGAACTTTTTAGTTTATTTACCTGCTTGAATAAAATCAATTGCATCCTTCATCTGTTACAATTCTTGGGATAAGAAACTAGAAGGAACATTGAGTTAAGGGAGAATTTGGGTAGATGGTTGGGAGATCACAAGTGGGACATTTTGACCATGGTATGATGGAGATACCTATTGGGGTACATTAGTCATGTTGGGGAATGGACCAAGAATATGCATACATGTATTAGGATGTACTTGAAATTACACACTTGATTGTGTGATATTTTAGTTTAGGTTGGTAATAAAGGTTTGACTTGAAGGATTTTATGGTTAGTATGGAGGGATATAACTATATTGTGCCTACTATGGTTGAAAAGGCACATGTTGCCAAATAATTGAACTTTGTTATTAAGTGGGAACTTGTAGACCAAGACCTTATCTCTAAATTTGTGGCACATATTAAACCAATAATTATCTAGTAGGCACCTAAGAAACATAGGGACCTCCTTGTTACATGAATACCTATGAGGAAGTAAAATTAGGTTGTATATTCGGTATCTATCATTGACAAATATTTGCACATTATTGACTATTCATTTCTTGGTTTTGGATTGGCATATTAGTCTGTGATTGAAGAGGTACATTTTTTGTTACCTAGTGAGCTGGAATATTATTTGCCCTAATTGAGGTGGTAATGTATTTGTCCTCTATTTAATTGATACACTAGATTTTACCTATTGTTTTGGAATACTACTCATTACCTATTGAGGAGGAATAAGATCCATCATATTCTATCATTGAGTCATGACATTAGCCATTATTTTTTACCTAATACCATAAGTTGTACACTTGAGGAAGTAACTAGTTGAGGTTGGGGTGTAGAAACTCCTACTCCCTAGTATGATGAACTATTCATAGGATTAACTACAAACACATGTTCTTGTATAATTATTTGAATGTTAATACCATTTTGATCAGGATTGGATGTTATTTTCATATTGTCTACTACATTTGGCTCACTATTCTGTGTATAGGTTGAAGACACTTCTTTAATAATGGGCATATGCATCAAGTTATCTATCAAATAAATTTGTATGAATGGGTTGGAACTTGGATTCTATTATCCAATTATCTCTATAAAAACTCCTATTGAAAGAACTAGGCCAATAAGAGGCTTACTTACCATGTTCATCTAATTGACATCATTTACTAGATTCAGGTGGGCTTGATATGCTATCTGCATTTGGTTAAATTGATCTTTCATGATGTTTTTGCCTCATTAAGATATATTGGGGTCCTGATATGTTTTTTGGAATAGAGCTATAGGATTTCTAGAAGAAGCCTATTGATCGTAAATGATATTATGGGGCACTCTTACTAGACTTGGTAAATTTTCATGGGGAAAGTTTGTTGAAAACTTAGCCCCTACCTCTATGGTTCTAACCAAAATCTCATCTTTGTTATCTAAAATTTTTTACTCAAACAAAAATGGATCATATGTTGAAGTCATATTAGTATAATATAACTATTGAAGTACTGGCTCATTTATTTTAGGTATTGTAGCTAGGTATTGCATGGTTTATTCTTGGTCTTGTTTTGAATAAGGTGATTTGTTAACCAAATAGTTAGCTAATGGATCTTGGCTTTGTGCCCTTGATTTAGTATTATAAGAGGGATAAGAATCCATCTCATAAACAATATTATCTATATAGTGGTCTTGCACCATTTCTTCTTATGCAACCACATTACTAATCCTTGGATTGTACATGAGTCCACTACGAGTGTAATAATACATGTTGGGATTCATAGTCAATGTTTTTACAATAAGAGTTATACAAAATCTTAAAAATATAGTGCCTAAAATACATGATGTTCCAACTTGGTCTATATTTTTTAAAAGGATCAAAAAATTTTATGAAAATTTTTGTAAGGAAACAAGGAAGCATAAAGTACCTAACATTTCACTATTCACATAAAGATAAATAAGTAAATGGACCTAAAATAAAAATGCCAAACTCTAAGGTTGAAGTGTTTCAAATTAGTTTAATCTAGGAATTTAGAAGTTGTTAGGTCTTTTGGCCAAACACAACATCAAAATCTAGGCTCAAACAAGGCATGTGATAGGACTCTTGGCCAAATGGCATCAAAATCTAGACTTTGAAAATAGATGAAAGTTTTAATCTAATAGATTTGAAACACTTCTAACAAACACTAGGCATTTGATTCTTAGACATGAACTTGATCAACTAGGTATAAGGTATGAAACAAAAGTCACTTTAGCAATAGTTTATTTTCTCACAAAAAAATGGTATAAAACTAGGTTATTTTGACAAACAAGCTAGACAAAAGTGAATAGTATAACTATTTTAGACAAAAGAACATAAAAGTACACTCAGATTGGTCTAAAAATGTAGGAAAAAATTTGGAAATCTATGCAAGAGGTTCTATGAAAAAATATTTGAAATGTTTTGGGTAGCATAATGATGTTATACTACCCAAAAGGTATAACACAAAATGTTTGTTTCAAAACCTCTCTAAGGAAAAAATGTTTTCCTACAATTTTGACAACACAACATTAATTTTCTTGATTGAAAATGTTGTGGTGCATAGACTCAAATTTCAAGTGTTTAACACAAAATGGCTTAATTCTATCAAATGATGATAATGATTATGAGTCTTAAATGACCTTAAACCTAAATTAGAAATTAAACTAAGTTCCCTCAAGTTTAGTGTAAATGGTGAACCCACTTAACACATCAACCTTAAAAACTTGTAAAGGTGTAATTTTGAATTTGCATTATAAGTGAAGGACTTAAGAAACTTTGGTAAAGGTCTAGACTCAATTGCGAAGCATAACTATGCTAAAATGGATGATATAACTCTCAAGCTTTTGATGAACTTATGAACAAGGCAAATTGATGATCTCACATAGGCAACATAACACCTCTTTGTTCAAATGAAAATTTGGACTATGTGTTTGGTTTGGATTGTTTGTTTACACCAAGTTTTGACTCCAAAAAAGACTTTAATCTAGGACAAGACCAGATAATTAATCACTCTTAGATACTAAATTGACAAGTTTGTTTGGTATTTTTGGAATCTATCAATAGACATCATTTGAGAGGCTTTTAAGTTTTCATCCAAAATTAAATGTGCATTATATAGTAGGGTTTTTACACCACCCCCACTTCTCTCAAATGATATTACTATGACATGGACATTGAGGTGCACCTTGCACCAACAATACTTCTATGAAAAGTTGGGATTTTTCTAAGATCTAACAAGTTTCCAAATGATCTAGGAGAATCAATTGCACAATGACTTTCATGGAAAACAATGTAGAAGAAAATCATGGATTTTGGTTCTGTATCACTTGGATTGTTACAAAAAGGTCTAGTCCATTTTACAACCACTACATCTTATTGTTTTCTTAGTATAGTGTGATGTCCAAAGTGCCACTACGTCCTATGTGCAACTCCAAATGAGCTAAATAAAGTTAATGTCAGGAGATGAAACCTCAAGTCAAAGCTTCCCTAAAGAACTTATGGGAGGTGATGAAGTCCCCCTCATAATCCAAGTTTGCATAAAAATAAATAAAACATGAAATAGAAAGACTTTAGGGTCATTTTCAAGGTCATCCAAATTTTGATAAGTTTTTGGGGAGTGATTTGAATGACTTTCTTTCTAAGCCTTAAACTAGGTTATTTACATTAGAAATGGCACTTTTGATTCCAAGGGTTCCCTATAAGGGATAAATGGAAGAGCATACATGCAACATCCCTCTTTTTTATAAACAAAAATTTGATTAAATAACTATTACAAACAAGAATTGACAAGTGTGTTTAATTTTAAGCCCAAAATGAAAGATTTGGTGGTGTTCATTTGACCCCTTGGTCTTAGTTGCAAAATTTGAAAACATTCATCAAAAACATCTAAATCTTTGTTAAACACCCAAAAAAAGGTTCCTAACTGATTTTTAAGAATGAAAAGGTGATTTAAACATGTTTTGAGAAACAATCAAGCTTGGTCCTATAGAAAAAATGTTAGCATGTCCTTTAGCTTTGAAGTTCTTTTTGGTTTGAAATAATGAACTTTAGAAAAATAGCTCATGGGTGTATGTTTTTCAAAAAACATAGTGACTGACATCACTTATATACAACCAAAGATGGTTACCTTGGCTAACCAAAATCTAACCAATGTCAGTTTTGTTAACTGACATTAGTTAAGCTATGTAACTGATGTCGGTCTTACTTACCAATGTCAGTTACTGTGTAAAACTGTGGCAAACAAAAATGGAAAAATAAAGTTAGAAAATCAATTTAATAGAGTTTTAAGGGTCCAAATGAATATTTTAGAGTTGAAAAATGATCTTATTTACGTATGAGATGCATCTAGTCCCACCAGGTGTGCCATAATGTGATCTAGGAATTTGACTCAAGAGAGGATGGTTAGTATGGTGTTAGTTCAAAAATGAAAACAAAATGAAAGAAACACACTGATAGAATAACATCTCTAGGCCTAGACACAAGGGAGAGCTTAGTTGACAAAAACAAGTAATAAACACAAATAAAAAGTAAGGAATAAAATACAATGATTCCTTCACCTTCCTTGGATGCTCCAAATGCCTTTGTAGTACTGGCTTGCTCAGCTTATGCTCATGGAGTCTTTGGCAATAGAAGCTTGGCTACCTCCATCTCTCCTTAGCACATTTGGCTTATAGCTTGGCTTAGCTTGGAATCAATTTGGCATGGTGAAACTAGTTTCAATGGATTCTTGAAGATATTTTTGCATTATAACATTTACACCAAAATATCTTAGAAATGATGTTCATAGCCTCTCTATTTATAGATTTTTGAGAATGTCTAGAATCAACCTAAACCATCCATTCTAAGAATGAGATGTGTGGTTGAGGAATAATTCAATTTTTGGAATTAATTTTATAATTATTCTCATCATGAAATTGGAAGAAAGGAAAATTAAGAGGCATGGAGGGCATCATAGAAGGCATTGATGAGGCATGTAAGGCATGAATATTGATATTTGTGGCATTTATGGCCTAGGAATGTCTTCCCAAGAAACGAGGTCACTTGATGATGGAGATATTCAATATTCATTTCTAAAAATAAAATTTCAACAAGTTTCCATGAAATTATTAATTAGACCTTGATTTTGGCTAATTATGTTTTAAGTATGTTTAAGCACTTTGTGCAAAAATTACTCAAATTGATCAAAATGCCTTGTTATTGGTCTAAAATTTGACTAGATTAGAATTGGAAGTCCATGTTAGATGCCTTGAAACTTTTATCCATTTATGATGCTACTAAAAACAAATAACAAAGGCACATGTCTTGTGAGAAAGATTTTATAGGAAATAACAATCTATAGTACCTAGGTGAAAATTTGGCATTTTGACTCAGGATGATCTAATCAAAGTTAGCTAGCCCATAAATTACATTGCCCCATTTAGGGATACCTTGGACAAAATAAACACTTGAATATGTTAGTTTCATATCATTTATCATGTTTTACTATTTTAAGACCAAATTGTGCATTTTGGGTGGAAATTAGCTGAAAGCCTTGTTAGAAGTTATTGATGGCCAAATTTAGGTGTCTACAAGGAGTGTCATGGTGTGTGATAGTTTTTTCTTGGGAATTCATGTGTCATAGCTACCTTCAGCCTATTTTTTGAGGTGATAGTAGTTACAATTACCCTGGAGTGAGATAGGATGGTATCAAGATGTCTCATTATGTCTAATGGTGTTTTGATATCATTATTCATAGCTTGGTCATTCAAGTAGTTTTAAGTTATCATAAACACCCCTTAATCCATTAGTCACCTCTTATAGGCATTTATACTTTATAAAACATAGAATAAAGGGAATTTTTTTAATGGAAAAATGTCTTGAAGAAGTCCCATTTTATTCTTTAGTCATGACTCATGTGTTTCATATCCTTAAAGGCCCCTTTTAAAGTTCATACACATCTCCCACTTGCTAGATGGGCCCCACATGCCAAAATATGTCTCTCCAACTTCCCCTTACTATATATTATATTTTAAAATGACATTTAACTAATTTTCCCTCTCATTTTATCCTTTAATGGTAATTTAAAGTCAGAGATTTGGAGAAAATGTAGGAAAAGACACTATTTTTAGGTGTTTTCTGCACTGGTATAGACTTGTATAGATTATTCCATAGATAGGAAGTTAGATTATTGTAGGAGGTATCATGACTAAAATATTAGATAAGTTTAATGGAAATAAGACTCAAAATAGATCCAAAACTAACTTCTCTCCTCAAACAAGTTTCTTTGTAGCCTAGGAAAGCTTTTAGGTTTGTGGATAGTATGGATAAGGGAGAGAAAATTAGGAGATGGTATATTGGGTAGATGAAGGGGGAATTTTAAAATTACCATGCATGAAATTTATCTCTAATATAGTGTTATATATTTTATGAACATTAGTTAACAATCTGGACACTCTAATAAGCTTATTTATATGTGCAGGGAGTTGAAATGGCAATGATTTTGATGAAGATTGGAAGTTTTTATAGAAACTAATGTTTTATGTGTGTTATTGAATATCCTCACATCCCATATCCATCACCCTCCACCTATGTTTCAGACTTATGGATGGTGATATCAATCAAAACCTCTTGACTTCTTCATCTTGTAGACTACAAACAAGTATATCTTTTATAGAGTATTCAGGGTATACATATTGAAGAAAGGGATGTATTCAAGAATATAATGGTCCCTTGATATATCCTTAGATATCCTCTTCCTTTCATAATTATCTAGTTAAGGTCAAGGGACTCCTTCAAGTCATGTTCTAGGGTGGTTCTCATAAGAACATGTTGATGCCTAAAAGTGTATCACAAGTGGTTATTAGTGTTTAAGAACTACTACTCATTTCAAAATTTAGAGAATCCAATGCATGAGTTATAGGTTTTGATAATTTTGTTATCTATGGTGGAATAGAGGTAGAATAAGTGAACTATTTCATAAATTTATATTAGTTGGTGGTTGGGAGCTACCATGGCTTAATATTTGATCTTTGAATTTGAATATGATCTATGATATTTAAAGTGAATTACACTCAAAACCTAATTTTAAAGAAAAACTAAGATAATTATTCACAATGAAGCTAATCTAAGGTGAATTGATAAAAAGGATCAAAAGGAAGGGTAAAGTAGAAAAGAGATATGTTGTCAATATTTAACCTAAACATTATGATAAAGTTCAAGTTTCATCTGAACATGCATTTAACCAATATATGACATGAAGTGGCATAAGCTCAAATACTATCACAAATTAGGCAAGCATCTAAGGATAGTATGAAATATCACAAATAAATACCAATTTCACTTTAAATATTCACCCTTGTAAGCAAACAACATTATCACATATGTAAAAAAGGTAAATAAAATAAATTAAACCTTATAACTTTCAACTAATCTAACATTAACACAAACTAGCAACTCTACACTTAAAGATGCACATCTATAATTCACAAGAACCATTCAAATCTGATAATAAGACCAAAAAATAAGAAAGATGCCATGGTAGTAATTTACACAAGAAAATATGGACAAACTTTGAAGAACCCCTTATATTAATTTTCTCAAAAGTTACAAATAGTTTTGGCTCAAAAAACACTCTCTTACAATTGATAATACCTCTTTATATAGACAATTCATGAGGTACATTGGTTAGTCATGTCAAGTGTTGAGGACAGTTGTCCTTTTACAATCCTTCTAATACCTTTTAGACATCCTAAAATTACTAACCTATAAGCCATATACTTTATAAGTTGTACATGGATTTAAGAAAAGAATATTATATTTTCAAAAATATACAATGTCTCTATACAATAGAATATCCTAAGTCAACTAGATTGACTTTTTATACCCTTATGTTTCTGTAGTCTTTTGCCTTCCCTACCAGATATTCATTCTATAATGTTTCTAATTAATAATATGAGGTCCATAATAGGTCTCATGATTTTTTTTCTTGATCCTCCAAGCTCTTGAGATCCTTTTCAGCTCTTTCCAATGCTTTTTGATGATTTTAGCATTTCTTATCTTCTCCTTGAATGTCAAAATCAAGTCCATGATATTCTTGTTATCATCCCATGTTTTTCCTTGTCCTTGATTTCTTAATTCCTACATGAATTGAGTATTTTTATGATTGAACTCCTCATTATTTATTATACCCAAAGGACTAAGTGTAGTAGTCTCTTTGATCAAGCTGACAAATATGCATAACATTTTATCTTCTAGCTATTTGAGGTCCTTAGAAAGATATTCCATTTACATGGACTAGTTACTCAGGGTTATGATTTATCCACTAATATAGCCATATCCATGTTTGTGTGGGATAGGCTGACTATTCTAAACTTAGGAATTTGATCCTTGGTCAAGGCTTTGATCAAATCTTTAAATTCATAGTTTAAATCCTTCCATTGGCCAACTTGTCCTATAGCCATAGTACTTAGTTTATTTACTTCACCATGCCTGGCCCTAGCTATCTTTAAGGAATGGAACAATTCAACCATGGTGTCTTCAAATTGCTTGAAGTTGTCCTCTAGTATTGATAATGTTGATGTTCCTTCCAGATTCTTATTTTATTACAATATGCTTTTGATCATTGTTTGAAATTACTTTGACTGAGCCTAAGCCATTTGAAGAACATGTTATTCAAATATTGTGTCCTCATCAAACTTTTGTCCTCTAACTAGAGTCAATCCAACAAATCATTCTATTTTTTGAAAAGTGAACTCCTTTCTACCAACCGTGGCCTTCTTCTTAGTTATCCTTTACAAACTAGCAGTTGCTGGGATAAATTTGACACCAACTAAAGATTGTGTTACTTTTAGAGTTAGAGTTTCCATTTATGATCCACTTGATTCTCCCATTAGCCATCCTTATTTTATATTATTTTTGTAGAGATGTGATCCATGGATTGACCTCCTCATGCACTATGATATTGATGGCCCTCATCATTGCCCAAGGGTGTTGTTCAGTAGGTACTTTATGTAGTTGACCATAGATGAACCATTCAAGAATGGTTAGACCATGAATCTAATTTTATTCACTAAAGAGGTTAACTTCACTCAAAGGAGGAGTGAAAGTCACCTTGGGACTCTTATCCTTCACTAAAATAATGGATAATTTAGTTTTACTTTTGGGGGTGTCTATAATAGCTAGATCCAACACTTTGTTCCCCTTATCTTATTTTATTTCCTCCATTTATTAATCCTTATAATCATAGGCTAATGAAAACGTTTTGATGGAATCTTCAATGGTCTTATCAGGGTCCAATGCTACCATGTGAACCTAATCTACTGCTGATCCTTGTTCTTCTACTTGGGCTGAAGAGGATGTAATTTCATTAGGCCTTCTCTCCTCTAAAATTTTCTCAATTTGTGTCTCAAGTTTGGACTTTGTTTGTAGTTGGGCTAGTGGAGGTATATAAGGTGTACCACTTAACAAATGGTATTTCCTTGGCCATAACAACCATCTATTATCATCTGGCTTTTACTCCCTTTTCATCCTAGATTCTAGATTGATGTTGTGCCTTTTTAATCTAATGGTGACCTCAAATAATGAAGAGGCTTTTGTGTAAATTGGGTCAAAAGGACTAGGTTGATGATCATAAGGGACATTTATTCCTTTAGATTTCAAATTCTCTTTAACTCCTCCATATGCATCCCATTGCCTTAGTTCATGAATTTGTAGATTGAAGGATATTATATGCTTGGAAGTTGCCTTAATATTATCCCATAATGCAAACACAGTCCTACCAATGGTTATGGTGATGGTGTGAAGCAGTCCCTTCCTTTTGGTTTTACAAATACCATCTATTCCATTATGTATTTGATAAGCCACTTCTTGATATGATACCTTGATTGGCACATGGATTGGTAATATGAGGGGAGTGCATTAGGTTCCATAAATCATGATGATTATATAATTAAGATATAACCATATATCCCCCATGGCTTTAATAGTATTCTTTATTAGTGGGTTAAATATCATCATTAAAATCCTTATGATGGCCTCTATAAGGACTAGATAAAGAAAATCAAATATAAATTAGATGTGATCCCTATACTTGAAGATATGTAACTTGAATTAATACTATGAGATAGTTTGAGTCCTATCAAGTGACCATTATTTAAGGTTAGGCATATTTGTTATATTAAGAAGGGAATCCAGAAGATATGACATCATGTAGAATTGAGATATACTCCTCTTATTGATTATAAAAAATTTCCTACTCAAACAAGTGTTAATTATTTCACCAAGAGGAGGGGTGACCTACTTCTTAGCCATGAAATAAAATAAGGGGACCCAAATTTTATCTATATAGGTGGTGGCTGAATTTTCAAATAATCTATTCATCATTATCATGATCATTCTTATCCCATGTCTAAAATTTCAAATGGGGATGTTACTATTAAATTTTGAAAACACTTGGTTTCTATAATACATCCATAGGGAAAGGATGTTCTTCAAATCATTCTCTTTAGCCAAATTATTGATTGTGGTTAGGTCTACTTGGGGTTTAGGCAATTTCTAATAATTTTCAAAAGCTATGGGAGAGATGTAATCAATCTTATTGAAATGACATTCATAAAAAATCATGCCATTATATATTTTTCCATCTTTAAAAATTAGAGCAAGGATGTCTATGTAATGTAGCACCTCAAGTTTAGTTGTTACATAATGCAAACCTATCATATGAATGGCAATTGTGTCATAGTATAGCCTCCTTGTAGACACATTATTATCCTCCTCTCTTGTGATGGGATCCTGGTTCTAAATGGTCCAAAACAAGCTTGACCAATTATTGTCCCCTATATTCAGAGTTGTGGCATTAAATTATGTCTTTGAAAATTATTCCTTCTACATCTGAGGTCAATTAAAGTTCCACATCCTCTCTAAAAACACTTTTTTGGGCTACCATGGCTATGAATTTTTTAAATTTCTCACTAGTGATCTATAATTCAATTCTAGATCAAATTATCCATACACAAATGACAATCCAATCTCCCTCAGCTTGATTATGATGAACACATGGTTGAATTAGGGTTGTTGCACTTACTAGGGCTTTTTTGAAATTCTCCTTAGTGCTTTAATGGCAAAAACTAGTTCAAATGGTAAGCTTTGTGCCTTATATTTTATTTGGATCAACTATTTATACCTTTACCTCATATTGGGTCTACAAAATCTTCAAATCTATCATGTTTGGCTTATGTGGCATCAATGTGGCATCACCATGGCATCATGCTGATAGATATTTAAAATATGACAATTTTTTGTTGTTGGACAAGTGTCAATATTTTACTAGTTCTAGGCCCTTTGAAAATTCTACCTTATCTCATACCATTAGATCTATTTATATGGATCAATATAGTTTTTTTATCTTAATTTGATAAATTAAACACCATTGGTTATTTTTATATATTCTCTATAGTTGTGACACTTGTCACTTTTGCACACATGGTAATCTTTGTTGAAATTTCAACATTGATCTCACACTATTGGATCATCTTTACCTAGATGAATGCACTCCATCGATCTTGAATGATTGGCTCATATTCCTTGCTTTATGTTCCATTGATTAGAATCTGTACATGAAGATGCATACCATCAATCTTTGAAAGATGCTTGGGTTTTAATTTTTGGCTTGGAGTTATGCCACTTGTCATCTCTTTATTTGTTCTCATATTTTTTTACTTTTCAACATTCATCATGCACTATTAGATCTTATTTGGCCAAATCAACATTATCTATTGATCATTTTCTATCCTTTTATTTACTCACCATTAGATCTCTAGTAGGGTCCTTTTGATGGTGACACTTGTCACCTTCTCACTCATATAGAGCTTTATTGATGTTTTGACTCAATATACATCATCAATCAGAATGTGTATGCTCAATTATGTACCAATGACATCGATATCAATCATAATGTGACTTGAGCATGATCTATAGGGACATGCTCAAGCTTTAATAATCCATTATGGGTTTGACACTTGGTATTCCCTCATTTGCTATGAGTTCATTTGTTGATCTCACACTATTAGATCATATTTGACTAGTCAATCATGCTTTGTGGGATCATCTTTTGATGTGTACCACTGATCTTTGGTAGGGTTTTGATGATGGTTCCACTTATCACCTTCTCAATCATCTAAGGGATTTATTGAAGTTTTGACTCAACATGTGTCATTAGATAAATCTTTCTTGAGAAAATGCATACTTTTAATCTTTTAGTCAATAAAATAAAACAAAGTTAGGCTCAGGTAATATAGGGAACTTAGGTTAAATATTTTAGACTAAGGTTTTATTCCTATTGATAAACATGATAAAAACTTAGGATAAATTTTTTAGGCTAAGTTATAATATGTAATAAAGGAGACCATGTGATTAGTTAGACCATGCTAATAATAAATAATTAAGGGGGATCGGGACACAAAGGAATGAAGCAAAATATTTTTATACTAAGGTCTGGTCATGTTGAAAAATATGAGTAAGTCTTAGGATAAAAATTAAACTAAGTCCATGGCATAAATAATTGTTCTCATGTAAATTTTAATTTAATTCAAAAGGGACCTAGGTTAAAAGATTAGACTAGGGGTTTAGCATGAATTAAAACAGATTTAACTAATCTTTGATAGACCAAAATCTAGTGAAATATCAATTTAACATTGAATTATAAAACCCTATACATGTTCATTCCCAAATTATATTCCATTAAACCTTCAATGAAAAAACATAAGCAATAATCATTAGTAACATTAGAAGGGGTGAAACAATGATCATTTGAAAACACGTCAATTAATCCAAATGAGAACCATGTGTGAATGATATTCAAATATAAACAATGTGCAAATATTCTAGTGGTACTCTGATCAAGTGATTTTTTAATTTTAAGGTAAATAAGGGTCCCCATTTTTCAAAAATAGAGGTATGTTGACTTCAAAAAATGGAATTTTTTTGGGGAAACATAGCAATATGTTATAATTCAAAGACTCTAGTTTAGACTAATAACTAGGTTATTTATTCCATTTGATCAAGCACCATTATTAAGATCAATTTATCATTAAAATAAGTCTTGCACATTTAAAATTAGGATCAAACATAAAAACATAGCCATGTTGTGTGTGTGTGTCTATGTTGATTCAACTTATTAATTTCCATTGGATTTAGAGAATAATTTTTAACTCATGACCTTAACCATTAACATTGACTTACAACATATTTGGATGTTCATTAAGAATCATGCTTTAGCTTAGGTAAGGCTTGGGAATTGTTCTACTACTAACCAGGCATTTATAGCCCTAATAGAGATACCTTTAGCACCCCTCAAGGCATTGCTCCATTGTTAACCAAGAATATATATCCCCAGTAGAGATTACCAAAATAACCTTTTCTTATAAATGTTTTGAATTTTTTAATAAATCTCTTGTTTTTGTATTTTTAAAATCATTTTGACTTTCTAGCAAAGGTTGGGAACCAAGCTAGCTAGGTTTTAGGATTTGGTAAAATGTTTGATCTTCAGAAAATCATCCTTGGATATAAACTTTGTCCTAGGAAATTAATGTTTTTAAGTACAAACGTGGATTTGTTCTAATAATTCAAGCTTTCATGTTATATGTGCAATCCTTATTAGAACTAAACATAGATCAAAACAAGGCTTAAAATCTCAAAAAACAATTAACTAATTATTAGTCCTTATTAATTTCTCCAAAATATAACTTTAGACTCACATTTCAATAATCAATGATCAACTAATTCTGAGGATTCATACCTACATTTTTTTATTGCTGGAGTTCCATTGAGAAATTACATGAATTTTGAGCTAAGGGTTATCTTGAAAAAAGACTTATTTAAATCAAAGAACAAATTAGGGAAAATAAACACACCAAATAAGAAGCACACCAATAGACAACAAAGGAAATAAGAAAACACCTATATATATGCACTATGTACAAACAAGGGATAAGAAGGAAAGAATAAGAAAGAAACTAATCTAGCCTACCTACACCAACTCTAACTAGTCTTACAGTTCATTCCATAAATACTTCAGGTGGGACACAAAAAAAGTAGTGATTCAAGTATTTCCCATTGGTAGGCAATGTAAATTATATCCCTTTTAAGTCCTTTAGTTTAAAGGTGTTGTCTCGTAGGGTCTCAACAATATAATATGGGCCAATCCACAAAGGTTTAAACTTTCCATGTTTCACTTTTGTTTTTAAGTATTTATACCAAATAAAACTAATTATCCTTGTCTAAATGCATTTATCTTTGAACATTTATCAAACCAACTCTTCACTGTGGTTTGATCCCTGATGAAATTGGAAAAAGCCTCCTCTCTTGCATCTTCCATCTATATGATTTCAAATAGCCTTGAACTTACAAATTATTTATCCTCCTCCATGTACTCTTGCATGAACCTATATGTTGGTAACTTGAGGGTAATGGGTAATATAGTTTCTTGACCATATACCATCAAGAGTGGTGATGCCTTGAGGGCTTGGTAAACTCTTGTTATATCTGCCCAAAGGGCATATTTAAGTAGCTTGTGAGATGTTTTTTGTTTATCAGTTGCATACTTTTTTATGGCTTTCATCAAGTTCTTATTTTTTGATTTTGACACTCCATTAACTTGAGGGTAATGGTTTGATGAGAACTTGAGAAAAATATTATTGTCATATGTCAATTCAATCATCTCAATGGATACAAAAATAGATCCATTATCAAAGACTAGAGATACTAGTGTGCCAAACCTTGTGCATATATTCTCCTCCAAGAATTTTATCACTTCTTCAGTGCTACACTACTTGGTTATCATTTTTCTAGTCCATTTTGTGTAGTAGTCATTAGTAATCAGAACATAATTGTGATTGTTAGAGGAATTAGGGTTAATGACCCCTGAAAAGTCTAATCCCCATTGAGAAAAAGGTTTATCAATCATGATTAGCTTCAATTTCATGGCTAATTTAGGCTCTTTAGTGTTGAAGATTTGACATGAATGAAATTCTCTCACATGATTGTGTGCATCCTTAAATATAGTAGGCTATTAGTAACTAGCTCTAAGTATCTTGTGGGTTGTAGCCCTTATAGATGGATTTCCACTTATGAGCTTCTCATATAAATTTTTCAAGACCTCAGATAATTTTTCCTTGGAGACACATCTTAGGTAGACACCTTCAAAGTTATTTCTATACAATACTCCATCCTTGATCAAGAAATGTGTTGCCTTCAGTCTTAAATCTCTCATTTTATCTCTACTTAATCTTACAAGATAACAACCATTGATTATCAAATGAATAATGGGATCATACCAATCATTAGATTTAATACTTTGTTGATCAACCTGCATAACACTTAGTGTGGGATTAGTATTAACAATTAACTAGATTAAACCTTGGAATATTTCCAACTTGGTAGTATTCATCTATAGATCATATTATCGAAAGATAGACAACCACTTACCTCTCCTTTCTCCAAGTTCACATTGATTCAACATCAGCTTAGTGGTAGGGTATGATAGAATTGCATGTACCTTATTTCAAAGGATATACTTCTTAAATGTCTTCACAACCTTGAGTAAAGCAAATGTTTGTAAATCAAAGAATAGTTCAACTCAACATTTTTCAGGTTATTACTCATGAAATCAATGGGTTGATCACACTTATCTATCTTCTGAGTTAGAATAATAGCTATTATATGATTTGAGGTAAAAGAATAAAGATAGAAATCTTTAGTGAAATATGGACTTATCAGTATAGGAGCTTGTTTGATTTCTTATTTGATGTCTTTGAAATATTTCTTGTTCTCTTCATTCCATGTCATCTTGGCATATTTCTTCAACATGTCATTCAATAGCTTCACAATCTTTGAAAAGCCATGATTAAACTTTATCACAAAGTTGATTTTGCCAAAGAAAGACTTTAGTTCCTTCCTACTATTAGGGGGTTCTATTTTTAATATTGCGTTTACTCTATCTAGGTCTATAGATATCCCCTCCTTGGTTATGGAATGTCCTAATAATTTTACCTCAGTTACACAAAAGATGATTTTATTTGGGTTAAGAGAAATTACATACTTTCTACACCTTTCAAACACCTATTGCAATTATATGATGTGGTCTTTCCTAGTTTTTAAAAAGATAGTCAGGTCATCCATGTATATAATTGGCCTTAGAATGTATGATACATGGATCTTTGAAAGGTTGTACCTACATTGATTAATCCAAAGGGCATTTTATTTGTAAGTAAAAATGCCCCACTTAGTAGTAAATATAGTCTTCATCATGTCTTCCTTGTTCACTAGTACCTAATTATACCCTAAAAATCCATCAAGAAAATATATCATAGCAAAACTAGAAACAATT
This sequence comes from Torreya grandis, assembly GCA_037957365.1. NCBI lineage: Eukaryota > Viridiplantae > Streptophyta > Pinopsida > Cupressales > Taxaceae > Torreya > Torreya grandis. The sequence goes on from JARHVA010001678.1 coordinate 429,406, forward strand.
TGGATTAATTGGTCAAGAGAAGGTAGGGGTAATTATCATTTTTGGATGCTCTATTAAAATTTCTAAATTCAATGCACAATCTAAGTTCACCATTTTTATTCATGGCTAGTATTAAGTTAGCTACCCAAGTGGAGTGTCTAATGGGAAACACTAGCTTAGCATCTAGTCACTTCTTGAATTCTTTGTATATCATTGGTTATAGGATAGGTTTGGTAGGAATTTGTTTTTGCCTAAAATGTTTGTAGGCTTCTTTTAAAGTTATGGTATGAGTTATGACTCTAGGATCAAAGATCTTCAATTCGTCGTAGGACCATGCTATTACATCCTTATACCTAGTCAACAATTATTTGGCTCTCTTGGTTTTAATTCTTATGTAGGTTGTACCAATGTTCACCAGCTAAGGTTGGCATTGAGAACCTAGGTAAATTATAGTGTCATCCTTCTTATCTACTTTGGGAATCATGACCATCTCAGCTAGTCTATGTGATTCAAAAAATATCTCTAAAGTTATCATTCCTTTGGGGATATTATTGTCATTAAGTTGATGACATTGTTATCAAGCTTGCCTTTAACTTTATCACCATCAAGGGTATTTCATTGACCTCATAAATGATGTGAGACTCAAATACCCTTGAGTTAGTCATGAAATCTATGATCTGGTGATCATCACTAAATACTTGTAGGTGGTTAACATTATCTAGTACTGAGGGATATGGGACTAACTCAATGGTAAGGCTTTGTAACATGGAACTTTGATTAGACATAAGGTTGGTTGAAGCTAAATTAAGTTCATCAGTAGCCTTGTTTTCTTCCCTAGGGACTCACACAATGTTGAAAGCATCAAAACATTCAATTAAGTCCCATACTCTAAACTTATACTTCTTAAGGTAAGACAATTTACGTTGATATATACTTTTGACCTAGTTGACAACTAGTTAATAATCACCAAAAACTAATAGTTCCTTGACCTTATGTTTGATTGAAAATTGTAATCCAAGTATAAGTGATTCATACTCTAAAATATTATTAGCACATGGGAATTAGAGTTTGTAAAAGGCATGTATTCCTTCCCAAGGAAATTTATTAACACCACCCCTACTCCAAAACATAATTTACATATAACACCATCGAAATACAATTTCCATAATCTAGGGATAGCATGAGAATTTTTAGAGTTATAGACCTTTGGGTCATCAACAGTGTAAACACCCAATTCTAAGTTAACCATATTGACCGTCTCATTGGTTGCATTATACTTGGTGATCATATGCTTCATCTTGGGATCCCTCTCTATCATGTTCTTATTGGGAACTCCTTTTTAGGGTAACCACATGTGAGAAAAATTAGTAAACATGTATCCATTCAATGATCTAGTCTAATCTATACTAAAAAACATTCCATAAGAATTAGGGATGTCTACCACTTGGAGGTCAATGAACTGCTAGATCTTTGGTTCAGAAGTAATCTACATGTGAACATTCACCAATTCACTAATTAATTTGACTCTTGATTTATCTAATTAAGTCACAACCCTATTAGATTTAATTGGATTCAAACCAAATTATTCACAAATAACTTTATCCATAATATAAGTAGATGCACCAAAGTATAACAAGCAATTATGTAAATTCTTACCAAAGATTCTGACTATAAGCAGAAAAGGTGGAATATCTTACTTTTGTGCATCCCTTTGAGACTTACCATGATTATTAGATAAATATTTCAATAACAAATCCCTTTACTCAGTAATATAATTTAATTCATGTAAATTAATGTTAGTTTTGATCTTTTTCATGTCTTATACTATATTATATCTAGTCCTATTGGAAGAATTAGATGAATCAGTACTATTTTTGGAAGTACTTCACTTTGGAGGCTTTGGACTATTATTTGATGTAGTATTAGGAGGAGGGTCAAAATTATTTGGTGGAGTTGAGGTTGTCAAAGGTTTTTTCTACTCCCTATTTCTTAGAGGATAAGTCTTCCCCAGATATTGCTAAAAAACATGAATCTCCTTAGGGATATCCTCAAGCTCATTCTCTTCATAAATGGGAACTCAAATATTTCCACCATGAGAGTTGAATCATAAGATTTAGATGACCCTAAATAACTTAAGGTAATTTCACCATTGTCTTTATTAGGGACAACTTTAAAAGTATCTAACTATTCTTGAAAAGCTTCAAAAGCATTACAAAATTATAGATAATCTAATTCATAATGTTTTTAAGTACAATGAACTCTACAATAATCAGGAAAACCTACATCACTAAGATTTATGTCAAGAACATTATTATTGGTAGATGACTCATTTTTATGGTTGTTTTTGTTATTATTTGGGAACCTATTTGAAGGCCTATTGAATATTTACAAAGAGAAGTTCTCGTTAGAGCTTTCCTTAGTATTGCCAACTTGATTTTTCAACTAAAGGAAGTTAGTGGTTAGATTTTGAACCATCTATAAGATATATTCATTCTCATTATTAGGTGCCTCAAGATCATGAACTTGAATATTATTACTATCTATAGGCATCAAAGCTTTTTGGTTTTGTGGATGAGATCCACTAGTAATGTTGTTCAATAATCCTAGGTTTTGGCTAGGATGTGCATGACTCAAAGGTAATTGATTCAGAACTAGAAACTAATTTAAGGTAGGCATATTTTGATTAACATTGGGAATGACATTTAGCATAGTCAAATTTAGATTAATGTTTGGAATATTGTATGCTATTTGGCCTTGTGGTTACATTTGATCATTAATTATCACAACTTCAATATAAGCTACAGATAGTGTATTAATGACTTGGGTAGATATTTTGAGAAGCATAGAAGTCATGGGATCCAAGGCATCCTTATAAATATCTAAGGCTAAAGCCTCATCAAGTCTATAAGGAGTTATGGTTTTGTTAAAAATCTTCTAGAATCTAGCATTAAAGGCTATTATGGGTTTATTTGAGTCTCTTTTAACTATGGTAAACTATTGGTAAAGGACACAAGGCCTGATGATTTTGCCAAACTGATCAATGAATTAATTATTAAAATCATTCCAACTAACTACGTAGTTTTCATGAAGGTTAAGGAACCATTCATAAACCACATCTTTGAAAGTAAAAGGAAATAATCTGCATGCTACATCTTCATGAATAACATTCAAAAGTATTAAAGTAGATTTAAAACTTTAAATGCATTATTTAGTAGTTAAAAAACCATTAGGACTAAAAGTAGGCATATACTTTTTAGTATTACAAAGAAGGTCACATGCCACACCTGGCACATTGATTGAAGAGCCACCTATCCAAGCCATACATTGATAGGGATTAAACACAGGAACATCCTAAGTTGGTGAATTTGGTAGAGACTTTGAGATATTATGCTTACCTTTGTCTTACCTATATTTCCTATGAACTTCTAATGATAAAAGAGGAACTCTTGTCTCTGAACATGACTTAGTCCCTATCCTTGGCAATTCCAGCTTGAAAGCTTTAAACCCTATTTCAAATACAATGTGTAAATCTTATCTTTATGAAAGAAAAATTATTATACTTGTACATTAAGAAAAATTTGCATAAATTTGTATAAATAATGACAAAAGACATCAATTTTTAACTAATTTATCTCAAATATATGTCCAAATACGTAGGTATGAGTGATATTTACACATTTCAAGCTCAGATGAACCCAAATTTGAAAATATCCAATAAATATTTGAATAAAATAAATATTACTAACCTCAAACACCTTGGATTCACAAATCTTAATCTATCTTTACCATAATCTTTCATATATCTTCAAATAATATCTATCTTTGCCTAAATGAGCACAAATATTGATATAAAACCTTTAATATTAATGATATTTACACAAATATGCATAAATAAACATGAATATGTACAGAATACATCAATTTTTGAACAAAATTCACCAAAATTAGGAAAGATGTTACAAATTAACAAAGATCTAACGAGCCCTCCTTCTACCACTAACAGAATGCATTCCCTATTGATGCCTAAAAACATATCATAGGTTGTTCTTAGTGATTAAGAAACACTACTCATTTTTGAATTTAGAGAATCCAATGCATGAATTATAGGTTGTGTTAATCCTATTATCTATGGTAGAATAGAGGAAAAACAAGTGGAAAGTTTCACAAATTTATATTAGTTAGTGGTTGGGATCCACTATGGTTTAATAGTTGATATTTGATTTTGAAGATAATCTATCCTATTTAAATTGAATTATGCTCAAAACATAAGTTTAAAGCTAAACTGAGATGAGTATTCAAAATGAATTAAATCTATGGTGAATTGATAAAAAAGAGCAAAAGGAAGGGTAAGACAAGAAAGAGATATGTTATTGGTATTTAACCCAAACATTATGACAAAGTTCAAGTTTCATTTGAATATGCATTTAACCAATATATGTCATAAAGTATCATAAGCTCAAATCCTATCACACATTAGGTAAGCATATAAGGATAGTATGGAATAGTGAAAATAAGGACCAAGTTTACTTTAAAGATTCTTCCCTACAAGGAAACACCATTAACAAATATGCAAGAAAGGTAAATAAATGAAGTAAACCTTAGAAATTTTAACTAATCTAACACTAACACAAACTAGCAACTATGAACTTAAAGATGCACATCCAAAATTCATAAGAACCATTCAAATATGAGAATAAGACCAAATAAATGAGAGAAAAGCCATGGTAGAAATTCACACAAGTAAATATGGACAAAATTTGTATAACTACTTGATTATATTAATTTTCTCAAAAGTTACAAATAGATTTGGCTCAAAAAAATCTCTTTTACAATTGAAAATACCTCTTTATATATATAATTCATGAGGTATGTCAGTTAGTCATGTCAAGTGTTAAAGATAGCTATCCTTTTACAATCCTTATAATTCCTTTTAGACATCCTAAAATGACTAACTTATAGGCCATGTACTTTACAAGTTATATATTCATTTACAAAAAGAATATTATATTTTCAAAAATATAAAATGTCTCTATACAATGGAATATCCTAAGTCAACTGGCTTGAATTTTAGAACCTTATGCGACTATAATATTTTTCCTTACCTATAAGATCCTCATTATATAATAATGATCATTAATAAGTTGGAGGTCAATAATAGGTCTCATGTAAAGTTCCTTTTGTTGATCTTTCAGGTTCTTGATGTCCTTTTTACCTCTTTTTTATGCTTGTTTGATGATTCTAGCATCTCTTATCTTCTCGTCAAATGACAAAAGTGAGTTCATGATCTTATTATCAAACCCTATTTTCCCTACCCTTGATTTCTTAATTTATATTGGCCAATTTGGCCCACATACTAATATTATACCTGGATATAAAATATGAGTAGTGTTCTTGATTGACCAAATAATCAAATGACTTGAGCAAGTAAAGAAGATGGACCAGACCATCATCACACATCATAGAAAAATGGATAGGTCAGTCTGGTTACACATTTAATAAATACACTTGATAAGTTAACCTTATCCAAAGAAATGCACAAACATGATTTTTTTTGTCCCATAAACATCCTATACAAATTTTTTATCTTGATGAGTTCTCTATCTCAAGATCTAAGCTTCCAAAGTTGAACTTGTAGAGTGGGACATAAACGCAGATGTCAAATTTGGGCTTTGTGAAATAAGAATTTAAATTAAAATATTCTTGAAGATAAACATGAAGTTGAAAATTGTCCAAATCATGGAAAATTAAGTCAAGATATAATGATGAGAGAGTGATTAGTGATGTCAGATGGTCTTGAAGATCAAACAGAGCACGTTAAATCATGCATCAAAGATCAACAATGAGCATCAAATCAAAAAGTTAACATTTCTTCAAGTTTAATGTGTAGATGATAAGTGGAAATATCTCAGGTACCCATATAAAGATATAGCATGTTGTGACTGATAAGTTTAGTGGGCTCAAATAGATCAATAGTTCTTGATCTATCATATAAAATCAAATCAATAATGAGAAAAGGTCAACATATTAGTGGATCTAGGGAATAAATGCATAGTTTCCAAGTGTCATGACCATGAAAATTGTTAGGTAGATTAGTAATATGTATTTGAGCTATAAAAAGGAAGATTAATGGTGTATTATAAAATATATCTAATGGTTCTCATCTAATTATGGATTATAGATCGATGACCAATGTTGAAGGTCGAAGGTATCATAATCTCAAACACCTAGATCAAGATCAATGGTTGATATTAAAGGTAGAAGACATAATACTTTGTTTAGAGGTTGAAGATGATCCAAGTAAAACCAAAGTAGATATTTCAGGATCAAATTTCACAATTAAATCTTAGTAAAGGTAGAATAGGCATTTTAGGTCCTAAAATAGAGATCAAAGATGGACTAATAGTTGTTAAAACAAGACTAAACATTTATGGATATTCATTGATATAGAGATTATATGAAAACCAAAAATTTGGATTGATTTTAAATATATAGTAAAGATCTATATCTAGGTTTGGGTAGATGCAAAAATAAATGAGATATGGTGGAGTGTTTCATCCTTTGACACAATCACAAGTTTGATAAACAAGTACCTATAGCCACTAAAAGAAAATGTGGCATGGTTCTATTAGGTTCATGAACATGAGTATTTTGTCCTTATAATGAATCAAATTAGAAGGTGGCATAGAAGTTCATATAGTAGATTGGGGGATTGGGGAAAGAAATTAGAGTGTTCAATGATGTTCAAATATTAAGGATCACAACTAATCATCTTAAAAAAACACTCTTGTCCTCTATTGTATTTCTCAACAAAGGAGAATAACTTGAAGAGTAATTGGAACAAATTTAGGTTAACTTGTTGATGAAGGGTTAGTCCATACTAGACTAAAAGGATGGTGGAGCATTTATTTAAATGTGGTAGGTCATTGATTGTTCTTACTTAATGTGATCCCTCTTCTATCTTCTCCCTTTCTCTATATCACCCTTTCTTTTCTCTATATCACCCTTTCTTTCCATTTGTAAACTCTCTCTCTCTCTCTCTCTCTCTCTCTCTCTCTCTCTCTCTCTCTCTCTCTCTCTCTCTCTCTCTCTCTCTCTCTCTCTCTCTCTCTCTCTCTCTCTCTCTCTCTCTCTCTCTCTCATAGATTTTAGACTCTCATAAGTACACTTTTATCTAGAAGAGTATGGGAATTTCTAAGATATTGAAAAATATGCTCATCTTCATTATGATAAACATTGTCAAGCATTTTTAATAACTACCTCTTGATGTAATAAAATACTTTCTTTACCTATCTCTTGACTTGGATCTATGTTGAGTGAGTTGTGCATGATGGAATTGTGAAGGAGAATCTTCCTCATCCATTATCCCCCTTTATAACCTATTTTAGGGTGTTTTCAAGATTTTGTAGGTTTGGATTAGTGTCCTACCTAAACTTAGTCCATGAAACACTTATGCACTAAGATAGATTATGCAATTGTTTCAGCTAGCATTGTATTATGTAGATTTAGTGTGGATTCAAGCTTATGGGAGTTTCCCAGTTTTATTTGGTGCATCACCTTTTATCCTTCTTAGGATACCTTTTCCCATTTCTAACCCTTTTCCTTATGATAGAATTAATTTAGGTGATTCATCAGAAGGAAGTTAGCCTTATCTAGAGGTTCAACCCCACCATAATTTTCCCAAAGCTTGGGGTTGTCCCAATATTATGGCTTAGTCAGAGGGAGCCTAAATAACTCTCTATAAGGGTGTATATTAATGTCATAACACTTCTTACATGAATTGAGTAATTTTATGCTTGAACTCTTGATCAATTATTAGACCCAAAGGACTAAGTGTGGTGGGCTCTTTGATCAAGCTATCCAATATGTGTAATATCTTATCTTTTGGCTATTTGAGGTCCTTAGAAACATCTTCCATTTTCTTGGACAAGTTAGTGTTTTTATATTATCCACTAATATATCCATAGCTATATTTATATGGGTTGGGCTGACTATTTTAAATTCAAGGATTTGATCCTTGCTTAAAGTTTTGATCAAATATTTCACTTGATAGTTTGAAGCTTGGCATTAGCCAGCTTAGCCTACAACCATAATAATTAGTTTAGTTAATGAATCCTTCCTAGCCCTAATTGTATTTGAGGAATTAAATAAATTAGTCATAGTATCTTCAAATTGATTAAACTTATATTTTGGGATTGATAAGATTGTTGTTCCTTCTAGATTCTTTTTATATTATAAGATGCCTTTGATCATTGTTTAAAATTGCTTTGATTGAGCTTGATCCATTTGAAGAACATTTTATTAAAATATTGGGTCCTCACCAAGATTTTTTCCTCTAACTATATTTAATCCAATAAAAGGTTCCACTCCTTGGAAAGTGAACTCCTCTCCACCAACCATGGCCTTCTTCTTAGTTACCCTAAAAAAATTGGCAATTGTTGGGTTAAATTTGACACCAACTGAAGATTATGTTACTTTTGGATCTGGAGTCTCCATTTTTGCTCCACTTGATTCTCCTAGAGTAGACATATTTCTTTCATCTTTTTTTTTAGAGCTAGGATCTATGGCTTGACCTTCTCATGCACTGGGATATTGATGGTCCTCATCATTGCCCAAGGGTGTTGTGTCATAGTTACTTTCTTTAGTTTACCATAGATGAACCATCTGGGAACGGTTGGACCATTGATTAAATTTTATTCACTAAAAATATTAACTTCACTCAAAAGAGGAGTGAAAGTTACTTTGGGGATCTTAGCCTTCACTAGAACAATGGCCAATTTATCCTTCCTTTTAGGGGTGTCTATAGGAACTAGATCCATCACATCCTTCCCCTTCTCTTCCTTTGTTTCCTCCATTTATTCATCCTAAAAATAATATGATAATGACAACATTTTGAGGGCATATTCAATGGTCTCATCAGGGTCTAATGTTACTATGCGAACCTCTTCCACTAGTGATCTTTGTTCTTCTACTTGGGATGAAGAGGATGTACTATCATTAGGCCTTATCTCATCTAGAATTTTTGTAATTTATTCCTCAAGTATGGAATCTATTTGTAACTTGGATGGTGGAGGTCTAGATGGTGTACCACTCAAAAAATGGTACTACCTTGGCCCTAACTTCCATCTCTCATCATCTCACTTTTTATCCCTTTGCATCTTAGACTATGGATTGATGTTGTGCCTTTTCAATCTAATGGTGACCACAGAGAATGAAGAGGCTTTTGTGTAAATTGGGTCAAAAAGACTAGGCTCATGATCATAAGGGATATTAATTTCTTTAGATTTCAAATTTTCTTTAACTCTTCTATGTGGATCCCATTGCCTTAATTCATCAATATGTAGATTAAAGGATGTTATATGATTAGAGTCTACCTCAATATTTTACCATAACAAAAACATAGTCCTACCAATGGTTATGGGAAGGGTGTGGAGTAGTCCCCACCTTTTGGTTTTACAAAGGCCATCTATTCCATTGCATATTTTATTAGCTACTTATTTCTTTACGATCTTGATTGGCACTTAGACTAGTAATTTAAGGGGTGTACATTAGGTTCCCTCAATAATCATGACTATACAATAAGTATATAACCATATATCCCCCATGGTTTCAATAGTATTATTTATTAATGGGTTAAATCTCATCATAAGGATCCTTGTAATGGGATTTATAAGGCCTAGATAAACACAATCACATATAAATTAGATGTGATCCTTGTACTTGAAGATATGTAACCTGAAGTAATACTATGAGATAATTTATGTCCTATTAGGTGACTATTACCTAAGGTTGGGGATATTTGTTGTATCAAGAAGGGAATATATAAGATATGACATCCTTTAGAATTGATATTTACTCCTCTTCTTGATTTTATAAAATTGCCTACTCAAATAAATGCTAATTATTTCACCAAGAGGAGAGGTGACCTACTTCTCAACCATGAAATTAAATAAGGGGACCAAAATTTTATCTACATAGGTGGTGGATGCATTTACACATTATATATTCATCATTGTCATGATAATTATTATCCTAGGTTTGAATAATCAATGGGGATGTTAATACTAAAGTCTGAAAACACTTGGTTTCCATAATATAGCCATAGGGAAAGGATGTTCTTCAAATAATTATCTTTGGCCCAACTTTTGATTTTGGTTAGGTCTACTTTGGGTTTAGGAAATTTTTAATAATTTTCAAAAGATATGGGATATATGTAATCAATCTTCCTAAAACTACATTCATGAATAATCATGTCCTAATCTATTTTTCCTTCTTTAAAAATTAGAGAAAGGATATCTATGCTATGTAGTGCCTCAGGTTAAGTTGTTGCATAATACAGTCCTATCATATGATTGGTGATTATGTCATAGTAGATCCTCTTTGTAGACATATTCTTATCCTCCTATCTTATTATGGGTTGTTGGTTCTCAATGGTCCAAAACAATCTTGACCAATGGTTGTCCCATGTATTCATAGTTGTGGCATCGAACTATGTGTCTTGGAAAATTATCTCTTCTACATCCAAGGTCAAATAAAGCTCCATATTCTTTATAGAAACACTTTTTAGGGATTCTATGGTTATGATTTTGTTAAATTGATCACTAGTGGGCTATGTATGTAATCAAAAATGAATCATGTCTATAAATCAATCCTATCTCAGAGAAGATATAACATACCTACACTTCTAATTTGGGATACATTTGTTAAGTGGGAACATGAGAAATATGGGAATCTACTAGACCTTATTAGGGGATCACTTGTCACAATAAACCATGTAAAGAAGGGTTATAAATCATATATATTAACACAATAATGAAACAACCCTAAAAGAGTCATAAGTTTAATGTTCACTCTATTCTAATAAACAAGAAATTAAATCTAATCTAGTCCACACCAAATCTTGTGGCATAAAGTGGGGTTTTGAAGAAAAAAAATTAAACTAAACATGCATAGGAGACATATACTCATATCAATCTATATAGAATCCTAATACATGGAATAAATAAGCACAAATACATTATATATATACCTTACAAAGGAGAAATAAAGTTAGGAATATTTACCTTGAAGATGAACCCACCAAGCATCAGTCTCTCCCTTGGACAATGTGCTTCATAAGAGATTGTTGTGGTATGTAAGGATAATAAATACAAATCAACTCTAGGCTACACAACCTATATATGCATCTAAAACACTTCTCCACAAGACAAAATCCATATATCCAAAGAAAGTATGGAATGCTAAGCTTTATTCCTCAAGTATAATGGTCAATAAGCAGATGTTCATTAGCACATATTCTTCTTCACTTATATTATTAAAAATGGCTAGAAATGAACTTGTATATATAGGTGGATATTACCCTAAATCTTCTTATAAATGTTAGCTACATAGGGTTGACTCAATTTACCCTATATATTTTTGGGGAGAAGTCACTACATCTGAGCTAGGTCAGTCAAAAGGCTAACAAAATCAAAGAGTGAAAAATGCCCCTAAATTATATAGGGTTGACCCATTTGAACTAGTCCAATTGACTATCCAAAATGTAATTAAAGAAATAAAAAGAGGATAAATCATGGAAAATTATTGGAATGGGTAAGGCTGGGAAGAATAAACTTAGGGTAAAAGGTTTTAGGAGATGAGTGTGTAGATGACAAGTGGAAAAAGGGACAACAATATTAGAAGCACTAATGGTCTACCCACCCCTTTCCTAGTGCACCCCTTAAGGCATTTACTTAGAAAAATTGAGACACAATAGGTTCATACAAGATATAAAGTGCCAATAATCAATAAAAGTTTGAAAATATTATGTGTATACATATTCCCCACTAAAATCTCATCATGTGTCATGTAAGTGCAACATGGGATGTTGATTCAAGATAGAACATGATAACACATAGGATTGATGCCAAGTAAAGTGATGTAAGAAATAAATACGATAAAGGAAAGGATATAATTATAAAACACATACCTTTAATTACCTTAGTGTTGTAACTAAAGAAGTAAACTGTGAGAGATGTGAAGGCATCCAATGTGAAGAACACAAGGTGAACCTATAGAAGTTATTGCAAAAACTAGCCAAAAATTAAAAAAATGGAATATAGGTATATGATAGTAAAAATTATTCTCTACATAATCATAAATCCAATGCATTTTACAATTTTAAAAATGGATGAGTAGAAACAAAGATATAAGCAAAAGAAGGAATCTACAAAAAAATAATTAAAGAATTTGAATTTTGAAAAGTGTTTTTAAATAGGGGAAAGAGAAGCCATTTTCTTATTTTGACTTGTGAAAGAGAGAAAAAAGAGCTCTAGAGACCAAATGAATTAGGATGGTGAGGATATCATAGGCTAGACAAGGAGGGGCTCTTAGAACGGTAGTAGGTGCACTATAGGTATGCAATTATGAATCTTAAGCCAATTTTTGAGTATTTTGTTGGATTTAGTGAACTTTTAGAAAAATGTAATTTTTATCATTTATAAATGTTAGTGGAACAAAATTAGATTCTATAGTAGTAAAATGAGTTTAGAGGTTTTAGGAAGAAACTAGCAAAAAGGCAATTTTTAGGAAAATTTAAGAGGTCAACAGCCAAAAGTAACTAGGTTGACCCAGTCGACCCAATAGGCTGAAAATAGTCAAAATCCACACTACCAACCTAGTACATGTGTATCGACCCTATATATTTTATAGACTACCAACCTAGTATAGTTTTCCAACTAATCCAAAAAATTTGAAGTGATAATGTAGTATTAGGGAGGGGAAAATAAGAGGGTTGACTAAGATTTCTAAGTCAACCAAGCCAAAAATAAGGAAATTTTGGTCATACTAGTTTGACTAATGAACCAAAAATATACAAAAATGCATGCAAAAGGACAAAATAAGGCTAGAATGGCTTGAAATGACCAAGGGTAAAAGGGACTAAATAGGGTAAAAATATGTAATAATGAGTGAATTAAAGTAGTTTAGGCTTGTTTTTTAAAAAAATAATAAAAATAATGTATTTTGACTATACATGATATGGAGGATATAATACATTTTTTTTGTTTCTTAGTTATAGTGATGACTAAGGTTTTAGACATTGATATACATGTCTTGGCTATTAGATCTTATGGAGTGTCTGACCATAGGTAATAAAGCTAGGCTAGTAGCTATAGGCCTAGGAGGGATAAATGACATGTGTAGTATTCCCCTAAGCTTAGATATATTAGTCATGTTCCTTAGATGTTAGGAATGATTGAATAATACCTTCATATGGGAGGTGGATGGGGACATGGTAGAGGTAGCTATCACTTTGGAGGATGTACATGCCATCTTAGGGATACCACTGATAAGATCACCTATGACTAAAGACATACCATATAGCTTGGAAGAGAGGAGAGCCTTAGTCATATGGGCTACAAGCTCAAATATGATATTAGGAGGCAAGCAAGTTAGTATGTTTGATGTGTATTCATCATAGATTCCAAATCTCTTGAAGGCTTATGAGAGGACTTGTGACATAGTGAGTGCTATGTCAAAAGTTGGATGGCAAGGTACCACTATTTATGGTAGCCTTGAGTAGGAGGATTATAGAGGAGGACATACTATATGATTTAGGTTATATCATCTAGGTCTAGCTTATACATGATCTATATGAGGTACTGGTTAGAGGGTAAAAATATATAAGACCAATCATATTATTGACAACTTAGATTTATGAGAGGTTTGTCATGTATTAGCTAGCTAGGTTGGCCCATGTGGTCAATGATAAATTACCTTGAGTGCAGAGATGGAGAGGGGACTAGGTAGCATGGGCCATGCCTTACATGCTAGTGATATAGACTATGAGATGTGTAGACATAGTGTAGTAGCCATATGGAGACATAATGACTACATGACTGAGTTGGTACATAGTTACACTAGCTACAACAAGGATAAAAGTTATTAGACACTATAATTTGTAGATATATCCACATCTAGTGGCATGGGTGCTAAGATAGATGGGCTTACCTCATCTAATAGCACTGATATTAATGCCCAATAAGTGGGCTTGATATGTGAGGGAGACATAAGGGAGGAGGGGACTAGGGCCACTAGTGATGAGGTCAACACTCAAACCATGTCGTGAGCAACCATGAACTAGGTGAGCATGATAAGGATTAGAGTAGGAGAAGAGAGATACAAAGATAGTGGCACTAGAGATACCACCACTAGCTCTATAGCAAGATGAGCTATGACCATCGAGGACATAACATCAATAGAAGTGGAAGGAGCAAGAGAGAGTAGAGACTATTGCCATCCTTAATGACCTAATAGGTGAGCTAGAGGAGAGATGGATGATAGAGAGGCCACTCAAGCATAGGCTAAGGTGGATGTAAAACATGCAAACCAAATTAGAGCTAAAGAGGTGACCTATAAAGGAGGTTATATGAGTTTATGAAAATGGAGAGACTATACTAGGTAGTCATGTACATGGAAAAACTATAGTGGATGAGACACAAATAGGTAATAGATATGATTAAATTATTTGCTCATGTTTTTTATTTTGAAATATAGACTAGAGGTAGATAGATATTATGAGATATGACAGTGATCTAATATATATATATATATATATATATATATGGGTGTAATTTTATAGGTGTTTCTAAGGATGAGGAGGAGATATGGGGGTCCCTTCTGAGGGGATAACTCCATGACATCCTAGATGAGACTCTATATCTATATTACCCTACTTAATTAGAGGACCCTAGTGTACCATCTACCCCAGCTCACGTGAGCTAGTTTAGATTAGCAAGGGGGGAAACAAGGTAGATACAAGTATAGAAGGATAAGATGAAGCCACCAATAGAATAGGTGTAGGTGAGATACAAGCATGGAAAGACCTAGTAGAAGAGAGAGTTATGCATCTGGCTATAGTGATGCAGATGACATAGGCACATATAATGATGCAGGCTCATATAATGACCTTGATCAAGTTGGGATAAGCATAGGTGTAGATAAAGCATATACAAGGATAGGTAGAGGGATTGAGATCTCAGATGACCTCTTTATATCATATTATTTAGAGGATTCATACTGAGGCCTTGGTAGATAGCATGACTAGGCCATGAGATAAATAGGATGGGGCCTAGCCATAGAGTTGGAACATTATATATATGGTTGTATTTGTTGTATCAAAGCTCATGAGATGTATATATGATGTATCATTTTTGAATATTTATGTTGGTTGTGTATTTTATTTTCATTATAGTTGTGGTTGTCGATGTTTTGGATATATTTCTTTCTAGTACATGTATTTAACTTTTGTTGTATATGCTATAGGAAATATATGAGATGTGGTCTCTTTTCTAGCATTATGAAAAACACATGCATGGTTAAAAGTAAATTGGTAAAAAGGACTTGGTAAAATACAATTAATTAAAAATGTACTAGACACTATTTCAAGTTGGGAAATGTGTAATAACAATAAAATGACTAAGTAAAAGAACCAAGAGGTGGTAAAACAAGATGGTAAAAAGGAATTGTTTTTAAACTAAAGTAAAAGATTTTTGGACCAAATTAAAACAAGTAAAATCATTATAAATTACATTGGAAAGTATGAAAATAATGTAATAAAATGGGAAGGTATGTAAAAGGGCATAAATGGTGTAAAAACAAATTAATTAAGTCAATCAATCATACTATATCATGTTGGGATGTATAAGAGAAAAAAATTGGTAAAATGTTTGGTCTTAAATTTATCACACTAATTCAAGATGGGAGGTATGAAAAATCCAAGAAATGGTTGTATTCTTACATGCACTCAAAAAATAAGAAGATAAAATAAAAAGATAAATTAGGTAAGCATAAAACATACTAAATCATGTTGGACAACACGTTAATGACATGTAACTTCATAATCAATCTATCTCATATTTGACACATATAATTTTGTTTGTGACTTGTATTTATTAGAATTTTTTTTGAGGAATATCGGGTCCTATTCATGGTCTTATACTAAAACTCAAAAAGATAACACCACTAGGGTGGAAAAATTGAGAAAATTTGTGTAATAAAGGATGTGGGTAAGAGGAAGGAAAAAGGTGGTAATTTGTGAGGATGGCCAAGTCCTATCCATAGTCTTATAATGTAACTCACAAATTAAATCCCAAGGGGAGTGATCAGTAAACTAGACAATATTTCTTAAGAGAAAATATGAGAGATATAGGGAATGGAAAAGGAAGTGTAAAAATCAAGACTTACGCGTCTTATGAGAATACCTTAGGAGGAAAAAGGAATACTAAGGACATGAGAAGACACTAAGTGACTAGTGACCATCAATGTGTAAAGGAAACCTATTTTATATATACACAAATATTTATACATAGATAAGTGTGCTACTAAGATCAACTCATGAAGGTAGATTGGTATAAGCAAATTAAAATAGACCTACCTTTTCATGATGTGTTCCCCATTCCTGAAGACCTCTTATAGATTTATTGATTTACTATAAATATTGGGTACTTGTGTGAGAAATTAGGTAGCACTAAAATATTATTTTATTCTCCTCTTCTAATCTAATTTCCTTCCACACCCCAAAGGACCTTGGCTCTACCATGAGGCTGACTATGGAGTTTGAGCTTCAAGTAAAAGAAGGGGATGTGCTTTGGATCACATATTTTAGTGTGATTTGACATTTAAGAATATTTTTTCCTTTAATATCATTACTTTTTGTAAAATGATTTGGCTTTTAAATTTTTATGCGTTTTGAATATTCCTCCTCCATACAGATTTAGAATGACCAGTAATGAGATATGTAGTGATACACATTAATGAGCTTTAGGCTAAGGCTAAAGGAAGATAAGTAATGAAAGATAAATATTGACTATGACACTTAAGCTTAACAATGAACTAGCATGTGATCTCAAGCCTTAGTCATGTATATGCTTAGTTTATGAAAAATAAAGAAGGGCAATAGGGGATCTAAAGTGGACAGGGGAAAGGAAAGTATAATGAGTTGCATTATTTGCTAATTGATCACATGGTAAAATGGAGACAAGGACCAAAGGGAACATGGTTTGTATAACTAAGTCATAATGAGAATTATCTATGAAAAATAGAGATAGGAAAGTAAATAATCATGAAGACACAATAATAGATTTTTGAGAAAAACTCAAGAAAGAAAGAGAAAGACAATTATACAAAAATATAAATGATAATATAAGCAAGATACAGTACCAAATAGTAAATAATCACTATATACAAAATATATGAATTTAACATAATGTCAAATGATATAATAGATATATAAGAATGAAATTGGAGAACACATTCAATCAAAATGAAAATGTAAAGGCACCATGCATGTGCTCATAGATACTGATAAATATACTCACACACATTATCCAAGTCATCAAATAAATCTCTATGAAAATGGATATGAATTACTACTAATGTCTCATTAATATTCAATGAAAATTATGAAAATAATTCTTTTCTAATCTCTTTAAATGAAAAATTAGGAATTCTTGAAGGATCATACTAAGGAAAATTAGGCAAGGGATGCTTGGGAGAATGTTGGGAGTGAGCTCTATGGGAGATGTAAGAATCATCAATGGAGAAGGATCTACAGGTGAGGGACTCATAGGTGGATAAGGATCCACAAGTGAGGGAAGGTCCACATGAGAGGGAATCATAGGTTGAGGTATAAAATGTGATAAAGGGATCACATGAGGGGATGGAACCATTGGTGGTGGAGCCATGGGAGAATAAGGAGAATCATTATTATGGTAATGACCTATGGTAGGAGTAGAATAAGGTTTGAGAATAGTTATAAAGTGATATTTAAGGTGTTTTTAAGGTATGTGGTAATAATTAGTGTGATGGGTGTCACATTGGTTTCATAAATAATACACCTCACCATACTTAGGTATATATTCAATTCTAACCTTTGGGGGAGGTTTGGATTTGTATGAGACATGAGAAGAAGGATGAAAAGTATAAATATACTATCTCAACTTAAAATAATGGGTAGAGGAATGATTATCTATCACATGGAAGAAACATATATGCTTGTGAGTGGTCTTAAGAGAATCACTCATAAAAGGAGGTATAATAGGAGTGGAAGAATCTAGAGAACACACATTGGCCCATTTGGTGGGTAGAATATCCATATTATGCAATGGAAGTAAACCATCACTAAGGGAAGGTGGTGGTTGAGGAAGAATGAAACTAGGCTCAATAGAAGGAGCAATGGGATGAAAAGTAGGGGTAGGATTGGTAATAGTAGGAATGGGAATAGGCTAAAATATAGTATGAGAAAGAAGAGGATCAACTATAGTGGAAGTGAAAATGAGATTTGATAAGGGCTCTACTAAGGGAGGGGTAGGATATTCAAAATTTGTAATAAGGGTCACACTAATCTTAGGAGTGAACCAACTACGGTGATCAGGGAACCTACTAAAATTGTAAGGCCTAGTCATAGCATGATCTATGAGCATAATACTATGATTATATTCATAAAATATAGGTGTTGGTGCCATCTCTACCCTATGATAAAGAGGAAAAATATTAAAATTAGGAACTATAAATGAAGGAAGATGGGAAGATACATGAAAAGACTAAAGTAAAGAAGAATGATAATGAATAATCTTAGCATCACAGGCCTGTACAAGACCACCTAAGAGTGGATCATCTAAGGAATAACCATCATTGTAATATAAGGTATGAATATCAATGACACAATCAGGGATGACCTTGTCATTTAGGGAAGTATGGTGAATTGAATGTTGAGTCTTAGTCAAGGCTATGGGAATATCATCACAAGGAGGCTTACGATAATGAGGCTGTAAGGAAGAAGGAAACTTTGAGATGAGATGAGGTGAGAGATCAGAAGTTTTGATATTTGGGTTAATCTCATTGGACTCATAATCATCAAAATCTAAGAGGTTAGGAGGAATGTCACTAGTGAGTTCAGGATGACCATTATAACCTTGGCTTGAATTAATGGAAAAATTAAGATATTGTGACTCATGGATTGGAATGCTAGGAAAAGGATCAAGATTAAGAATTTTAAAGACACTAAGGTATTGGAATTATTCAAAATTCTAAGGGTTAGTGTCACCTTGAATCCCATAAATGTCTCCATTATGAGGGAATTTAATGCATTGGTATGTAAAAGAATTAAATAACTCTCAAATGATGAGTCCATGGCCTACCAAGCATGATGTTATAATAAAGGGGAAATTTAAAGATCATCACCTTCACACAAATATTGATAGGTGAGGTGGTAATGGGAAGCCACATGCAAACTAGAGGAGTCATTTTCCTTCTTTCATATCCTTGGTAGGTGTTGCATGTAGACTTGAGATTGCATTCTGAATATCCAAGGGTTTTAATTAAGTCAAAAGAGGAAATGCAAGTGCCAAATACCTCATAAATAAATGAATTATTATCTTGGATATCACCTATTTGGACACTAATGAATGAGGGAAGATCATCTGTACAAGGTATAATCTCATTAGGAATCATAAAATCTATGGGAAATTTTAAGGAAAATAAAGTGTCTACAGTTTCATCAATGTTGATAGACATATCTTCACAATGTTATAATTTACTATCCTAGAATATAGCTAAGGATTCTTCCCATCTTAATAGGGGATGAAGAGGGACATTCATATCAAATAATAGTTTCATAAGATATTTTATATGATGGGGATAAGTCTTCATAATATTAAGGAATGGAATCTGGGATGAGAGATGAGTGAGTTCTATGATCGGATCCCACTCATCATAACCTATAAGAAGTTTGTTAGATATAGGTGCATAATGATTAAGGAGGTATTTAGAAGGAGGAGCCAAATTACATTATAATTTTTGTTGGCAAGAAGAATAATAAGGTCTAGAACAATGTTGTAGATCATGTTGTGCTGATGAAGTAGCTGATTTAAGTTGATTTTGAGAATTGGTATAAGAAGTGTTAGTAGAAATTTGATTATCATTAGTGTTATAAGATGATATAATAGTGGTATAAATATAAAATGAAGTGTTATCCAAGGGAGAATTGGAAATTAGATCATAAAAATTAATAAGGTCATATTGCCCCAACTCAATTAAATGAGTTGGAAAAGAATCTTGGATAACATGATATGTTCTAGATGAAGGATTGTAGATAGGTTGACAATGGATAAAATCAACCACCCTTCACATATTAGTCATGATAACCATATTATCTTTAGAATTTGGTTCAACAAGACTTTATACATTATTGGTGGAAGGGGTGGATTTGTCTTGATTATATTGAATAGGTTGATGATTAAGAAGAGGGTCTTTGTAGATATCCAAATGAGCATTGGCTTGGTTTAAGGATTGAGGTTTATCATGTGATTAAAAGTCCTTAAAAATAGTTTCATAAGCTTGTTGATGCTTTTGAATGATACAATCATGATCAAAATTAAGACCAAGAAGAAAATACATAGCTAAATTAAGAAGTCAAGTCTCATGAGAATACCCCAACTAATGTGAAACCAACAGAACTTGTTAGGATCATACCATGATTTCATAGGATGGGTAGGGTCAATATCTTATGGAAGAGGCCTAGATAGATGCTTAAAAAATTTAGTTAAGGATAAATGTTTATAAACATTAATGTTTTTTGGTAAAGATAAATGAGGATTGGTATATTGTTGAGAAGGAGGGGCTAGTTCTAATGAAGAGGTAAGAATGATAGATTGAACATTGTGAATGGTGTCATAAGAATCTATAACACCATCATTGGTAAAATTTCAATTTTTATTTGTAAGTATGAGATGAGGACCCACAGAAGGATGGTGTGGCTCAAACTAATGCATAAAGAAATATTATTGATTATCTTAGTCAATAGCCTCATTCAATGTTTGTGTAAAAAGAGTGTGGACCTAATATTGAAAGTTTAGGAAAAAGGGAAATGGTAAAGAGATGGAAAAGATTGTCATCAGCCATATTACATTCACATTTGTTTACAAATTTTTCCATATTTTAACAAAGGCTTGAGCAGGTTTGTTTTTGAGTTGTTTGTAATTTATGAAGTGGGCCAAAGTGTTTTTGGGAAGATCACTAGTTTGAAATTCATAAACTAAAACATTGACTAAATCCTCTAAATTAGTAATGGAATGTGTTCTAAATTGGTTTTACTAATCCAAGGCATCACCTGTGAGAGTTTTGGCTAAGATTTTGATAGCGGCAAAAGTGTTTAATTTGACCCAATCCTTATAAATATTTCCAAATGTTTTAAGATGACGGGTGGGATTATTTGATCCATTATAATAAATTATAGGTGTGATACCTCCAATATCAATGTTAGCAATTTCAGTAGTGAGAAGTTCATTTTAGAGATGCTTAATGGTTTTATTGATCAAAGGAGGTTGAGGAATGAGATTCAATTAAGAATCTTGAAGAGGAGGAGGGGGAACATTTTGGTTATGTGTACCCCAAGCTGTTGGTTGAGGATGAGATTGAAGATGAAAAAGGTGGGTTTGCATTCTCATCATTTGATTTGTGTTATGAGATTGAAAGGTATTCATTTGATAAAATGTTTGTAACGATAATTGATATTGTTAATTAGAATTTTTAGAAGCATTAGAGTTGATATTAGTGGCTTGGGTACCACTATTGCTATTGATAAGAACTTGAGAGGAACTATGAAAATGTGATTCACTAGTGGCAATGTTTTCCTATGTAGCAAAAGATGGACTAGTGAATGGTTGATAAGAAGAAACACTAGTAGCATGATTATGTTGGGTGGAAAATGATGCACTAGTGGAAGTATTAAGGATAATGGATATTATTAAAGGCCCAATAGATGTAGTACCTACCATGTTAGTGGATATACTAGGCATTTAGGTGGAAGAAGTTAGAGAAGAAGAGGTCATGGTATGAGAAGGGGTCATAATCGAAGCAAGAGGCTAAGAATAAAATAAAGTGGCACTAATAAATCTAATTGAGAATGTAAGAGTAAGATAATGAGGCTCTTAAACTTGACCACTAATCATAAGATTGTAAATGGTAGAAGGATTTTTCTTTATGTTAAAGAAATTTAGAGATAAAGAAGAGTATTTCAGGGGTATAATCTAATTTAGGTTGGTCTTCTAATGAGAAAAGAGGATTATGATATGAAGAGGTAATAAGATGGGTACCATATTTCATTATGTGAGTGGAAATATGAATTTTACTAGAATCCAAGAGAAGAGTCCTCTATCTATGGGAGACCCTATGAGGGTTGGTAAAATTCATCATGTATACTAACTGTAAATCAATGTTGTCATCAAAAATAAAGTACATGATAAAGGGAAAGAAAGAGAGATGAGAAATAAAGAAAAAAAAGAATGAAAATAATTATATAGGATCAATTGGGTCAACCTAACACAAAAATAGGGTCTACAAATTGTATAAGGTCAATTATGTTGATCTAGTATAGTGAATAAGGATAGGAAAAAGAGGAGACATGGTCTGTAAACTATATAGGGTCAATTAGGTCAATATAGTATAGTGAATAGAGGTTGGAAAAGGTATAGGTTCAACTGGGTTGACCCAGTATAATAGAGAGGGAAATTTAAGAATCCTATGATGGATTTATGGACTGAAAAAAGGCAAAATTTTCAAGTAATTTAAAAATAAATAACCAAAAGGAAACAAATAGTCAATTGGATTAACATTGGCAAATCCAATTAAAACACACAACGCAAAACCTTTCACCAACACTAGCTAATGCAATTTTTTAAAATAAAAAATACAATTGAACAAAGAAAAATCAATTAAATTGAAAAGTAAATATCTAATGAATTGGTCAACCTAAATGTTTATTAGATTATTAAAATATGATTTTAAATGTGATGAGAAGTTGAATGTAAGAAAGCAACTAGAATGGCAATATAAGGATGATTTCAGGTAGTTTGGGATAAAAGGGAGTATAGTAGCAATGGTACAAACTTGGTAGTGGGGATCTCCCCCTCATTTCACACACTATAGTGATAAGGGTGTCAGGTGATTATCTATAATATACCATTAACCATGATTTATACTTGACTAAAGTATGAAGTCGGCTTCCCCCTTGGTGATGAAATCCAAGTAGGTTGGCCTTGGGTAGATAAGTGGTAAAATGCTTGATTATATTTTATGATTTGGCTATGTGTGCATAAAATATAAAATAGCAAACTAAACATTTATTTAAAAACCACCTAATTAGACTATGTGATCTATTCTAAGTATACAAGCAATAAGAAAAAAAAAGTGTGAATTAATTACTAGCATATATGGTTAATTCAAACTTTGAAACAAGATATAATGTTGATATGGTTAAAAATATATGTAAAAAATATAGAACATGGTCGATAGTGTTAAAAATGTACTATTGAAGCAACGTCTTAAAATGAACAGGGTTAGCATAGTTGACCTAGTTATTTAGACAATGCATAGAACACAAAATTGGGTTGGTAGTGTCGATCTAGTTGACTATGCAAGGGTAGTTTTAAAGATTACAAATTGTAAAAAGAAAGATTTTAAATAAAGAGACAGAGAGATAGAAAGGAACCTTGGTGGATTATAGATTTAGAGAATAAATATCGCTATTTAATAACCTTGATATATGCTTGTAAATTCTACTAACTAGGTTAACTAGGTCAATTAATATTTGGAAACATATATTGCTAAGTGCCTAATTTTTATAGGGTCAACTAGGTCAACCTAGTATGTTGAGAAGGATGCCTAAAAATGTATAGGTTTGATTGAGTTGACCTAGTAGTCTAGACTAGATGTTTGAAAATATATAGGGTCTACTGGATTGACCTAGTAGTCTAGACTAGATGTCTGGAAATCTAAAAAACTATACTAGGTCAACAATATTGATCCAGTAGCCTTTAATTGAAAACATATGCATATAAGTTAGCTATTGGGGCAATACATTTGATTTATTATGGCAAATATAAGATAAAAATAATGAAAAAAATTAAACAAGATGAACAAATCCTATAAGGGTAAGTTCACGTTGTGTTCACTAGAATGTATACAATCAAAAATACATGATGTTTATAAATGAATCCTAGATCAAATAATATAGAGCATACCTACACTTTCGATTGGGTATACATTTGTTAAGTGGGAGCATGACCAATATGGGGATCCACTAGACCTAATTAGGGGATCACTTGTCATAATAGAGCATGCTAGGAAGGGTTCTAAAGCTTACAGTCTAACACAATCATGAAATAACCCTAAAGGAGTCCTAGGTTTAATGTTCACTCTATTATAATAAACAAGAAAGTAAATCTAATGTAGTGCACACCAAATATTTTTGCATAAAGTGGGGGTTATAAGTAAAATAAATTAAACTAAACATGCATATCAAACATATACTCACATTGATGTATATAGAATCCTAATACATGGAAGAAAGAAGCACAAATACATTATCTATCTACTCTTGCAAAGGATAAATAAAGTTAGGAATACTTACCTTGAATATGAACCCATAAAGATTTAATCTCTCCCTTGGCCAAAGTGCTTTGCAAGATATTGTTGTGGTATGTAAGGATAATAAAGACAAATTAGCTTTAGGATACACAACCTATCTATGTATCCAAAAAAATTCTCCACAAGATAAGATCTACATCTCTAAAGAAAGTATGGAACCCTAGCATTTATTCCTTAAGTAGAATGGTCAATAAGAATATGTTCATTCACACTTATTATTCTTCACTTCTCTTCTTACAAATGGTTGGAAATGAAATTGTATATGTAGGAAGATCTTCCCCTAAATCCTCCAAGAAATGTTGGTTATATTTGGTCAACCCAGTTGACCCTATATGTTTTTGAGGATAATTCACTAGGTCTGAGATAGGTTAGTTTAAAGGATAACAAACTCAAAGAGTGAAAAATACACTTAAATTATATAGGTTCAACCTAGTTGACCTAGTAAATCTGACTATCCAAAAGGGAATTAAGGAAAGAAAATGAAGATAAAGCATGAAAAATGACTAGAATGGGTAAGGATGAGAAGAATAAGATTAGGGTAAATGGTTTTAGGAGATGAGTGTGTAGATAGAAAATGTAAAAAAGGAACAGCAATCTTAAGAAGCACCAATGGTCTACCTAACCCTTTCTCAGTGCACCCCTTAAGGCATGCACTCAGAGAGATTGAGACTCGATAGGTTCCTACAAGATATAAAGTGTTGATAATCTATAAAAGTTTGAAAATATTATGTGTATATAGTTTATAGTTCAATTATGGATCAAATTATCCTTACACAAATGACAATCCAATCTCTCATGACTTGATTACAATGAGCATAGGGTCAAATTAGGGTTTTTGTGCTTGCTAAGGATTTTATTAGAGTCTTCTAAATGATTTAATGGTATCAACTAGTTGAAATGGTGACCTTCATGCCTTAGATTTATTTGGATAAACTATTTATACCTTTGCCTTGCATCGGGTCCACTAAATCTTTAAATATGTCATGTCTAGCTTATGTGGCATCACTGTGACATCCTATTAAATTATATTTAAAATATAATCATTTATCACTTTTGGACATGTGTCAATATTTTATTGGTTCTATGCCATTTGAAAATTCTACCTTATCTCACACCATTGGATCTATTTTCATGGATCAATGTGGTTATTGATCTCGATATGAGAAATTGAACACCTTTGACTAATTTTCTATATTCCCTTTGGTTGTGACACTTGCCACTTTCTATTCCATCCTGATCTCTATTGAAATTTCAGCATTGATCTCACACCATCAGATCATCCTTTCCCAAATGAATGTGCTCCATAAATCTTGAATAATTGAATCATGTTCCTTACTCTATGTGCCATTGATCAGAATGTGTATGTGATGTCATGTACCATTAATCTTTATAATATGTTTAGGTTTTAATTTTTGGGTTGTAGTAATGCCACTTGTCATCTTCATATTCATTCTCATGGCCTTTTTTACTTTTCAACATTCATCATGCACCATTAGATCTTGTTTGTCCATATCAATGTACTCCATTGATATTTTTCTATCCTTGACTCCACTCACCATTATATCTTTGGTAGGGTCCTCATGATGGTGATACTTGTCACCTTCTTTCTCATCCAGATCTTTTTTAAAGTTTTAACTCAATACACATTATTGATCAAAATGTGTACATTCATCCATGTATTATCAATCTTTGGGTACATGATCAAGCTTCAATCATCCATTATGGGCTTGACATTTAGAATCTTCACACTGGCTCTAAGTTCCTTTATTTATCTCACACCATTGAATCATCTTTAATTGATCAATCATTCTTTGTCAAATCATCTTTTGGTATATGCCATTTATCTTTGGTAGGGTTCTTGTGATGATACCACTTGCCACATTATCACTTATCTAGGGGATTCATTAAATTTTTGACTCAATACACACCATTAAATCAATCTTTCTTGAGCAAATGTGTACCATTAATCATGTGATAAATAAAATAAAATAAATTTAGGTTCAAGTAATATAAGGAAATTAGGTTAAATATTTTAGACCAAGGCTTTATTGATGTTGATAAACATGATAAAACCTTAGAATAAAAATTTTCGGCTAAGTTCTAAAACATAATAAAGGGGACCATGCAGTTAGTTAGACCATACTACTAATAATCAATTAAGGGGGATCAAGACATAAAGGGACAAAGCATAAGATTTTTACACTAAGGTTTGGTCATGTCAAAAAACATGACTAAGCCTTAGGATAAAAATTAAACTAATTTTATGAAATAAATAATCATTCCCACATAAATTATTCTTGTGCAAATTTGAATTTAATTCAAAAGGGACCTAGGTTAAAACATTAGACTAGGGTTTTAACATGAATTAAAATAGTTTCAATTAATATTTGATAGACCAAAAGCTAGTGAAATATAAAATTAACATTGAATAACAAAACTCTAATCATGTTCATTCTCAAATAAGATTCTATTATACCTATAATGCAAAGAAAAAGCAACAATCAATAACAACATTAGAAGGGGTGAAACAATGTTCATTTGAAAACATGTTAATTAATCCAAATGAGAACCAAGTGTGGATGATATTCAAATAAAATCAATGTGAATACATGATAGTGGTACTCTAATCAAGTTATTTTTTAATTTTAATGTAAAAGTTTGCACAATTTAAAATAAGGGTCCCCATTTTTTAGAAATGGAGGTATGTTGACCTCAACAGAACATTATGTGACCTCCATATTAAAACATAAACCTACATCACTATGGTGACTATGAAGAGTTATAAGTCAAAAAGAAATATAAATTGGATATTTTATTCTTTTTTTATTCTCTATTTCAATTCATCATACTCATCATACCCCTATACACCAAGTCATCCTAACCCTTAGCCTAGTATGTAAGATAAACTTCTCACAGTCACATTAAACCTACTATGCAAGCTAAGAGAATGAGGATACCACTATTGTTATGAGGTATTAAAGACACTAAAAATACATTATTAGTCATGTGAACCTATGAATATAAAGGTAAATAAGGAGATAAAGGTGATAATTAGCGTCAGTACCATCTTTACCACCTTAAGAAGACAAATTCAGCCATGACATTAAGGTACATAAATAGAGGTACTGATGGTTTTGAGATTTAAATATCCTAATAAGGTTAATAAGGGAATTAAGATACCATTAATATGATAATATCACCCTAAAATTTCAATTTATTTAATAATTATCCCACACATTCAAAAAGACTCACACAATCAGTGCAATCCTTACAAGGCAATTTGAGCAAGTAATATGGTCACTATTGATTTAAAAGGAAAGAAATATTTAAGATTATTTAAGAAACATGAAGAAATTATAGGATAATGGAAATTAATAAAATATTTTTGGGTAAAGGTGAATATTTGAAACGTAGCCCTAGAGGCATAAGCATGATTAAGACTCTTTATGAACATATACAATACTGTACTTCCATGTTAGAGAAATAATGAAAGTTCATAAGATTTGAAGATAAAAAAATAAGGTGACCAATATAATAATATTAACCAAGGAGATAGGGATGTATCAAGTCACTTTTCAAGAGGGGTATGCTTAGTTAGAGGTCTAAACAGTGACCTATAGGCTTGTGACTAATATGTGAGGTTATTTTGTATGTTTGAAGAGTATAAATAAGATAGAGGGGTTTAAAAGAGTATGTATAAGTTAAAGGTAATATTATTTGTGATACACTTATAAATTTTATCTTAAATAACTAATCAAGAGAGAAAATCCACATACACATGCCCAAACAGACCTATCACACATAGGCAAAATTATAGTCAAAGAGAAAGTGGGATATGATGGATATGTTTGACAATGGAAATGAAAAGGGGTGAATAGAATTTGGATGAAAATATTATTTTCATAAGGTTAAATATGTTTTCATTATAATAAATTTATTCTTTAAGATAAGACAAAGGAGCTTTTAGGCCTATTAGGTCTATTAAGACTAAAAGGACTTAAACAATCTTGTACTCAATGTTGAGGGATTATACATTATGATTGAAGTCATATAAATGTTGGAGACATTTTATAATATGATTAAATACGTGTATTAATGGTATAAAGTGACCAAAACCTAGGTTCAAGGAATAAAGGGCCTAAATGGCCTAATAAAGGCTTAATCTAAGCCAAAACAGTCTTGTATCAAAAGTTATGGGCACTCTAATATGCTTGAATTAATATGAGAGATGAAACATATAAGTAAAAAATTAAAATGAATAATTTATGGGTAATATTATGAAAATAACCTTAGGTTGAAGCAAGGAAACACTAAACTCTGACTCGAAGGGTTTCACAAACTGGACTATATATAAAACCCTAAGCCAAAAAGAGAATACACAAGGGATATAGTTGGTAAAAGGCTTGGACTAATGATAATATCCACTTTTAGAGCATGAATTGGATTTTAAAGTATCCATAATCACTTTACTAAATAAATTAGGACATACTTAGACCCCACACCACTGCTAAGCACCCGAGTTAATAGGCAGATGTGAGCTATAGCCAACTATATAAGACTGTATAAGTATAGTTAATTTTGAATGATTTGAGGAAGATGAATAATTTTAGGGATAAGTATAAACATGTATTATGATTATTTTAAATCCCATAGGCCATATAGACCCATAACACTTATTATAGGCCTGTTTGGCCTAAAATCTTGCCTTAGGCCTAGAAAGCCCTCATCATACATGAGGCACTATCATACTCTCCCAAACATAAATGACATAATTATGAGGTTTTAAATGATTAATTAAAACCATTAAATTATTTTTAAAATATGATAATGTAAATAAATGATCAATTTTGGTCTTGAAAACCTCCTCAAGCTACACAATATACATAATCAATTTCAGCCATCACTTCAAGTGCTTGTATCTTGCATAACATAGATACCTCGATCAAATGTTATTATAATGAGCTATGAAAACCAATAAACTTATAAAACATGAATTATTGAGTTGGTTTTAGGGGTGTAGGTTTATGAACCATTACTTTGACTGGTAGCATGTCCAGATTACCTATAGAATACTACAAACATTTCCCTATGTATATATCTTGACACACTATTTTCATGGGAAATCAATACTCTAAATAAATTTGAAGGGGCATATTTACTAAACATCCATGACAATAAGTTTTGGTTTGGAGTATTTTACTTTATGAACCATCCTTAAGATAGTGGACCTCTAAAGCCCTCCTTAAACCTTACTACAGACTAATCTAGAGAAAACTAAATATTTTTGAAACCAAGAACCCTAGAATGGTCTCATAAGCACCTGAAACATAAAAATAACTTAGATAATCCCATGACCATGGTACTTAGTTGTACATAATCTGTATGGACCTAACAAAAAAATAGTAATTTTTAAGGGTTTTGTTAAATTTTCAAGGTGCATAACTAAGGATGAAGATGAAAATCATTAAAATGGAATGTTTGACACTTATTTCAACTTATCAATTCATGATATTCCCAAAAAACATTTTGTAAGTTCCTCTGTAAGATTCCTCTATATAGCCAGTCTATAAAAATGAAGAATAGGGTGACCTAGTCAACTAGTGTGGCAAAGTTACATATGTTTCTTTCTCAAAAGGGAATATATTATGGTAAATGGTGTTTTTTAATACCAAAATATTACCCATTTACATTATCTCAAGGTATTGAATAGACTTTCATGGCTACCAAACACTAACAGCTAAGCTACTAGGCCTAATTGGCCTATTTGGCCTACTTGGTCAACAAAGGGAGTTCAAAGTTGGCATAAAAGGATGATGAAGAAGGTAAATACAAGGATATTAATTCATTTAACTAATTCATATAATTAACTAAGTGCATGTTTCATGGTTATGATAGAGAAAGGGGGAAATTTATTGACTTGGTCAATTTGCTTAAAAGGAGTATGACTGTTTCATGCTTTATAGTGGCTTAATTGCATTTCATTCAAGTTATAAATATTAATAAGATGT
The DNA here is from genome assembly GCA_037957365.1 of Torreya grandis. Taxonomy (NCBI): domain Eukaryota; kingdom Viridiplantae; phylum Streptophyta; class Pinopsida; order Cupressales; family Taxaceae; genus Torreya; species Torreya grandis. The sequence continues at coordinate 459,855 of JARHVA010001678.1, forward strand.
GTTATTTGACCCAAATAGAGTCATAAAATGTTTCAATTTGAGGTTTAATAAGTCAACTATAGCCTCCACTACCCATATTCAATGCAAGGGCTCATTTAAAGGCAAATCAAGAGATTAACACATAAGGAGGATGTTATGGATGTGTAACTATCTTGTAAATAATTTATGATTTAATGATGGTCATTGATGACCTTTTCCTCTCTCTCATCCACACCATTCTCCCCTTATTCTCTCCTTATTTTCTATATATTCAGGCCTTAAGGCCTTGATTTGTATCCCTCTCCCAGGTATGAGGAAACTTTACCTAGTTTTGTACTTCTAAACCTACTTGGACTGATCAATAAAATTTTGATGCTCTTTCATGGTGATATCTAGTGTGCTTGTACTTGTTTTGATTTGCATATGTGATGAATTTCTCTCATTTGCAAGTCCTTATTTACCTAGATGCCAATAGAATGTATTATGCAGGTTATGTAGTGTATAAAAGTGTTGGTGATGGAGTTTAAAGTGCTGCTTAACTGGTATGAGTCTCATAAAATACCTTTTCATGACCTCTACATTCTAGTTGCCTTATACAGCATCCACATGAAACATTTTTTCATAGGAAGTCATGAAGATGAAGTCTACTAGTGTTTTTATTAGTTCAAACTGAGTGGATGGATGAATCATATAAGTGCATCACCACCCCTTAGAGTAGCTTTATTTCATTTAATTTCTAACCCTTTTCACCCCAATAGTAATAGGTTTTAGTAAATTGAGCAAAAGTTATGTACCTAGGGAGATATCCCCATAGTCTAGAGGTTTGGTCTAGTTGTAAGGTCACCCATAGCCTTTAGACCATTCCCATGTTAGTCTAAGTTTGAATTAGGTCTGAACAACCACCTTCAATAGGGTAAGACTTGGGTTTCTAAGATAACTTCCAAATAATATTAACCAACAAATTCCACAAAAATGAACCAATTCATTGTTCAACCCTCTAATTTCATTAATCCACCAAGTCAAATGAACAAATTATACCCATATCTCATACAAGATTTTCAAAACATAAAGGATAGAATTCAAGGCTTACAAGATGGTGCTTATTCTTGGCAAAAGTAGTTCAATTTTCAGGAAATTTTCTCATACCCATACAATTTAAGTATAATGACTACAAATTTTCCAAATTACTTCAAACTCCAAAATTTTAACAAATATAAAGGTAAAGGATATCCCAAAGAACATTTCATTAGCTTATATCATTCATGTACATATGTTACTTATAGTAATAAATACATGTTATGTTTATTCCCATGAAGTCTTAAGGGCCAAGCCCTTAAATGGTTTTCACACCTTCTAAAAGTATCTATTTCACCTTTGGGGATGTATCTAAAAAATATGTTCATCACTTATCTTATAATATATAAAAATATTTGACCACTTTAGATTTACACAATACCAAACAACACAACAAGGAAACCTTCGCTTCCTTATAACAAAGATGGTGAGTAATGGAAAGTCATTTCACATGGTTATTTCTTAAAACTGAGCTTGTGGATATCTTCATAAATAATTTAAATTCATATTTGGGACACCATTTATTACTTATTTTCCCAAGGTCCTTCGAAAAAGGGAGTTCAAGTATAAAGAACATTCATTAATATAGGTGTAATCAAAATACTAGATACTAATAATTCTTATAAACCAATATAAAAACCAAAGCTCTTTACCAAAAATAAAAACCTTGTTGGATATAGTGTGACTAATGGTAAATAGATTCAAAATCATCAACATCAAACACAAACCTAGACTCAACCAATCAATAACATCAATATTCCCAATGGACAACCGAAAAAAGGAAAACCTAAGCATAAGGTGACTCAATTGGGTGACACTTATGAGAATATTTTTTAGAATTTATCTCATACAAACATTATCACGTGGCCAAAAACTAAACCCTTTGATGAAAATGTTTTTAAACCCGACTGGTATAAAAAGGATGAGTATTGTGAATACCATAGGATCAAAGGACATTCTACTAAAAGGTGTATGTGTTTCAAACACTATGTTCAAGACCTCATTGACAAAGGTGACATAACAATAAAAGATAAACCATCCAAACCGTATAACAACCAAAAATTATGTATATACCAAGATAAATTCCCAAATAATGAGAAAGAAAAGGAACAACTAAAAGCTAGTAATGTTAATCAAGTAAGTCATCCTTTTGATTCTATAGTCAAAATAATTGATTTTATGTAAAATCATGTCAGTGTCATTAATTTTCCATCATAATATTATACCATTACCAAAATTTAGGTAAATATTACCCTTCCAAGTGCATCATCATCTAATGTTGAACACAAGTACAAAATAATTGACCATCTTGAGAAGACACCAATAAATAATTCAATATTAGCCCTTTTCAAGACATCTCTTGTATATAAATATATCTTGTATAAAGTTATCCAAGAGTAAAATATCCCTCAAGACATCAATCCTACAAATTTTCAAGCATTAATAGGTTCTTTGACCACTAATAATTAAGTAATGTTTAATCATTCTGATGTTTCTTCTTTAGGATTGGATTATAACCTTCCACTGTACATAGAGGTTATTATCTCTAGGCATAAATTGAAAAGGGTTTTTATAGGAAATGGTTTATAAATAAATTTATGTACATTAAGGCTTATAAAACATTTAGAATATCTAGTAACAGTGTTGGAAACAAATATTATTACTATAAAGGCATATAATAATAATGAATGACAATCTATAGGAACAATCTATCTTCCTTTGATAGTGGGGTCCATTATTAAATAAAATCCTATTCACATCCTTCATATTGATCTATGATACACCATACTTCTTAGATACCCATGGATAAATTACATGAATGTCATCCCATCCACCTTACACAAATGTTTGAAAGTTTCCCATATAGGTTATGGAAGTTGCTATACAACATGATCCTCAACCCTTCCAATATTGCAAGCCATTGAAAGGCAAATACCAAAAATTAGGATATTTACCAATTATAGATGATAAATTTACTCCCATTAAGTATTATCATTCACTTGAAAACTATGTCCATATAAAATTCTTGTTTTAAGCACATCCCTCTAATAGTTGGATTAATACAATGACTACCTCCATCTCTATTGAAAATGCTTTCACTAGTGAAACATCCAACCAACATTCTATAGATCAAGCTTGTTAGTAGTAAAAATTAAATGTAAAAGTAGTTTTATGTACAATAACATCCTAAAGGAAATATAACTATATTTTTTTTGTGGGTTGTTAGGAGTTATTATAAGAATCTTTGTGTTGGTTAAGACTCAACTGAAGGTGATATGGAGAACTATTCTCAACATGGTAAATATGGAAGTTACAACCATAAGAACTAATTCCTATCAGTATTTATAAATAATTTAATAGAAGGGTTGACATTGATGTGTATGTGAGTAAAGATTAGTGGTTGTTATTTTTATCAGAGAATTTTTTCACAAAGTATTGATATAAATAGACCTTAATCTATGAAGGTTTCCTTGTTATAATCTCTGACACTAGATTATGTATTATAAATTCTAAGCATTTGTACTCTTTTATGGTATAATCGAAGAGTTTCTATGTTATTATGAATGTTTCTTTTATTATACTAATTTGATGCATAAATTGTTATATCTATAAGTAGTTTACATCATAAGTTGAGATATTAAAAAAGTGTAATTATCTATTATAAAACTTTGAAATGTATTCAAACTCTTGATTAGTACATCCTATTAGATTTTGATGTAACTTTTCACATTATATCCCCATAATTAGCATGTTCTAGTGAAACCTAGAAACCTCTATTAATAATGGTATGGTGAGCTTGGATATGTTGTGTGGTTACCAATCCAAAGAGAGGTGGAGAGCTAGTTGGACCATAAAATTACTAAATTCATAAAGAGGTAAGGCCAAATAATTAGCTATACTCCAAGGAACATTACACAATAACACCTTTATGGTGAAATTTATGAGGGTTTTTAGTATGAATTACTAGGACTTCTAGGTGACTAGTTCGCTCAAATTAAATATCACTATTTATAATCATGAGCAAGTGATATCATTGCATGGATTAAGGGGAAGATAAAATAGTTTAAAATTTTGGAGACAAATTGAGCTCATGTGATTGATCATTGGATAACTAACACTATTGAAAGATATATCATTGAGGTCTCAATGTAAGGATACTTATCCTTTGACACAATAAATGACCTATTTTTTAGAGGAATCAAAGAATGTTTTTTGTAGAGACTCCCAACATTGATCAAAAAGTTGGATATATAAAAGGACATGGTACCTATTCCTAATAACATGGATTAGTCTCTTTAGGTATATGGGGGTGTGTACAAGATAAGGGAGAATGAATAAAAGATGAAAATATGTAGCTTAAACCTATGTACATCTTAGAGAATCCAAATGAAAAGGATTGTAAAAATATTATAGACTTAGAAAGAGAGTTATGAAAAATGAGGATATGGAATAAATAGAATGTGTTTCAAGAAAATACAAATAGAAAGAGGATTGGTAGTAGTATTGTTGATTTGGATGAGAGGAGACAATGAGAAGGGTACGGTGAAGACAAATAGAGTAAGGAGAATGGGCCAAGTAGAGATAGAGTGTGAGGAAGTGATGATGATTTAGGATGGATGAAATAAGAAGGTATTAGTATATAAGTAGAATAGATGGGTAAAATTTCATAGTTTTTAGAAAGACTATCTCAAAAATAAAATTAAGGATTACCTTATATTCATAGACATAATATAGGTTAAAGTTTAGAGAGATAAATATTTGGAGATAAGGATCATATACCAAGGAATCACACATCCCATGAGTCCATTTTTTCAAAATCATAGTAATTCCTATACAAATTTAGATGATGACACTTGGGAAGGACAAATTATATAAGAAGTTCATTAAAAAACCTAGAAGTACAAAAGGATGCATTTTTGAAGTTACATAGAGTTTCTCAAATTAACAAAAGAAGAACATAACAACAAAAATAGATCCTCTAATTATTACACGTGCTAAGTATTTCATTACACAACTTCAAATATTAGAAGAATAATAAGGATACACACACACACACACACACACACACACACACACACACACACACACACACACATATATGTATGTATATATGTATGTATGTATGTATATAACTACCACATCCATAGAACCAAAGGAGACATCACAACCACCACCATATCAGGAGCTACCTCAAAGTGCATAGAAGTCTCTAATCATACAACCATCCCTAATGTTGATTATAACCCAATAAATTATGATACATATAGGAAACCTCCATATAGTATCTCATTTGGGTGATTTTATGCACTTAGCTCCAATGATGTATTTGTCGACTCTAAATAGTAATTACCTACTTGAAACATGAAATGGTAGGTAAAAGCAATCACTAGCAATAATACAAATAAGTTCAAATTGATCGGTGCTTTGGGTGGACATGCACTAGAGTTCATATTTAGTTAAAATATAGCTAGAGAATCCCTACATGATGTTAATAACTAGCTCATTTTAGAGTTTAAGGTTAATAAGAGTTCAATCCAAACAATCTAAGAGTTGAAGGAGATCTGACAAGGACCCTAGGATACCATTGCTGACTATGATCATAGATTCTTTGATGTCATGAAAAAATATAATTTTTTTTAAGGATAAAGATAAATCCTCTTGGTTTGTAGAGGGTTTAAGACTGATGATTAGATTTGGCATGGCCCAAACTTAGTTCAAAGATAAATTAAATGAAAGAGACACTATGATTTGATTGGAAAAGATTAAAGAGTATGGACATGTGGCCATGTCATCATCCAAGGTAGAAAGTACATTACATATTTGATCAATTTCAAGGAAAGGTTGAGAGACCCAAGTCATATATATGATGAATAGAGTGAGTAAATCAAGGGAATCATAGAAATGAATGCCCTCAAGTTAATATGAAATTCTATGAGATATGCATAGTCATAGGTCATGTAACCTCATAGTGTCACCTTTTACATTAGTACATTAAAACCCCATAAAACATGCAACATAAATTTTTTAACTCACTTAAACATGATGAAAGGATTATTGGGCACTCCAAGAGCTAAAGGAGGATATCAATAATAATGTTATTGTGGTTGTTGTGCTTAAATCCATAATTGTACCATAAACTACTCCTAATCAAAGGAACATCATACCAAGCTAGAATTCATTAGTGACAACTTAGGTCCCTAAATAATAACAAAAACTATAGCCACTAGTGGGTACCCTACCTTCTACATATAACTAGAATATCACCTCACAAAACTTCCCATAGTATATTATGACCTACCCATACCAAGTGCCATGGAATCCTAAATCTTTTTAAGCATAGCAGTTAGGATGGGCCTTAAATCCAAAAACAACCATAAGTGGTTGGGTTCAATGAATATCTATAGTAATAAGGATGGAATGCATCACATAACACTATAAATTTTTGTAAATAATAGTAAGATGGATGGGGAATAATTTGAATAAAGGAGGATACATGGGATTATATTGAGGTGATGTATAGGGGGTGTTAACGCAGGAAATTGCACCCTTAGCAGGAGGCCGAGCTCCTGCCTTCTCCTCACAACATGGAAACTCCCCTCTCACCTATGGGACTAGTAAAGCTAGAGGGGAGAGTCTCTAGATAAGGGCTAGCTCCATTTGATGTATCATGGTTTGTTCCAGCAAGTGCAAAACACACACACACACACACATATAATGAGGGGGGATGAAAAGGGAGAGAGAATGCAAGAAAACAAACCTACTCTAAAGAGGTGATGCGCCAAAATAAGTCAAACTTCACACATCCACACTTAGAATCAGAAAAATACATACATACTCTACACATTTGGTAGAAGGACCAGGCTGCAAGAAACTGGTAGGGAGGCTTTCATGAAAACACAAAAAATAAAAAATCACTAAGGCATTGTGAAATGCACACTGTAAGTAACTTCCTCTATTTTGGTCTTCCAAATGTTAGCTCTTCTCCTTTTAGCTATAGAAATGGCACCTTGTAGACAATAGGTCTATTGGTGTTGAACCTATGAGAGCATCAAGAAACAATGACTGAACATAGATAAACACTCAAGGCATACTCTGAAAATATCTATCCAAATGGAGGTAAAAAACTTCATTCATTTGATTCAAGTAAAATTTTTCTAGGGCTACACCTTAGAAAAAATGGAAGATCCTTCTCAAAATGAGAAGTTACAATACATATATAAAAGGAGAAGGGAACTTGACACTTCTTTGACAAGCTGGTCTGTCATGACCCTTCATTGGGAAGAGGGAAACACTGTTGTCGATGTCATCATTCTAGAAGAAGCCTAATGGAACCATTATATATGATTGCCAAATTTGACTTTGGAGTTCAAGCATTAATGTGGAAATGCAGGCTGCATCCTCTTTTCTACAAATAGACTGAGATTTGTTCCCTTTTAAATGCACGGGCCATGCTACTTGCTATTTGCACCATTTGGGGATTTAACAGGTAATAAATTGCCTACACTTTGCCACTTGGACTACCTTGTCACTTATGTACCATGTCATTCCTCCTTGATTTGTTTTTTCCTTTCTCAGTTTGTCTCATCTGGCTCATTCGGCCCCTGGGGTGAACTTTCTTAGCGGGTCGCTACACTCTGAACCCTTTCATGATTAGTGCTCTCCTTTGCTTTTGAAGACAAACGACCATTTCACTTGTTAATTTTGATGTTCACATGACCGCCATGCTTTGAAAACCAAAGGATATTTCATCCTCTTGAATTTGACAGCCTCCCAAATGTCACCACTTGAAAACCAATGGCTATCTGGCTCTGTTAAACTTGACGGCTCCTAGGACGTCACCAAGTCCTTGCTGGCCTTTATAGACATTTCCTTGCCTTTTTTATTTTGTAGCCACCTTCCCTTCAGCCTTTAAAAAATTCCTTTGAACTGGGCTAGAAGTCCCCCATAAGGGTACCTGCCCTTTGGGGTCCTTCGGCGGGCTCTTTGGTACTCCAAACTATCTCCCAAGCTCCTGCGGACAAATTGTCTGCGGACAATTTCCCTAGGTCAATTTCCCTAGGGCTTTCTTGGCTTGCTTTGTTTTCCACAAAATTTTTTTTGTGGACATTTTCTCACAGACAAAAATTCTGCAGCAATTCTATCCACTCTTTTGCCTTGTGTTTTGACTAAGCCCAAATTCCTTCAGACTTTTTGTCTGAAGGAATTGGGACTTAGCCAATTTCAATCAAAACTTGAACTTTAAACTTTGAATTTGAACTTACCCTTGCTTGGGTCCTTTTCCTTTGAAGTGTTAGCCCTTTGGAAGGGCACTGAACCTTGAAGACTTCCCTTCAGCTAAGGACACACCCTTGAACCAAGCTCATTGAACCAAAAGGTTCAATGGTTTAATTGGTTCAACCAAGTGCATTGATGACAAATGAAAGAAAGATGATGGACTATTTACTTTAAACCAACACCATTGAACTAAAACATTGAACTGAACCCATTAAACCAAAAAGGTTCAATGGTTCAATCGGTTCAACCATTGAATGTTGATGAACCTCTTTTGTTGATTGAACCATCCTCTTCGAACCAAGAGATTGAACCAAGACATTGAACTTCTTCCATTGAACCAAACCTATTAAACCAAAATGGTTTAATGATTCAATGGTATGATGGTTCAACACTGCTAAACCAAGATGCTTGAACTGATCGATGGATGAACCAAGTGCCAATTGAACCAAGGGGTTGAACCAAAGAGTGATGGTCTTGAAGACTAAACTGAGGTTTGAACTATGGCCAAATGAAAGTTGTGTTTAACTTATGAAATCCAAAGATGACTGGCATTCAAAATCAAGGGAAGAAGGTGACCAAAATTTTGCCTATGGGCAAAAATTGGTCAACAAATGGCGACTCATAGGGGAAGCATGCCTGCTATGCTTAGAACCTAATTTCCTTACATTCCATTGGGCACAGAGTCAGATGAAACTATGAAAAGTTAACAACATTCCCAAAGGATTTGAGAATCAAACACGAAGTTTTTACATCACACACAAAGGAAAACACGCAAGGCTAAAAAGCACTACATGTGTAAACTACACTTAGGGAAAACAAGAAAGTAACTGAAAACAAACTACTATATACATCTAACAAGGAATGTTCGCCTCCCTTTTGGATCAAAAGGAAAATCTCTTAAGTCCCCTTCCTAGTGAGAAGACTTATGGTGTCAAGAAAGTAGCTAAATGAAAAAGAGAAATGGTGACTTACTCTTCTTGCCTATCACCTGCATTGGTTGGAATCTGAGTGGATCAAATTCAAACATGCCTCCAATATATTTATACTCTACTTGTCCTTGGAAGCCTGTTGAATGCTGGTCTATTATATTGGTGCTCCTCACCAAAAAATTAATGGCCACTGGCTCATCACCAAAAGCCCTTTAATTTGCACATTCCTTTTGCAATGTATCATGGTCTGACTTGTTCCCTTTTGCCTCGTTGAAAATCCTATTAGACTCATCCTCTACTTCCTTTTGGCCTTTTTAAAGAAGGGTGACTGTGGTGATGTCTAAAATGGACTCACAAAATAATTGCTCATCCCATAGAACATTGCCTCTTTATTTGAAAATCTCTTCTTCAAGGTGTTCCTTTAGGAAGACAGACCTCTCCTTTCTTTCTTCTAACTCAGTGTCCTCAGTGTAGTCATCCTCATCATCAAAATAACAAGGAAGTTCATCAAACAGAGGGGAAGAGAGCTCACCATGCATTTTTCCCTCCTCGTATTGCTAGAACATCTACATATATGCAAGACCTGCATCTTCTCCATTACTGATAAGGTCTTCACAAGGAGCATCAATGATGATTTCTTATTTGTTGTCACTCATGACAGTGTCTTAAAGACTCTCAGATTAGATCTTTTGCTCCTCACCTGCCTCTTGTAAAAAGAGTTCCTCCTTGAGAAGGGGTGAAGTGGAGAAAACATGTGGAAGAGGGGGCAGCCCTTAGGCTAGAATCAAATGATTCTCCTCTTTCCACTTGGTTAACACTTCATCTATATTAGGTGGAACCTGATATCTCTCTTGTAAATGTGTAGCTAGGGTGTGTTTAGACATGGAATGTGTTGTTGGGTCTGAGCCATCCATTACACATTGGATGAGGAATCTTTCTTTGGATTCCAACTCTACTATTCTCTTGGCTAGATCTTCTTGGAAAAGCTTTTCCTAGAGGTTTCCAACATTATCATGAGTAGGCATAGCTTCAGCTTCTTCAAGGCTTTGAGAAAAACCTTGCTCTTCTTCTTTTCTGCCCCATGATTCTACTATTCTTCCCCAGTTCAGGATCTCTGAATTAGAATTTTGCCCCTGTGAATAGGCAACAAATTTGTTTTCCAAAAGGTCCCGAGGCTCCTCCACAAGGTCTGGAAGTTTTAACTCTCTTTCAAGGAGCAGCCTCATCCTAGCTTCTAAATCTTCAATTTGTTTGGCTAGGTTGTCCTGAAAGAGTCTTTCTTGGAGATCACTAGCATGATCCTCTTCAAAGCTTTGAGCTAGTTCCTAACATTCCCTCCTCCAACTCAGAATCTACACATTATGCTAAAGGACTTGGGGAGGTCGAGGAACACAAGGAAAAGACTGTTGGTGCATTGGAGGAGCCTTTTGAAGAGGGATGCACTAGCTAGTGGTTCCCCCCTCAATGGAAAATTCATAATATAAGGAATTTAGAAGGTTCATTTCCAAGGGAGGCTGATCTGATGTCATTTGATGTTGGAAAGCTAGGCACATGGGATTGAGAGCAACATTTGATGAGCTGGAGTGAGCAAGTGCAATCTAATAAAATGGATTTGGTGCAAAAGGGGGGGTTTTCTTTAAGATAGGAGGGGGTGCACAAAGCTGACTGCCTGGAATAAATGGATTTCTCCATTTTGTTACCTCCTCCACAATGGGTTACAAGGCCTGTGCTTTCCCAAACAAGCACCTCTCTTTAGACATTAGCTCCTGCTAATATCTATACTACTCTTCCAGCCTATTAATCTCCATTGTCTACCTCTCAAACTCTAGCACCATTTCCCCTATCATTGCAAGGCAACTAGGAGAACCGCTTGATGGGATTGCATAAATATCTGGAGTCTTATTATATTTATATGAAGGAAAACAAGATCCATGATTTTGAGAAAAGGAAATATACATACAAGAAATGATTTTTGATGGCACCAGGCTGCTTAACTAGCAAATTAACTCAGAGTCGCCAGATGTTGAAGATATTTGATTTGTTATGATAGGACCAACATTAGTCCTAAAACTTTACTATGTTATAAAATTGAGTCCCATCAGGCATGCCAAAACTATTAATGTATAAAATTACACCCTTAGCAAGAGGCTAATCTCCTACTTTTTCCTCACAACATGGAAACTCCCCTCTCACCTGTGGGACTGGCAAAGCTAGAGGGGAGAGTGTATAGATAAGGGATAGCTCCCTTTGATGTATCATGGTTTATTCCAGTAAGTGCAAAACACACACACACACACACACACACCCAAATAATGAGGGGGGATGAAAAGGGAGAGAGAATGCAAGAAAACAAACCTACTCTAAAGAGGTGATGCACCAAAATAAGTTGACCTTCACACATCCACACTTAGAATTAGATAAATACATACATACTCTACACATTTGGCAGAAGGACCAGGCTACAAGAAAATGGCAGGGAGGCTTTCATGAAAACACAAGAAATAGAAAATCACTAAGGCACTGTGAAATGCACACTATAAGTAACTTCCTCTATTTTGGTCTTCCAAATGTTAGCTCTTCTCCTTTCATCTTCAGAAATGGTGACTTGTAGACAACAGGTCTGTTGGTGTTGAACCTGTGAGAGCATCAAGAAAAAATGAATGAACACAGACAAACACTTGAGGCATACTTTGAAAATATCTATCCAAATGGAGGTAAAAAATTGCATTTATTTGATTCAAGTGAAATTTTTCCAGGGCTACACCTTAGCAAAATTGGAAGATCCTTCTCAAAATGAGAAGTTACAATACATATATAAAAGGAGAAGGAAACTTGATGCTTCATTGACAAGTTGGTTTGTCACGTCCCCTCATTGGGAAGAGGGTAACACTATTTTTGATGTCATCATTCTAGAAGAAGCCTACTGGAACCATGTTGTATGATCACCAAATTTGACTTTGGGGTTTGAGCATTAATGTGGAAATGTAGGCTGCATCCTCTTTTCTACAAATAGACTGAGATTTTTCCCTTTTAAATGCACAGGCCATGCTGCTTGCTATTTGCACCATTTAGGGATTTAATAGGCAATAAATCACCTACACTTTGCCACTTGGACTGCTTTGTCACTTCTACACCATGTCATTCCTCCTTGCTTTGTTTTGTCCTTTCTCAGTTTGTCTCATCTGGCTCATTTGACCCCTGGGGTGAACTTTCTTAGTGGGTCGCTGCACTCTGAGCCCTTTCATGGTTAGCACTCTCCTTTGCTTTTAAAGACAAATATCCATTTTGCTTGTTAATTTTGACATTCATGTGACCGTTATGCTTTGAAAACCAATGGATATTTCATCTTCTTGAATTTGATGGCCTCCTAAATGTCACCACTTGAAAACCAATGGCTATCTAGCTCTGTTAAACTTGACAACTCCTAAGACATCACCAGGTCCTTGCTAGCCTTTACAGACATTTCCTTGCCTTGTTTATTTCATGGGCACCTTGCCTCTGGCCTTTGAAAAAGTCCCTTGAACTAGGCTAGAAGTCCCTCGTAAGGGCACATGCCCTTTTGGGTCCTTTGATAGGCTCCTTGGTACTCCAGACTGTCTCCTGGGCTCTTGCAGACAAATTGTCCGTGGTTAATTTCCTCAGGGCTTTCTTGGCTTGCTTTTTTTTCACATACTTTTGTTTGTAGACATTTTCTTGTAGACAAAAAGTCCACATAAATTATGTCTGCTCTTTTGCCTTGTGTTTTGACTGAGCCCAAATTCCTTCAGATTTTTTGTCCCAAGGAATTCCTTTGGATAAAAAGTCTGAAGGAATTGGGACTTAGCCAATTTCAATCAAAACTTAAACTTTAAACTTTGAATTTGAACTTACCCTTGCCTGAGTCCTTTTCCTTTGAAGTGCTAGCCCTTTGGAAGGGAATTGAACCTTGAAGACTGCCCTTCTACCAAGGACACACCCTTGAACCAAGCCCATTGAACCAAAAGGTTTAATGGTTCAATTGGTTCAACCAAGTGCGATGATGGCAAATGAAAGAAAGCCAATGGACTATTTGCTTTGAACCAACACCATTGAACTAAAATGTTGAACTAAACCCGTTGAACCAAAAAGAATCAACAGTTTAATCAGTTCAACCATTGAACGCTGATGAACCTCTTTTGTTGATTGAACCATCTTCTTTGAACCAAGAGATCGAACCAAGCCATTGAACTTCTTCCATTAAACCAAGCCCATTGAACCAAACCCATTGAACCAAAATGGTTCAATGGTTCAATGGTACGATGGTTCGATGTTGCTAAAGCAAGATGCTTGAACTGAGTGATGGATGAACCAAGTACTAATTGAACCAAGGGGCTAAACCAAAGAGAAATGGTCTTGAAGACTGAACTAAGGCTTGAACTATGGCTGAATGAAAGCTGCATTTAACTTATGCAATCCTAAGATGACTGGCATTCAAAAGCAAGGGAAGAAGGTGACCAAAATTTTGCCTGTGGGCAAAAATTGGTCAACAGGGGGATAAGGCAACAATGTTCCCAAGTCACCCATTTATTGTTATCTTTGTGGAGAACTAAACCATGTGTAGAGAAATTACCCTATAAATACTCAGAGGCAATTTTATTGTGCATATTGTAAGATGAAAGAGTAGTATAATTTAGAATACTATCTCATCTTAGAAAGACAACAAAGGGAGAGACCTATTATAAATGTTAACATGATCCATACACAACTAAGCGATGATTCCATAATATAGGTAGTAACTAAACAACATCATGCAAAATAGGGGTTAATTCCATTAGAAATGCCTAAAGACTTGGGTATTAAAAGGCATGAACAAAATGTTATCCTAATCTGACTACTAAAAATGGTATGATGCAGGAAGTGCAAAATTTGAAGAAAATCCAACAACAAGGGATGAATGAAGGGGGTGATGTAGGCTTTAACACACATATATATGGGAAAATAAAACACATACTAAGATAGAATAGGGTTATCACTACATTAATAGATTTAATAAAACTCCTTAGTATGTTTCACAATGAATATATATCCCAGAACATCACTAAAAAACTCCATAACTTACTAGAATGTGTGCAAAAAGGCTAATAATAAACAAATAAGTTGGTTTGGTTTGTAAAGACCAAGAAACCTTGGGACATTTATGTGAGGAAGGACATATGTATAGCTAGGTATGAAATACCCAATGCTATATTCTACTTTAGAAACATTATAAATATGATCCCCACATCCACTTAGGAAGCCTTCATAAGACTTGCATTGAACTATAGTCTTGTCATATTCAACCTTGTAGACTATAGAAGGGTTGAACCTATTGGTCACCTAAATTATGTAGAAAATAAAGTTGAATAACTTAGTTTAGAGGTGGTTTCAAAGTTATTGATATGAAGATATATGAAACTCACTACCTTGCACTAATAGGGAAGAAGTGGGCCTATAATGGGTGTATGACTATTAACACAATCATGAATCAATTAAAGTCTCATCAAGATGACAAGATCATTGTCATTACTCTAAATAAGACTAAATATAGGCCGTACATCATTCCAAAAGAACTAAACTTGCCTTACATTGTTTCTAATGATAACTAGATGAAGGTCATAGTTAAAGATAAGTAGAAGGCTCAATAAGCAATAGAGTATAGTTTCCTCTATAAAAACACTATTCTATAGACTCAAATTCTTACCATAAAATGACTCTTAGGAAATATGGGGATGAATACTCTAGATATCCCCCAGAAGGTTCATGAGGATGTGTGAACAATGATGACAAGATCTCCTATACAATATGATATATATTTTATATATCAAATAGGTCATATTGAGTAAGACTACATAAAACCAAATCTAGAGGGTGTTCTCCCATGGGAAAAAGGTCTTCAATCAGTGGAGACAAAGACACCTGTGTAACCAATTGGGTGGAAGGAGATCATCATATTCTAGCTTTATGAATGGTCTTTGTGATTAAGTGATAAATACCCCAGTATTTTTCTATAGAGGATGTTGGTGAGTTCATCCTATGATTTTAATAATATGTACTAGATGAGAACTAGAGGTTTAGCTCCCTCAATTATTTAATGAATGATATTGTTGTGAATTAGTGGGATATCCATAGGGATGGGAATTTAATGTAGGAAGAAGTGTGGGGACTTCTTATCACTCGATTCTAATCTCTAGATACTGTCAAAAGAGATTGACCTCTCTATTAGGAGGGAAAATGACTAAAATTACAAGTGTATAAGTATATTGAGGTATAAATGTTAAATATTATTTATCCTAACTAATATCCATATATTTTCATCTATACCTTGGGTGTTTTCCCTATAACATGGTATATCCATCAGGAGTGAGGAAGATAAACAAAGCATTGGGCATATATCCAATCTAATTTCACTTAAACAATCATCTTCAATAGTGACAATCCTTAGGTACAAGTGGATTTAAAAAATATGAAAATATTTCTATGCCATGGAAGATTTGAAGACTTACTAGAGCCATGAAAACCTAGTTCACATAAAGTCATAGAGAAAAACTTGGCATAGGTCCTATAAATTCAATAAATTGGCCAGGGTGAGGCCAAACCATGGATTCAATCCTATCATAAGATAGGAAAGGAGGATGAGAAGTTCTCTAGGAGAGACAGTGAGGACTACATGGATATAGGAGATCTCTTTGAGCTAGAGAGAGTTGGAGCCTCTGCCAAAACAAGACATAAAGGAAATAGAGGAGGAAAAACTATGACATATATAGTTCCCATAACATGAATGAGAACATATACTGTATAAACTCATTCCTAAAGGAGAAATCATGAAGTATTAAGAGCCATTAAAGGAACACACAATTAATATTGGCACAAAATATGGACCCAAAATGTCACATGTTAGATATTATTGGATGTAGGAAGATATCTCAAAGGTTTTATAGTTGATTTGAGACTATCAAGACATATTTGTTACAACTTTAACATAAGTCAAAGGGGTTGATCTTTTTTTGGGGGAGATAAGCATAGAGTTAAAGGAGTGTGCATTTCCAATCAAGAAGATATCGTATATGTTAAACTTGAACATGAAGATGAATTTGAAATAAAAAATTGATCGTATGTTAGAATTAGGCATTATCTTCCTAATCAAAAAAGCTGACTAGGTTAGCCCCATGGTAGTATAGCTGAATAAGAATAGGGAGATACACATATATGGAGACTACCACATCCTTTATTATTCTTGTGTCAATGACCCATTTTCCATTCCCTTTATTGAGGAAGTTTTATAGGCTATCACTGGACATGAAGTATTCTCCTTCACAGATGGATTCAATAGTTACCATAAAAAACCCATTATAAAATAAGACATAACTAAAATCATATTCATAATAGAATGGGGTTCATTCACTTAAAACTTCATGCCATTTGGACACAAAAATACACTTATAGTTTTCTCTAGGGCTATGTTGACAGTATTCAAGGATTTCATCCATGACTTCCTAGAAGTTTACTTGGATGACTAGGTAGTGTTCTCTTTATTCAGGGAACATATATCAAAACTTAGGTTAATTTTATATAAATTTATATCATAGTGAATAAAACTAAAATTGAATATTTTTATTACACCCTTTGGTGTTTTATTAGGTCATGTAGTGTGTATTAAAGGAATTATAGTAAACTAGGCTAAGATCACAGTCATTGTGGGGATGCCACCACCCCAGAATTTAATATAAGTGTGATATTTTGTGGGAAACACAAGTTAATACCAAAAATTCATCAAATTTTACACCACTATATCATCCCCTTTGGAGAATATGTTATGAAAAAGAATCTAGTTTATCTGGATAGAGGACTGTCAGGCTATAATTGTTTATTTAAAGTAGAGACTAGTGAATGCTATGATCCTAGTTTTCCTATATTGGAGTAAACCTTTTCATGTGCATGTGGATGATTTAGGGATTGAATTTATATAATTAATCACAAAAATAGGAGGAGCATTAGATAATCCAATCAACTTTACAAACAAAAAGTTGTCAGTCATAAAATATAATTATATGGCAATTAAATAAGAAACCTTGGAAATAGTTTTTACACTAAAAAAGTTTAGGAAATACTTATTGGACACACAAATAAAATTGTTCACTAATCATAAATATTTATGATTATTAGTGAAGAAGATGTTTTTTGGAGGATGAATATCACACTGGCCAATACTTTTCCAAGAATTTCAATTTTAGATTAATGTCAAACTAGGTGAGGAGAATGTCATCCCAGACCATATCAACAAGTTATATAATGGTGAGGGAACTAAGTAACTCTAGGATGAGTCAATAGATGCACACCTATTTATGGTGACTATTATTTTGTAGAAACTACAAGATATCACATAGTTTCTATAATAGGGGACATTCTTAGAACACTATACAGAGAGAGATAAGAAATTGTTGATCCCCAGAGCTCTTATATATAGTATTATAAATGGATTTATGTAATACTTAAGAAAAGACCAATTGATACATAGAGTGGTACTAGATAATGATCATTTTAATATCATGGATGAAGTTGATAGGTATTTGATTATCCCATATGTATATTTAACTCATACACAGTCTAATGGAGCTGATCACATAAAGATAATTTTAACACAAATAATATACTAATCTATTCTCCTTAATCTAAATAAGTAATTAAAATACATGTTACATATTTATAGGAATATTATTCCTATAAATTCTCTCATAATTTATTTCACAATTGAATCATATAAATAATCAAACCACTAAATATGATATATTTTTATAACATTTAACAATATATCAATAATATAATATTCTATCATAATATTGTTATATATAACAATATTATGATTAAACAAATATTATCTAACAAATAATTAACCTATAAATATTTACCTCTTTGTAAATAAATCAAATATACATTAATGTAAAATCTATTCTTGACACTCCCCCCCCATAGTTTTTACATGGTGCAAAAAAACATTCACACTCTTATCTGTAGTATGCTCACCTCTTATAGCATGCCAAACTATGTGGCTCATGACCTTGATATAAAGAGAGGCTTAATAATCCCATGGTTTTATAGGTTTACCATAAAACTTGACATGAATAGGAAATCCTCTCTCTACTGTTCACCTCCTGGTGGTTTTCAGGATCTCTACCACAAACCTTTTCTAGATCCTTGAATTGACTTACATTGGTGTTTTTTGTCCTTTCACAATGTTTTCACCTTAGGGAATAATGTTTGAAATTTCACATATATTAAATTAAATTAAAATTTATTATACTTTTTTTCTTATTTTCTAGATACATAATGTAAACTATAATGAAAAACACACCACACTAAAAATAGCACACCACACTAAGTCACCAAAACATGACAAGAGGTCACTAAAAGACCTCCATATTCCATGTATCATACATCCTATAGCATGTATTTTTTTCTTACTTAGATAAAGAATTCATGAATTTTCTAATGTAAATCCTCCCCATAATGTGGACATTGTGTACAAGTGATATTTCATTCGTAAGGCAATTTTTTTAATTTTTACAATTTTTGACTCTATATAAAAAAGGACTTTTAAAAAAATAAATTAACATAAAAAATGAATCTTGAATTATTTTTAAAAATTTTAATTACCAAATATTGACTCTAGTCAACATGAATCCTTTGTGACAATACCAAAAATGATAATTACCAAGACTTTTGACAACTGACAATTTTGACAATGACATAAAAATAATGGACACTATTCTAACTTAAACCTAATTTTGAAATTACCATACATAATATCATAATAAATTATATTAAACCATATAATAAAAAATTATATTCCTAAAAACCTTAAAAATGAGAATATTGAAAATACATTTAAAATATTAATGACTATAAATGTTAAATGATTTGTATTTTGACTATTCACCTAAAAGACTTAAACTTTGAATAAATGAGTAAAACTTAATATTAAAATAATTTAGACATAAATAATAACCAAAAAACTCATATGACCATATATAAATTCAAATATACATCTAATTGATAGTGACTTGGATACTTAACTTGACATGACACTTCTAAAACTTAAAATGACTTAATCTAAACCAATTGACTTAATAAAAATTTATTTATTAAACACATATAGGTGCATGGAAAGTGTTGGTGAGAAGTGGAAAAATTAGAAAAATGAGATAAACTCTAGTTTTAAGATGAACTTGGGAATGAATAACTCATAGCGATTGAGTTGATGTTGTACATTAGACACACATCGATCAAAGCATTAAACTACTTAACACATCTATGTGTAAGCAATTTTCCACAACAACAAATAAAATTGATAGATGAAGTAATGTGTTGCTTATACCTCTTTATTCCAATTCATTTTAGACTCACATTATTCCTTTCTCTATTTTATAGTCTAGGCTTTGCACATGTTCTTATATCTGATGTTATTACAACATACATACAACATAATGGATCGATTTGACAAAAACATCCTGATACACATAGGCCAAATTTGTTATAGCATCGATCTGGTAGAGTTTTGATATGTGATGAATATGATAATAATATTAATGATTAAAAATTTAATGATATTTCAATATCTCAAAGTTTTCAATATATAAGAATTGTGGTAAGTGGAATAATGCAAACATAAGCCAAATGGAGAAAAATGTTCTTAGCTAAGCTTGATACCTATGCAAGATTTAAAGGTTCTAGTAAACATGATTTTCCTAGACAAAAAACACAAACCAATGACTTGATTTTATGGCATCAAATATTATTGATTGAAAATATAAATAATGAATACATCCTTTAAATTTTGGTCATATGCATGTCATACACAACTTGATAATGCCGAGTTAAATATATTAAATAATTCTATGTAGACTAGTCACAAAGTACATTAATTATTTAGGGGACTCTCATTTTTGCCTACTCTAATACAAATGATAGGTATTTGAAGAGCCCATATGTAGATTTAACTCATACATAGTCTAATGGATTTGATCACATAGAGATAATTTTAAACACAAATAATATACTTCTCTTTTCTCGTTAATCTAAATAAATAATTCTAGGAAATGTTACATATTTATAGGAATATGATTCCTATAACTTCTCTCATAGTTTCTCTCACATCCAAATCTTATAAATACACAAACCACTAAATATGATATATTATTATAACTATTAACAATATATCAACAATATAATATTCTATGATAATATTGTTATATATAATAATATTTTTATTAATGAAATATTAACTAACAAATAATTAACCTGTAACTATTTACCTCTCAGTAAATACCTCAAATCCACACTAATGTAAAATCTATTCCTAATAGAAGTGTATCAGGGAATCACAAGAGGTCACTTCGTAAGATATGCAACTATGAAGAAAATAATTGCAAAGTGGAATTTGGTGGAACTATCTATTTTAGGATACATAGAAAGTCACACAATATTTCAATTTATGCCAAAGGATGGGGAATCCATACCAATGGGATGAGATGCATTTAAATCCCTTGTTAGTGTAGTATACATTTGAGTAGTCAGGGATTGAATTTATAAGACCAATCAATACTTCAAGTAATTTAAATAATGCAATGTACATCATCACTATGAAAAAATACTTTACCAAATGGGTAAAAGATTATATGAATCTAAGTTAAAATGCAAATGACATAACCAAGTTCCTATATAATAACATCATCATTAGGCTCAACTACCCTCTTGAATTGGTAAATGATATAGGAGCTCACTTTTTGAATAAGACCTTCAAAACCCTTATAGATGAGTTCATGATATCACATCATAAAATAACCACTTATCATCCACAAATGAATGACCAAGTTGAATCTACAAATAAGCTGATAGGTAAGATGCTTACTAAGATATGCAATGTGAAGTGAGTTGACTAGGAAGATAGGCTTCTAACAATCCTATGGGATTATTTCATGAATTATAAATGTGTGATATGGTTTACACCATTATAATGGTCTATGGGTTATAATCAGTGATGCTTATGGAATATGTGCTTCCTAGTCTACAAGATACAAAAGTGCTAGAAATGGGTGATCAAGAGTCGATGACTAACTAGTTATTGGAATTAAATCACATGGATTAAGTGAGACATAGAGTAGTATGGGATTAGGATATAAAAAATAATTTCAAAAAGGCACAAAATGATTAAAATATATGAACAAAGGAATTTTATGTAAATTAACTTGTTCTTATCTATGACACCAGATTTAGATCTTTCTTTAGAAAGCTTAACATAAAATGGAACTGTACCTACATCATCCATAAACTTTCAAAGCCTAAAATAGTGGTCCTACATGATTTACAAATAAATTTTTTATGAGGGTTGGTAAATGGATGTAGTTTGAAGTCTTACTACCATTAATCTAGTACAACATGGAATATAGGTACTTTATCACACCAAGTAGATGCTAGTTATGATTGTAAACATTGATTTCAATATAGTTTAGGTTTTACATAGTTTTAGCATGTGTGAGGTCAATATAATTATGTGCGTATATAGGTAATGGATAAGAGGAATACATGATTAATTAGAAGGTTCCATTAGTATAGATACATTGAAAAAGGTAGCCAAATGAGTATAACATATGAATATCAATTAAGTACAAGAAAGACACATGAATCTAAATCTTGAGTAGATAGTGGAGTTTAACAGTAAAGATGTTATAATTAATGAATATGTATGGAGGAAGATTGAAAAATATCTTGTAAAAGTGATAGGTCAATGTCATAAATAGAATAGTAATGTACAACTAAAGTCCAGTTAAAGTGATAGGTCAAAAAGAATCAACCACCACCATAATTTAATGTCACAGAAACAAAATGAATATCAAATTAGAAAAAAAGGGTACACTTCATTAAAATATCACATGAAAAGGATTAAATAACAACACAGATAAAAAAAATATCAAAGTGTTGAAGATAGTGTGAGAAGCTATAAATCTAGCACTCAAGAAGCTAAATTCATATTTACTGCTGAGTATACTGATGTGCTACAAAATTTCCAAGTAATAATGATTCTCATTTGAGTTTCAAATTTGTACATCCAATAAAATTATTTTATCATCAAATTAAAGGATATATAATGGCTATATTTGATCCATCTGAACTCATCAAAGGATTCACAAAAGTGTAAAAAGAGGACATGAACATTGGCATGGTGTTATGAAAAATTCACTTCACAAAACTAGATGGATATGAGTTTATTCACAATGTGAATCTATAAATGTTTGTTCTAGACTTAGTTTAAGGGGAATAACCAATATTATTAGCACAACCACATAGACTCAATAAAAAATATGTGGAGTGGTTGATCTGATTGCCTACTTTTGGTCAACTAGGTGATGTAATGGAGGTATTATTAGGTCACTACAGTGAGGACAAGATTTATCTTTCCCAAAATATAACCATTCAAATCAATACAAATATAATGGAAAGGGAGACAAGAATTATTTCAAGGGGGAGATCTATATCCCACTAGAAATCATGAATGCCACCCATCCTTTTGGAGATTCAAGAAAAGTAATCTCACATCTCATGAGTAATTCCATTGTAAGATATTGAATATGTGTTAGAGTGCATTATGATAGAATGTATTTCCTATATATTCTATAAAATAACCAAGGATATTTAGCAAGCTACAAAAGGGGTCATCAATATTTCCCATTAAATGATACATTAGAATGAGGAATTTAATTGGCCTAAATTATTGGTTATAAACCTTACTTCAAACATTGATAAATTATTGGTGATGGTGAACAAAAAATTCTAGTACTAATTTTTAGTATTTGTATTAGTTTTTACATAGTGGAAATCACTTGATAGTAAACTAAATCTTGACATCAACTACTGGATGAATGTGTAGTTCTAGAATATCACCTAGACCTAAGAATACCTATTTTAGGCATCAAGCCAAGTTCAATAATTAGTGTAATGAGTTGATATAGGTAATCACATCTAACCCACACATACCAACTGATGTCATGTAGTTTTTTTTCTAGCATGTAATTATTACAAAACTACCAAAAGACATTGTCATCCGAATTCATGAACTAACCAAGGTACTTGGTCTACCCTTATAATATTTTATTGAATTGTAAATGGCATAGACTAAGGTGGAAAAATAGAAGGAAATAATAGTAATGAGTTTAACCCCATTATATATGGTGTCACCACCTATTCCATCCCTTATAACTATAGTTATGCAACCTTCAAAAACTTCCACACCCATTAGAGATGCAAGGAAGTGCAAGGTGCCTGAGGGTATAAGGTATTTGTGTCCTTCACATTGCAAAACTCATATCTAGCTCACCTAGTTTGATGACCTGAGCATACCAAAAAAAAAGAGGGTCTATGATTTGCCACACATGGGCACTGATGAATATTAGGTCTATAAGATGATGATGGTTGATATGGCTAGAGACCTCTACGATGAGGAAAAAATGGAATATTTTTTTATCAAAAGTGTTGTACACTATCCAAGTGAAAAACAAAGTTATATAAAATAGTTGGATTAGGTTACCCTTTGCCCTAATTCTATCATCATTGATATAGTGGCTAGAGAGGCCAAATTATAATGCATTTGGAAAATGTTTGAGGTAGTAGGATCCACTATGAGCCCTTCACAGTCAAGACCTATAGAAGCTAGCCCCCTAACATAACTATTCTAATGTAGGTAGACTCCATGCAACACTTGATAATCTATGAAAGACACCTCACCTATTCCTATGAATACCATTGGATATCATGTGATGAAATAGCATCAAGTGCAAGAAGTTGACACACCAAAACCCACAAGATTAATGGTTTGCAAGGGGCATGTTTATCAAGAAAAGGTAAAATTAACTATCCTTAGATCCTCACCATCATACTCTAAGGAGGCAAAGTGAAACATAGAGTAAGTATCAATTAAATCTTAGACTATGGAAGAACAAAATACCATCTATGATGAATCACATAAAACAATTGAGTGTCACATGCACCAAGAAAAAAAGTGTAGGGCTAAGATCAAGGATAAATAGAATGAGAAGGAGGAGTAATAGGAATAATAAAAAGACCAATTCTAGGCTAAGGATGTAGAGACTCACAATAAAACTAAAGATATTAAGGTACTTAGACAAAAATAAGGGGAAGAAAATAAGATAATGCATCAAGAAGCCAATATTGTAGAACAAGCTAAACAATAATAACAAACATCATTATAATAGTGTAAAGCTATTTAACTAGAAGTAGAGTGAAGAGAGAAGGAAGTAGCTAGATAATATAAAAATATCAATCTTGCAAAATTATAAACACAAAAATAGTCCAATGTCCAAAAATAACAACATCAAACATAGGTAGAAGATGCCACCAAGCAAGTGCAAGAAGACACTGAGAAGAAATCACACGAAGAATCTGCCAAGAAGGCATAAGAATATGTTACAAAGTAGGAATATGAGGATGTTACAAAGAAGAGTGTTTAGGACCCAAGAAACTAATATAAAGTGACAATCTATGAAAACTCTATCTAGTTCCAACATAACACATCCTTCTCAAGAGCCATCCCAAACATAGGTAAGAGGCTATGTGGTTACCTCATAGGACGATAGGTCTTCCTCTAGCCTATCTAGCATTTGGCTATGGGATGCATTGATGACCTCTATATGGTGCACTTTTTTTCCTTTCCAATCACTCTATTGAGGATTAAACTTGTGAGTACATCAATCACATGACTCACCTTGACTCCTACCATAATAGAAGCATCTTTGGATGTTTTCCATCTTCTATTTTCCAAGAAGATTGAAGGTGCCACTACAAACTAAGAGTCTATATCATTGAAGGTAGTTGAATTAGAAAAAAAAGTAAAGGAGCTCAAGGATATGAATTTTTTATCAATAAATAGCTTTACATTACCATAAAGACTATTAAAGACACCTGTATTGATCTCTACACATAGCTAATTATAGATCTTGCACTCCTAGATAAGGACCAACTTATTCAATTTTTGAATAATCTCACTATAGATTGGTAGACCTTCAATGAAGCAAGCATCATCTAGAAGGGGAAAACCATAAAATTTGAGAATGAGGTCCTCTACAAGTTGCTAGCTAAGTATCAAGACACTATAGATATTAATTGAGCTTAGGATATGTAAATTACACTTCAAGTACTCAATTAGAAGAATCATTTGGATAAGATTTGTAGCACTATGTAGCTCAAATTCACCATGGTTAATTCCACACAAGTTACACTCATAGTGCCCAAAATAACTCTTGCTTCCATGGATATTGCAATTAAAACCTCACTTGGTGTAAGGGATACAATCATGTAGATTATGTAGACTTGGTAGAACCATATGCTTCACAACTCCTTTACTAGTGTACAAGCATAATAACACATAGATAAGCTAGATCATCTCCATGGAAAAATCACCACCAAAGTCAACATGGTGAAGTATTCTCTACTTGGGATGGTTAACATAAATATTCATCAACTATTTGCTAATCATGTTCCATTACATGGTCTTCTACATAGTGTTCATGAAGTTATCCTCAATTAGAAATCCTATAAGGATCAATTGGTCCTCATCGATGTAATCATTTCTCCACTGGTCGATGAACCCAATATCATTCCACTAAAATAACTATGATTGATCATCCAAAAATGAAAGATGCCACCACCTACCTACCAATTTATGCTTTTTCAAGTCTAACTTTTTTGAAAATTTGATCATTTTTTAAAATTATAAGCTTGTATAGTACTAATCATAGCTAGTCTATTGAAAACCCACAAGGTTGGTGGACTAGTATGGTACTTAGTTAAAAACCCAAAAAGGAAGATAAGTAGTGTATAAGAGGTGAAAATGTTGGAATTAAAATTACTAAGAGGGGTAGTTAATAAATCTTTAAAAACTTCCCTTCAATTATACTTACTTTTAATGAACCATTCAAATAAACATATAGATCTAGCAAGCACAAACAACTATCGACATAAGCATGATACACAAGAACACATCACATATGTGTGAAACCCTAAAGGGGAAGAAAACGCACTAATTTATTTAAATGGACTAAAATCATATAATAAAAAAACAAAATTTAGTGAATCACCAACTGCACATGGAACACCAACCCTAGCTAGCCAAACACCTACTTGACTAGGCTTTAACAAACACCCACTTACAAGGAGGCATCAAACCCCTAGATGAATCAGCACCAAATCAGCCCCTACTTATTTTTATAACCTTCAATACACTTTTTTTCTCATATAACATATGATTATCACCTTATTTATCTCTTCACACTATTTAACTCTCTCAAACTGCCTTATAGGCTTCTTTGCTTAACTAGGTCTCTTCAAGACTGATTAGGTCATATGAACTTGATCTTAATATGTAAAAACACTATCAAATATTAATTTCATATCCTATTAAATCCGATAATTATCTAAAATACCTCATTATTTTCAATAATATTCTATTTCATTCGATTCCTCTCTGCTTTTCACAAATAGGCCTAAAATTGCCTTGTATATATACCATTCCTTGTTTATATACCACTTAGACTCTCACCCTTATTATATTAGTTAATCCATGTAATATGTATTATGAAATCTCATAAACATTATTATAACTAAAATTTAGTCCCTTTTGGTCTATCATTTCTCTATTAGACCTCATTTCACTTTTTGGTCTCATGGAGACCTAATTCCATTAGGTCTACTTTAGGATACATTAATCTTTGTCTTTCCTTCAACACTTAAAAAATAAAAATATGATATTAACATATAATATAATAATAAAATATACCTAAAATAATGTTTTATAGTCTCAAAAATACATTTTATAATAAATCACTACTTGAAACCCCTCATTAGTACTCAGTCGTATTAGGCCTGTGTACACCAAAAATCTAGCTTTAAATACTGAAGCTCAAAATAAATTAATAAAATAAAACATGATAAAAAAATCTCATATACATAATCCATATGACCTTAAGTTCATCACCATATTCTTTAAACACTTCAACTTTGGATAAAGAGGCTTAAACTCATCTCTTCAGTATGCTCACTCGAGACTACAGAGACTATCAAAATCTAGTCATGAAACTACTTGATATCCACAAATTTAAAGGAAACTTTAAATTATTATAAATAAATTAAAAATATTCTATAACATCCTCATAACAAACTCAATCACAAAAAAAAAATCTTTAATATCAAATTTTGGTATTATAGACCAATCTTCTAACCTCATCTCAAATAGTCTTGCATGAACCAAACAAGCCATTTTGACTTCAAATTTTTGACCTCTTATACTAAATTAAAATATTTAAAAAAATTAACACAAATTTAAAGACAAAAAAATAATCACCATTAACTTGGTTTCATCATTCTATCATGAAAACACATTTATTATCATCTTCTCACTATTGACTAGTTTTTTCACTATTTACACCATTAGGCCTATTAGTGACTGGATAAATTGGATGTATTATTTAGAATAATTTTAGTATATAACCTATCCATAAACCTTCATGGACGTGAAAAATTAGTCTCTACCTTCTTTATCCATTCATTTTCTTACTATGTCCTATGCAACTTTTGATTTCTATAGTAACTTCTTCATAAATAAGCCTATAACTCAGCATTTTTTCTTTCCTCTATTTAAAAAATACCACCTATAGGTAACTTGGAGAGTCCAAGACAATATAAAATATCTTACCTAAGAATATAAATATATTATAGGCGCTTTTGATCAATATGTTCAATATCAGGTCCTTATTGGGGTTCAAAGATGGTTTAACCCTATTTCCACTCTTAACAATCATTCATAAAGTATAACCCCTCAATACAAAAACTAATGTATGTAATTTTTCTATAGGATACTTACATATATAACATGAATATATTAGGTTCCCATTCAAAGTTTTGATGAGATGATAAGCACAAGAAAATTCTTCTCGGGTTGACAACCCTTCATTTTGAGCACTTGAGAGACCTCCAAACAACTTTTCATGCCTTGTCCTTCAGAATATGAATTAAAAATTTATGAAGAAAATTAAAAAAAAACATACCTCACCTATAAAAATTATTACATGATCTCAAACACCTTGAAATATGATCATGACCCTTCATTAGGCCATATTCTCTATCTTTTCTCTCTAGACCTTGACTTACAAACCACATTTGGCATTAAAAATAACTTTTATGCCTCCTTACATGCACTATCCACCTCAATAACATACTAAATAAACATATATTATGCTTAAATAATTCCATAAATCCTTCACATGCCTTGACAATAGATCATGATACCTCAGTAGGCCAGGCAGGGTCTAGAAGTGATTTAGTTGTAGACTTGATTTGAAAGTCCTACCCATGTAGGCTCACCCTTATACTTTCATGAGTGATCTAATGCCTCATATTAATTATTAATAAAACTTATAAAACTCATGCTTTTGTGCACTCATCTCACCAAACCACCATGCTCATACATTCTCATAAGGTCTCTTCATGCCATGACTAGGCTTAGGCTACTTAATTACTTGACCTCAGAGGCCTGCTATCCATATATTTATCAACAATGGTAATTATACAAAAACATTCACAACAACTCCAATATTATATTTCAAACTAAATTCCTTCAATTCTCATAATCTTGTCACAACACACACTACCAACTAGTCTTACTCATAACAACACTCTTTGTAGGCCTGCTTGTCATCATACCTTTATAAGAAACTTCAATGACAACACTAAAAATTTCAAGATAAATTGAAACTTAACATAAACCTTGACATCAACCAACATAAAATACATTAGTTTCCTTCAAATTCTCTCTTGCCTTCAAATTTTCTCTTGACCACACTCTTCTTATTGCATCTTGTCTCATCACATATTGTCAAATAGGCTTACCCTTTCATGATTTATATATCCCATGATCACACCACACATGATAATTCTCATCAAATAAACACTTTTATGTGCCTTGACATATCACATACTACCAAATATCATTAGTCACTTTTGACGTCAACCTTACTTTGTCATATCACACTCATACCTCAATGACCACTTACCATGCACCTTTATTAGATGCACCTTGACATTAATGACATCAACCTTGACATGAATGATAATAATTATAAAAAAAATCCCCATTTTAATTGATGGAAAACACACTATAACTTGATCATTCTCATCTCCCCCATTATGGTCTTTCTCCCTTCTTGAACTTTCTCCCCCTTTGACACTAATGACAAAGTGTCATACACACTACAAATTTTGGAACCACTCATTATCCCTCTTTTAAAAATAATCTTATAAACTATAAAATAACTCAAATCTACCAAGCTACCCCTTAGACCAAGCATAGTATTCAAATGAACTTTGAACCTCAAGATTAATTACCAATCTACCAAACTTTTGATATCAACTAAAGAAATAGTAACTCCCCCTTTGTCTTTACAATTTGAGCTCATAAAAAGAATAAATATAATAATAAAATTATCTACAACACAAGCCATACTAAACTACCAACTTCTAGAAACATAGAACAATCTTTGCTTACCTCTTTAATGCTTGCCAATAACTACACTTGGAGCTTATGAACAACCTAAATAGTTCCCCCTCAAACCAAGCATCCACCATGTTTTTTCTAACTAAAGGATGTATCTATGAATCCTAATGGAGTTAACCTTTTTCATAGAGCACTAAAATAAGACAAAAACTCAAAAGATTCATAGATATACATGATCTTATAAAACTAAATATCCTTCAAGATCCTTTTAGGCTTTACTGGCACCTTAGGCTTGAATCTTTCATCAACTGTTTGATCAATAACATGAGCTAATAATAGGCATTCCTAACTTTATTTTACATTTTAAGTATGTTCTACCATATAAAATATTCCACTTGGGCTTGTAGATTGATCATGACTCACCTTTACTATCTTTGGTTTTCGGACATTCATTTTCCTTCTCTGTTGCACTCTAGGGGCTTCAAACCTCTTTTTTTGACTTGATGACCTTATAAATCTATTAGAATATAATCCTTCAATGTGTCCCACATTAATAAAAATATAAAAAATAACCTTATTTATACATCTTGATTGATTTTTCCTTTCATAATGCCATGCATATTCATTTTTAGAGGATCTTTTACACTCACTTGCTCTATGACCAAACTAATTGAATGCAAAATAGTAACCATTAAATGAACTATAATACCTCATAGCATTATGATATTTTATTTTTATCTTCATATTAACCTTCTTGTTTTGATTATCCTTCTCCTTGACTTGATCTTACTCTTTTTGGTCTTCATTGAAGCATAGACCTATCTTTTCATTGGTAGAATTATGACTACTCAAAATGTCATCTAGAGCCTCAGTGATCTTTTCAAAAATTTCATAGGTCATAATAATTCTAATTTTTGGATCTAATTTTGACTTTAAGGACTCTATTTTTTATTCATACCTGGTGCATTTTTCCTCCTTAGTTTTTAGGCTATCATTTACTATTTCCATTTGTGCTTTAACCTAATTAATGATCTCATCATACTCCTTGGATGTGTTACTCAACATCTCCTCAAATAAACCAATATTATATTCATATTCCTTAACTAATGACTTTAATTTATGATTATTACTTATTAGGAACTTAAAATCCTATAAATCACTCACCAATTTTGCCTCAAGGTTCACTTTAATTTCTTCTTCATCTGATTCTTCATCATCCATAAGGCCTTTCCCTTTTTAAAAACCCTCATTGTCTATTTATATAGTCACAAATAATGTTTCATTTTTGTAATGTTCATGTTCATTACTTTCATCATCACTATCATATGTACTTGTGTCACTTACATTAGATGAGGTATTGTTTTCTTTGGTATAGAAACTTATCTTCTTCTTAAATGACCCTTTCCTACCTTCATACTTCCTAAAATTTATATTTATTTTTTTACGCTTATAGACCTTCTTATCATCACCATGATGTTCATCATGTTATTCATCATGCTCAGTCTTATCCTTTTTAGGACACTTACATCAAAAGTGACTAATATTACCACATGTGAAACATTTGAAAGGAAACTTACCTTTGTACTTACCAAATCCAAACCTTAATTTCCTAGAAAACATGGCTATCAATTCATCATCATCAATATGTGAACATACCTCATCCTTCAACTTCTTAGATTTTGACTTCTTCTCAACCTTGAATGTTTCTTCCTTCTTGGAATGTCTTCCTTCATTTGTTTTCATCTCATAGGTATTCAAGATGCCATGAAACCCATGCATCTTAAGTGTGTCTATATCTTGTATTTCTTCTATTATGGATAATTTTTAATCAAGTTTAGAAGTTAGGGATATCAATACCTTTTTTATAATTATAGACTCTTTCACTTATTATTTGAGACCTCTGAAGACATTAAAAACTTCATCAATCCTTAATAGGTAGGATGCAATGATCTCATCTTCCTTCATAATCAAAATTTCAAACTACCTTCTGTGGGTCTTCAATTTAGCCATCTTCACCTTGGTGTCTCCTCCATAAATAGTATTTAATTTATATTTTATAAAATTGGTTGAATCATAGTGAATCACCTTCATAAACTCTACCTTTGAAAGGCCACATAGAATGGCATTCATTGCCTTCAAATTGTTCTCACTTTCCTTCTTGCTTGGTGTATCAATTGGTGGTGTAGGAGGTGGAGCATATCCATTCATAACTAAATTCCATATGTCATGTCCCATTGACATTATATATGTCCTCATTATGATGTTCCAAAATACATAATTATTCCCATTGGATAATGGATCCTTACTGGTAGAGAAACCTTCTTAAACTTGACTACTAGCCATCCTTACTTCTAGGATCTCCTTTTGGCTATTAAGACTAATTCAAAGGACTAGATATGATACCAAACATTAGAATAAAAATTAATTAAAGAGGGGGTGCGGGGAGGTTGTTTCAATAATTCTTAAAAACCTTTCCCTTAAATTATACTTAAGCATTCATGAACCATTCAAACAAACATATAGATCTAGCAAGCACAAGCAATTATCCATGTAAGCATGAAACCTAAGAACACATCACATATGTGGGAAAACCTCAATTTGAAGGAAAAAAATGACATATAAAAATGGAATATAGTCTTATAAATCAAAAACCAAATTTAGTTAATTGCCAAATCCACATGGAGTACTAACCCTAACTAGCCAGGCACCTACTTGACTAGGCTTTAACAAGAACCCACTTGCAAGGAGGAACCAACCTCATAGATGAATCATCACCAACTCAGACACCTAATTGTTTTGATCACATTAATAAAAATTTATTTCTCATACAATATATTATTATCACCTTATTTATCTCTTCAAACTATTTAACTCTCTCAAATTGTCTTCTAAGCTTCTTCACTTAACTAGGTCTCTTCAAGACTAATTAGGTCATATGGATTTAATATTCACAAGAAAACACACTATTAGATATTAATTATAGATTATATACACTCCTATTATTTTCTAAAATACCTCCTTCATCTCAAAACTATGCTAATTCATCTGTTTCCTCTCTACTTTTCACAAATAGGCCTAAAACTGCTTTGTATATATACCATTGCTTGTTCATATGCCACTTAGTTGGATACTCTCCCTTAACCTATTAGGTAATAATTGGAATAGGTATTATTAAATATCATAAACATTATTCAAATGAATATTTATTCTCTTTTTATCTATCATAACTCTATTAGACCTCATTTCACTTTTAGGTCTCATGGAGACCTAATTCCATTAGGTTTACTTTAGGACACATTACTCTTTGCCTTTCTTGGAATATTTTAAAACTATACACATGGAAATAAAATACTATATAAAAATAAAATAGACCCACACTAATGTAATATAGTCTCAAAAATACATTTTACATTAAATCACTACTTGAAACCCCTCATTAGTACTGAGTCCTATTAGTATTGTGTACATGAAAAATATACCTTTCAATATTTAAGCTAAAACTCACTCAATCCACTCAAAAATGATAAAAAACATTAATATAAATATTAAATATGACCTGAGGGTCATCACCATATATTTTAAACACTTCAAATCATGGTAAAATGGCTTAAAATCATCTCTTCAATATTCTCACTTAGAACTGCTAGGACTATCAAAAGCCAATCATGAAACTACTTGACATATAATACCTAAAAAGAAAATTTAAATGATTATAAATAAATTAAAAATAATCTAAAACATATTCATATCAACCTCAATCATAAAAACCATAATCTCTAATATCAAATATTCATCTTATAGACCAATCTTCTGACCTTATCTCACATAGTCTTACATGACCCAGATAAGCCATTTTGACTTCAAATTTTCAACCTCTTACACAAAATTTCAAGATTTAAAAAATCATGAACAGGAATTTTAAGACACAAGAAACAACACCATGCACTTGGTTTCATCATTCTATCATGAAAACACATTCCTAATCATCTTCTCACTATGGCCTGGGTTTTTCATTGTTTGCACTAGTAGACATGTTAGTGACTAGATAAATTGGATGGCTAGTATATAATAATTAAGGCACAGAAATTATCTAAAAAATTTAATGGACTTGAAACATGAGTCTTTACCTTATTTATCCATCCATTTTCTTACTATGTTTAATGTAACTTTTGACTTTTATAATAACTTCTTTAGAAATAATCTTGTAACTCAACATTTTCTCTTTCCTCTCTCTAACCAATACCAAATTAAGGTACCTAGTATATTATATTATAATATAAAATAACTTACCTAACAATACCAATCCATTCTGGGCACTTTTGATCAATATCTTCAACATTAGGTCCTTATTATAGTTCTAAGAGTGTTTAAACCTATTTCCACTCTTAACGATCATTCATAAAGAATATCCCATCAATCCAAAAACTAATGCCTATAATTTTTGTTTAAGACCCTTATCCATATAACATGAATACCTTAGGTTCCCATTCAAAGGTTTGATGAGCTGATAAGTATAAGAAAATTCTTCTCAGGTTGAGAACCCTTCATTCCAAGCACTCAAGAGACCTCCAAATAAATTTTCATGCCTTGTCCTTTAGACTATGAACTCAAAATATATGAAAAAAATTAAAAAAAAAACATACCTAAATTATTAAAATTCTTACATGAGCTCAAAAACCTTGAAATATGATAATGACCATTCATTAGGCCACATTCTCTATCTTTTCTCTCTAGGCCTTGACCTGTAAACCACATTAGGCCTTAAAACTCTCTTTAATGCCTATTTAAATTCACTCTTTACCTCACTCACATACTCAATAAACTTATCTAATTCTTAAAAACTTCCACACATAATTCACATGCCTTGAGAATAGATCATGATACCTCATTGGGCTAGATAGGGTCTAAAAGTGGTTTAGTTATGAACTTGATTTGAAGGTCCCACCCCTATAGGCTCATCCTGAGACTATCATGAGTGATCTAATGATTTGTATTCATGATAAATTAACCATATAAAACCACTCATGCCTATGTGTACTCATCCCACCAAGCCACCATGTTCATACATTCTCACAAGGTCTCTTCATGACATCACTAGGCTTAGGTTACTTAAGCACTTGACTGCAAAGGATTGATACCCATGAATTTTTCAATAATGGAAATAAGAAAAAAGCATTAAAAACAACTATAATATTATATTTTACATTACATTCCTTCAATGCTCATAAGCTTGTCACAACACATGTTACCAACTAGTCTTGCTCATAACACTCTTTGTAGACCTACTTGTCATCATACCTTCACAAGAACCTTTAATGAAAACACTAACAAATTTAATCTAACCTAAACCTTAACATAAACCTTGACATTAACCAACAAAAAATAAATTATTTTCCTTCAAATTCTCTCTTTCCTTCAAATTCTCTCTTGACCACACTCTTATCTATGCATCTTGTATCATAACATATTTTTAAATAGGCTTACCCTTTCATGATTTTTACCTTTCATGCACACACCACACATGAAAATTATCATAAAATAAACACTCTTATGTGCCTTGACATATCACATACTACCATCTATCCTTAGTCACTTTTTACATCAACCTTGACATCAAACTTATTTTTTCATATCATGCTCATACCTCAATGACCACTTACCATGCACCTTAATTAGATGCACCTTGACATTAATGACATAAAAATTGACATTAATTACATCAACCTTGACATCAATGATAATAATTCTCAATATAAAATAGGTTTATTGACACTTTAAGAAAAAATTTCAAATCTTATGCACTTTTATATTTTGTCACCTTTATCCTCTTTTGGATAACTTACCTCTATGATGTTGTCTTAGAATGAGACAAACTTTTAACTCCAAGAAAGTGTTAGTGGTAAAAAGTAAATGCAAAATTGGTTTTAGGTATGAGAACATCCTATGGGAAATATAGTTTTATTCTATTTATAGGTTTTTAATATTTGTTACAAGAATACCTATGTTGGTTAGGACACAACCAAAGGTGATATGGAGAACTATTCTCAATGTGGTAAATATGGAAATTACTACCATAGGAAATAATTCCTATAATTATTTTCAAATAATTCAATAGATGGTTTGAATTTGATGTGTGTGAGTAAAGAGTAGTGGTTTTTATTTCAGTTAGAGAACTTTTACACAAAGTATTGATATAACTAGACCTAGATCTATGAAGGTTTCCTTGTTGTAATCCCTAGTACTAGGTTCTCTATTATGAATTCTAAGTATTTTTACTCTTTTATGGTATAATCTCATAGTTTTTATGTTATTATGAATGTTTCCTTTATTATACTACTTTGATACGTATATTTATATATCTATAAGTAGTTTATATCCTACCTTGAGTTATTTAAAAAGTGTAATTATCTACGATAAACCTTGAAAATGTATTCAAAGTCTAGATTAAACCATCTTGAAATATTTTGATGTAACTTTGCACACTATATCCCTATAATTAGCATTTTTTTATGAAACCCAAAAAACTCTACTAACAAAGCTTTAAATCAACCTTATGCCAAACACGCTTTAAATCACACTTGTATTGAACAAGATTTAAATCCACCACCTACTTCTAGATCATCCTCCTCCACTTCTTCCCATTTTAATATCATTGATAAAAGAATGAATGAGTATATAATTTATTATTTTAACTACACAAGTACAATCCATATCAATCCAAATAAATATGCTATGCCCCACTATCTAAAAGATAATAGAGTGTTTAATATGCTTGGTAAAATAAGATTTCTAGAAGGTGTTTCATTTCATATGAACATATCAAAGATTCCAATCCTTCTTTAATTTATTTTTATGAACTAGCTATTTGATTTTCCAATAACAAGTATCCTATTATTAAGTCTATCATGTGTAATATAATGAAGTGTAAGGGTAAAGGTCTTAGCCTCCATGAACAAAGATCCATCAAATATATCACAGTAAAAACAAATGAATAAAAACATGGTATAATATTTAACCCACTCAATGCACATCTCAAACTTTTCCAAAGTGACTCTTATATTGAGTTAGAGGATGATTCTTCAAACATTGAAATAGGTTTTGTACTTAGACACTTTAAAGACCTTGCCCTCACCAAACTATTTCATGAGAATTCCATTCTTACACTTGATCTTTCATATCCATCCCTCATAAAGTGGTACCAACAAGCAAGACCTCAGATTGATCATTTTAAAAATGATGAGGCTATCTCCAAATTTTTGAAAATAAGGGATAAAATTCTAGTTGGTGACCGCAATAAAGGGTTTCTAATTTAGTTATATGATTCAACATACTTTGGGGAATAAAAATTACATCACAATATTAGTTCAACTTATACATCAAATAAGACAAACTTTGAGGAAGATTTTCATCTTCCTACACCACCCCTCAATTACATAGATGTATCAAATTTACTTGTTAAATAAACTCTACCTATGAAAATTGGTACTGAAGAAGATCCTAAAATTATTAAACTTGTAATACCACTTACTCAAGAATAAAGGGACACATTTACACTTATGCTTCATGAATTATCTAACGTATTTGGATTGTATTATGCATATATGTAAGGTATTGATACATATTTAGTAGTACATAACCTTTTGGTTCATCTAGATGTCAAAATAATAAAACAAAAACTCTATAAGATGCATCCTAATATTGCACTAATAGTGAAAGAGGAACTAAAGAAGCAACTAGTTATTAGTTTCATATGACCTATTGATTATTTAGATTAGATATCTAACATTGTACTAGTATCAAAGAAACTATAAGGGTTTAGAGTTTTCATAGGTTTTTTTGACATAAAAAAAGCATGTGTGAAATATTATTTTCCATTTTCCAACATAGACATGATCATATATTCAATTGTATGTCATAAGATGTTATGTTTGATGGATGGTTTTTCAAGCTATAATCAAATCAAAATTACTAATGAATACCAACTCAAAAATACATTTAAAACACCATGGGGACAATTTTACTACCAACTAATACCTTTTAGTTTGAAAAATACTAGAGCTATATATTAGTGAAAAATGACTATAATTTTCCTTGGCATGCTTCATGACATTATGGAAGACAATGTTGATGATATTCTTGATAAATCTAAATCTAGAGAAGAAAACCCTCAAGTAATTCACTATAGTTTTAAATGAATGAGAGATTATACCATGAGATGGAATCCTAAGAAATATGTGTTTGACATGACATCAGGAAAGTTTTTAGGTTTCATTATTTCACAACATGGTATACAAGTTGATCCCTCTAAATTGTTAGCTATCATGGATATGCCTCCACCTAAGAAGCTTAAACATATCATAATTCTATAAGGAGAACTTCATGAAATCAAGCAATTTGTATCCCAACTTGCACACATTTCTCACCCTTTCACATTTTTTTATAAAGAAGGACACTCCTTTTACTTAGAATGAAAATTGTGAAAAATTATTTTCTCATCTTAAATAATATCTTTCCAACCCATCAGTACTAATGCCACATAATACTTGTAAACCTTTTTTTTAATTCATTTCTACTACTCAGTTTTCATTAGGGGCATTATTACCACATCATGATGACAATGGGAAATAAAGAGAAGTGTACTAATTAATAATAACTTTGATATATTATGAGATCAACTATTGTCAGATATAAAAGGCATGCCTAGTAGTTATTTTTGCCTCTCAAAAACTCTGACATTACATGCTCAACAATCAAAGGAAGATTATTGTTAAGATAAACCCTCTTAAATATATTTGATCTAAAATAGCTCTAACAAGTAGGACGGCTAAGTGGGTTATGATTCTTAGTGAGTTTGATTTAGAGTATGTCAATCAAAAAACAATCAAAGGATAAGTATTAGCAAATGTATTGGTTAAAACACCACTTAGTGACAAAACACCTCTTATTTTAGAGTTCCTAGATGGAACAATAATGTATATAAATGAGTATCTAGTTTGGATATTATTCTTTGATGGTTAATTTACCAATAATAGATTGGGTGAAGGTATATTTTTAGTCACACCATATGTGTATTGTATTCCCAAGTCTTTTAAAATTGAATTCCCTTGTATAAATAACATTATAAAGTATGAAGGTATTATAACAGGTCTCAAAATGGTAATCCAATGGGAAATCCAACATATTATTATTTTTGGTGATTCTAAGATTATAATTAATAAAGTAACTAATTAATTCCAAGCTCTTAATGATAATTTGATCCCTTAAAAGTGAATAGTGGATAGTTTAAAGTTATCTTTTGAGTACATCCAGTTCGACCAAGTGCCAAAAATAGATAATAGGGTAGTGGATGTTATGAATACCATTGGTTCCTTATTTTATTTAAGAAAAAATAATAACAAATTCTTAGTTTAATACATAATTATACTTGTAGACACCTAATTCCTACCCAAAATAGCTTTCGACTAGAATTTAGACTCATTTATACCAACCACTAAAAAATAAGACTAAAAATCACTGAACATCCCAATTTTGGTTGCAAATCACTCATAAATTCTCAAAATAATGTTGATTCATACCTATTTGTGGTGATAACCCATATACAATAATAACCTTTCATAGATTTATCTGCAATCACCTTACAACCTAACAATTGGCAGTTTGGCCTATTAACCCATTAAGTGGGGCACTTGATAAAATATTAAAAGAGATGAATCACTAATAAATTTGAATTATATAATTTAATAATATAATTAAATACTTAGTTGAATTATCCATTTGAAATTAATTAATATGTTAAAATGGAAATTCCACAAATTAAAATATCAAACCTTTTCATCACTGCCTTTATGATTATCAAGCTCTTCCAAAATATCTAAGAATATATAATTTGAGAGCCATGATTATTAATTAAAAATCATAATTACATGATAACTTTTAACCCAACTAGATTTAGCCTCAACTCACCTAGGGTTAGTTTGAATCCATTCCATGTTTAAAATTAACCTTAACTCACCTTGGGTGAGAATTAACTTTTGAAGATATAGATACAAGGCCATACCTACTGATATCTAAGATATTTTTGTGTAATTTTATTATGCCCAAATATATTTAAATATCTCACAAGACAAAGTTATAATTATAATTTGTAGAGAGATAATCCTTGTAAATAGTGTTACCATGCCAAATTCATAAGTCAATTAGTCAAGCCAAGGTGCCAAGAAAAGGTGAAGCATGTGAAGCTCCATTGATGAATATTTATTGATGAAAAAACTAAGCAAGCCACTTTAACAAGCCATTTGGAGATACAAATAAGGTAAAATAATGATTTTTTTTGTGTTCTAGTTGTGTTTTCATTTGTATGCTTGTTGCCTATGTTCCCCTAGTGTCTAGACTAGAGGCGTTAAGATTTTAATATGCTATTGTGATTTAGTTTTATTGGACTAACACTATGCTAACCTCCCCTCTACATATTATCCTTATTCACATGATGGCACAACTAGTTTGATACACACCTCAAAAAGTTATTTCCAAGGCATTTTAGGACATCCTCCTAACAATTTTGATGTCAAAATTCAAACTTGTTGATCAAAAATTTTGAAATTGAAGGCTCATAGCTGTTCTACTAGAAATCATGAATTTTATCTATACATTAACATTTTTTCTATATAGAATCATAATATTGAAGTAATGTCATGACTTTAAAGTCCTAATACCACCTTAATTATCATGGAATTTTGTTAGCTATCATGATTTTGCTTCTAATCACCACAATTTCTTACTAAAATGTTTTTTGTAGGAGAAAATCATGATATTATAATATCAAAAATTTGTAATCATGATTTACAATTATAATGTTTCCATAGATTTTGCATTACTATTATAACTTTCATGATATTCTATTTAATCGTGATGGTTTGGTACTAACTATTTTATTTTTGGGGAGAGTCATGATATTGTACCAAGTTATGTGATATTATATTTATTATTGTGGTATTTATATAATACTTTTAATTCTATGTTAACCCTATATCTTATAGGATGCTTGAGATATTATGCTAATAATTGTAGTTTTATAGGAAGAGTGGTGATATTGCTCCGTGTTTTTATAGGTTTGCACTATGTGTAAAATTTTGGAAAATTGAGAGCTAAAAATCAAAACTCAGTTGTCCATTTATGTTTTAATTCTAAGAATAAGGACCTCTGACATCTTTTTTAGGACCTAAATGCCAAGAGAAGACATTTTTAAACACTATAAGTTTCAAAACTCACATTTAAATTTAGTAGTTTAAAGTTCTTTTTAATTAATTTATTTTTCATTGTGTTTAAGTTTTCAACACTATACAAATGAAGTATCACTTTAGTTAAATACTCATAAGATTTTTCATTTTTATTTTTGTTGATTGATTGTCTATTTAATCAAGATGTGTGTCACATGTATGCTCTCCCCCTATCCCATTTAGGGAACTTGGGTGATAAAAAATTATCACTCTACATTTATCGCTTTGGCTCAAAAGTATGGAAGGAAAGTTTTTAAGTCCCTCCCCAAAATTTGCATGATTTGGGTTACCCCAAAATAACCCTAAAGTCCTTACACATTCTTTATTTTATGCAAATTGGCTTATGGGTAGTAGTTCATCATCTCCCCATGAGTCCTTTAAGGAAGTGTTGACCCAAGAATTCATTTCCAGGTATCATTTCAGCCCCACTCCATAGTGGGCTATATAAATT
Organism: Torreya grandis; assembly: GCA_037957365.1. Classification (NCBI taxonomy): domain Eukaryota; kingdom Viridiplantae; phylum Streptophyta; class Pinopsida; order Cupressales; family Taxaceae; genus Torreya; species Torreya grandis. The sequence goes on from JARHVA010001678.1 coordinate 501,390, forward strand.
AAGGGTGACCCACTGGGATGGTTGTTTGAGTGGTTAAACAATCTCCATTAGTGGTACTAGGTCTTAGACCATAGGGGTAACTCAGACATTACACTACATTGAGCAATTAATAGATGTAACAATTATGAAAAGGATAAGATATTTTCAAAACAATATAGTTAACATAGATCCAAATTATGTGATGTACCCTAGTGTTAAACACATATACGGGACTATTTATAATGAATTAAAAAAGAATAGTTTAAACAAACCCATTTGTCATAGACATAATGTTGATGCAAGGCGAGTAGATGAAAGTTCCATGTCATCATATAAAATATTGAGAGAAGAGGGGGCCTAAAAACTCTAATTTTCATGCACTTTTAATTTTTTGATTAAAAGCTTAAAATCCTCCCAAGATCAAGTATATAGATATAATTTGATAATACAATTCCACCTTGTCATTTTTAAGATTTAAGATTTTACTCTTAGGTGTTTCTATCATTTTGTCCTTTTTACTTACATGGTCTTATGTCAAAACTATTTATTTGTCATACCACATTCATAAATGAGTCTTATTTACACATCACCTCTTTATTTTAAGAGATTTTATGCCATCCATTTGACATCACAGCTTTTCCTTAGTCATTTGTCAAACTTTTTTTACGTGTGTCACTTGTTTGAAAGGGGTGTCATTATACTACCTATTTTATTCCAAATATTATGCCTTAGAGTCTTGAAACAAATAATTTGTCATATATTTATATCATGATAACATTATTATGTTATTTGAATTATTTTAAAGACTTATTTCCTTATGTTTAAATTTTAATTTCAAAACCTTGTGTGCCTTCTTGGTCTATGCCTAATACCATGATGTCATCCATTCTTATATAGATTTTTATCTATTTTGAGAAACCTAGTCTTCTAATTTGAGCTTTAAATTAGTATTGACAAGTTCAAATCCAAATATTGGTTGATTTATGCCTATGCCTCATGTAATTTTGGCCTAGGCATTTACATTTCACTTTTGGGTTTTACAACTTAGGCTAATTCATTTTCCAATTTAAAGACTATTTTTTGTGCCTAAATTTTGGAAGTGGTCTATATTTCCTATGCCTAAATTTCAATTTATTCTATCAAATGATTATGTGTGTGTTTAAAATATGAATGCATAGTTTTTGTCAAAGTGTTTCATATTTGTTAGATTAAATCTCTTGCCATTTTGACCTAGTTTGTTTAAAAGTCTAGCTTTTGTGCCTTGTTCCCAAAAGACCTAGTAGTTTCCCTTTGTAAGTATATCTCTTATGTTGTGTTTTCAAGAGTAATATCAATTCTTATTTTAGACGTAGTTATTTTTATCCTGGCTTTGTGCCTTATTTCCAAAGACCTAGCAACCATTTTTATTTTTAGACCTAGATTAAACATTGTTTGAAACACTTTATACCTAAGTTTGGCATTTAGTTTCACCCATATAATTTATGTTAGACCTTTGATGTTATATTATTTTATACCAAGTTTATCATAGACCATTTTGTAGATACAACTCCACCCCTAGACCAAGTTAGACCAAGTTTGATCCATTTATCTTTTAGACCTTGTTTTTAAGAGTCTATATAAATATAGTCTTATCTTTGCAAAACATTCATAATCAATTTGGATATGTATTTTCACACTCTTAGTGGAGCCATGTATAGTCTATGTTATGATAACATAGTTAAAAATAATGAATTTATCCAATATCCCTATCATGATGATGTGGTTTGTGAGGTGGATCCTTATCCTCATTACATTGTTCAATCTGGGGAACAAAGATAAGATTCATTATCCCATTATTTGGTTAAAATGCATCCAAATTCAGAGTAGGATAAACATAAAACCATGTAGTATCTTGATAACATACCATCAATTATATAATAAGTTCAAGAACAACCATATTACATTACTATGCCATCAACATTGATAATTATTTTTTTGATCATCACTTTCTTGAAAATAAAGATGAGGTTTGAGTTAGATCCATAGAGGTATGGGCCAAGTTTACAATAGACTTCCCTCATGAAAATTTTCCTAGTCTAGCTAGAGTGTCTCTCAACATGTTGTATACTCAAACCATTGAACAAGACTCTACTAGTAATTTTCGAGTGCTTATGACGATGTCATATCAAGACCCAAATATGAATATAAAAGGAAATTTCCTCATGGAGGACCACTTTATATAAATGTAACAAGCATATCAAACTTATTTTATCTTAGTGTATAAATTTAAAACCATGTCCATGTCAAATGTTCCACTCATCAAGTTAGCTCCTTTCACATGAGTATTAATTGAGTTAACAAGTCATGATAATTTGGGTATAGATCTATTTGTGAAAAAAACTTTAGTTGGTGACATGTTCAATGTCCCATAGATTGAAAAAGTGGCTACTACTTATATGAATAACAATGTGCCAAACATAGTGGATAACACATATGTGTCATCCAATCTAAGCTAAAATGGTTTAAATCTACCAATAAATATTCTATAAAAAGGGCCTTCAGTTAATACCACTAGTGGTTCACAATAGTTGGGGACAAGAACTCATATGTCCCAATCACAAAAAATTACCTTTAATCCTTAACTAGTTGCTTCTTCAACCATGTAACCACAAGATTGAGTAATCAAATGCCAAGTAGTTTTTTTCCCCAAAAAAAATTGATGAATGATACTCCACCTTAATAAGTGATAACTAACATTCCACAACAACAGGCACAATCTAGTACACCATCATAGTAGAGGTTGACCATTATGCCACCTCAATAAGGGAAAACCAATGTTCCACCTCAACAAGTAATGGAAAATGCACCTCTACAATCATATACCAACATGCCTTCATAATCACAAATGATGTCTAATAAACAATGTATGTCCATCGGTCAAAGACAAATTTTGAACATCCAACAAGCATCTATTTCACAATAAGTATTCACACAATAAAAAGGTACCACTATCCAGCAAGTACCAATTAGGCAATCATTACCTTTTTATCAACATGTGCCATAGATTAAATGATAGGGCCTTGGTCCATAATAAGTTCCCCTTATTTATCCAAGTTCAAGTTGTTAACAATGAGTTATTACTCAACCTCAGTAGGCACAATACTTTAACCCAAGCCATATCATTCCACCATAGCCACAATTCTCTAAAAATCAAGCTTATATACTAAATCCAAATATGAATATTGTACACACCTGCATGCAATTTAAACAAACACATCCCAATATATAGATTCATATTCCTAATTAGTTCCCTCATCAAACTAACATTTTGCAACAAACCATATCTCTATTATAACTTGGTCAAGGTAACCCACCTTTGACTATCCAACCACTACCTCAGCCAAATGTTCCATCCAATTTATTGGAACAAGAAATATAATAAAATAAGGATGTGATTTATAATATTTAATAAAGAAAGTAAACCAAGAAGTTCAAGTTAGATGACATTTTTTCATACCCATTAAACATTGAGTATCTGTAGATACCATTTCCTCCAATGTATGAACCATAAAAATTTGATAAATATAAGGGTAAGGGAAATCCTAAGGCTCATTTGAAAAAAATATCTATTGATTTTCATGTAATGTTTATAGTGACATTTACTTACTCCTTTTGTTTATTCAAAGTCTAGTAGGATAGGATTTGGAATGGTTCGTAAAATTGCCAAAGAATTCCATATCTAATTTTGATGACCTTTTAGACAAATTTGTACAACATTTCTCCTATAAACTCAAATAAGAGATTTCATTGTTATGTTTGACTCAAGACAAACATTTATTTGGTGAAATCTTCAGAACATATCTACATAGATGGAGAATGCTTGGTAGACGCTTCACCCATAGCTTACCAGATAAATAATTAGTTGATGTGTTTACTAAAAATTTACACAATGAGATATCCTATCATCTAGAGATTTAGTGTGCACATACCTTCAAATATATCATTTTCAAAGGTTTGATAATTCAAAAATACATTATTAACAAATGGATTATTAAGTTAACCTCATCAAATCAAAATTAGAACCAAAACCAAAGAACAAGCCAAAATTAGAACCAAAACTAAGTCCAAGTGCAAACATCAACACCAGTCCAAAATAGTAATTATGATAAATCTAAGAAATTTAATCATAATAAAAATGTTTTTGGAAATTTATTAACTAATTCATGCCATGTATAAATGATGCAAACACTATTTGCTTAGCCTATGCTACAAATGCAACTTACTCCTCATCATTAACACATTGAGAGAAAGTGTAACCTTCAAAACATATCATACCAAATACACAAATGTAGCAACCAATACCTTCTCAAACCACTCTTATAAGAATAAATTCCCCTACCCATAGAGTTTTTAGTAACCTTGTAAAACCTATAGATTCCATGTTTTAAAATCTTGTCATAATTAATATGATTAGTTGGCCAAAACTAAAGCGTTATCCGAAGGGTATTTCATATCTAGACTGGTATAGAGAGAATGAGTTATATGAATACCATCATGATCCTAGACATAATCTACACCATTGTGTGTAGATAAAACACCTCATTTAAAATATGTTGGAAAATGGGGAGATTACATTAAATAGAGCATCTACATCCATTTAGAACCTAGGTATTTACTAAAAACCCTTTTTTACAATCAACAATAATAATGAAGGATATAAAAATATAAATGATAACATCAATATCTATGACTAACAAAAATATCAACAACAATAATAAAAACATCAATCGAATGGGAGGAACCAAGGCTAGAATGATTCTAATAACTAACAGACTTACCACACATTTGCACATGACTAAAACAAAGATATAGGTTGTATTATAATAGGTTATATTTCCACCATCACTATCAATCCTAGACTAATTTATTATAAAATATGACCATTTTCAAGAAATTCCAATCAACCCATCTATGCTAGTAATCCTTCCTTAACCTGGGAATGTAAACAAGTATAACAACAAATATGAATTACTATTTTTGAACCTTATATAGATAAATCATCATTGCCATAAGATGAACAAGTTCACCAAAAATTGAGACTTACCCTATTTTACCCCTCTCCATTATCATTTTCTAACAATAATGGTCTTGTATCTAATCTTGATTATGAAATCATAACTTGATAGTAAAATATTACCATTCTAGGCCCACACTTCCATACTATTAAACCCATCCATCCCACTATCTTAGCTAGGATCAAGCCATATACCACTATTAATTAAAATCCATATGATAATGTGGAACAACTTCAAAATACACCTGCACAAATTTCTATTCTATATTTGTTTCATATGTCTACTATCCAAAAGAACATCTTAAAAGAGTTTCTAGGCTAATCCCAAGTTCCTAATGACATAACCCTAGACAAATTCTAAGATTTTTTTGGACATCTAACCCTAGGCCAATAGTTTAATTTTGACCAAAGTGATATGTCATCCCCTGACCCTCTCCATAATAATCCCTTATACATTAAAGTTATCATCATGCAACACAAATTTATATGTGTTCTCATAGACAATGGGTTAGGCCTAAATATTGTGTCTCCAAATCTCATCAAGCATCTCAGATATAAAAAAATTGAGCTGTGACTAAAAATAATCACTATCAAGGCCTATGACAATGAATAATGGGAATAAAAAAGTACCATCATCTTGCTAGTTATCATTATGCCCTTGACCCATGATACACTTTGTCATATGTTAAACCTAGATCTATATTATAATTTTGTCCTATGTAGACCTTAGATACATGAGATTCATGCAATCCTATCAACATTATACTAGTGTCTTATGTTTTCTCACTCAAGCATAGAGGTCACTATCAATGGATATTTACAACCTTGTGAACATTGCAATCATTTGTAGGTTGAGTATGAAAGTTATAACTACCGCTTTGGCCTAGATCTAGTTCCCAAAAAGGACAAAGATAATGAAATACTTGTTGAGTTACTAGAGGCCAATTTCATAGACCCATATAGTCATGATTAATATACACATATTCCTCCTCTTGAAATGTCTAATCATTTTACCATCTCGGCCAATGGCCCAAGAGAGTATTTGACCCATGACACATTTCACATTGCCAAACTTCCATAGAAACTCAAGTCCTATGGAAGATTTAAAGCTAAACCACATTGCATGGAATGGAAATGAAGGGGAAAAATTAAGCTCCATAGTCCAATTCCTATCATTTTAACACCAACAACTAGCCAATAAGAGAACTCACTGGATAATGATGAATCCTGGTTATACAATGACAAATTGGTTGATTACTAAAAAAATGCTAAATATCCCATCCTTGATAGGATCATGGAGAACCAAGCCTATAAAGGAAGAGGCCTCAGGCCAAATAAGTAGGTTAATCTTGATATAATTTATATAAATTGATACAAAATAACTTATGGTCTCAAATTTAAATCACCTAGGGGTGACCCCACATATCTTATTCATGTTCCAATGCTAATGACTAGTGATGATGATATTGGCAGTGAAGTAGATTCTAATCAAAAAAATTATGAAGACCTTACCAATACCAATTTTTTGGACACCCATGTCATTGTACCATTACCCTAGTTATCTAACATAATCTACTTCCTCTATATCATCATCAAATTATAGCCCAGGACCAACAAGAATCCATAGTGCCTATAGACGAGTTCAAGAATGATGAGGCTTTTTCTATTTTCTAGGCCTAAGAGACAATGTTTTATTAGGAGACTACAAACAAGGGTTCTCTATCAAACTAGATCATACAACCTATTTTGGAGAATGAGTGAACACCTTTAGCCAAAAAAAAATATTAAAATATTGAGGTCCCAAAGTGAAATCATCTTTGACACACTTTTGGACTAGGCTAAAAGTAAAGAGAAAGGCCAATCTTTTGGTGAAAACCTATTTTAGGTTCCATTAGATGGGTGTGTTCACCTTTTTTTAAATAATCTTAGGAGACCAACACTGATGAACTTTATTTTTAATTTGAGTTTAGTTCAACATAAAAACATGACTTTGATCAAATTATCCAAGAATTTATAATAATGTTTATAATATGGCCATCCATACCATTTGGATATTTAGATTCATCTTATTTAGGTGATCTTGAAGAATTAGTCCAAATAGAGGACTTTAAAGTTACATGCTAATTCTAATCACTACCAAAATTTTTAAAAGATGGTTTGAATTTCCTCATAGAAGAAACTATAGAATTCAACATCAAGACTCCAGATGACTAGAAATGGATCATATTAGGCATGTCCTTCACTAAGGAGGAATTTAAAATCTTTATAGACCTTTTGAGGGAATGTTTTGTCATCTTTTCTTGGGCCTATTCAGACATGCTAGGGTAAAACCTCACCTTAGTCATACACCACCTTGTTGTACATCCTAATGCCAAACATGTGAAAAATAAACTATGTAAGATGCATCCTCACATTGATATATTAGTAAATAAAGTGTTGTAAAAACTCTTAGAAGTAAGATGCATACGATCGATTGAATATTTAGAGTTGATATTGAATGTTGTATTTATTAGTAAGAAGCTATAGGGAATCAAAGTTTTCACTAATTTTAGAGATATTAACAAGGCCTGCCCCAAGGACAAATTTCCTCTACCAAATATTGACATGATATTTGACTCCATAGTGGGGTATGAAATGCTTTCACTATGTATGGATTTTTAGAATACAACTAGAGTAGATTATGATAGAGGAACAACATAAGACAACTTTCACCACTCCATGGGGAACATTTTGTTATCAAGTTATGCCATTTGGTCTAAAGAATTTTGGGGTGACATACCAAAGATCCATGAACATCATATTTCATGATATGATGCATGACATTATTGAAGAATATGTCATCAACATATTGGGTAAATCAAAGACCCACCTTGATCATCTAGCCACACTATGAAAAATATCTTAGAGGCTATATGAATATAAGGTAGACTCAATCCCAAGAAGTGTTATTTTATTGTTAGTTTAGGAAAATCACTAGGCTTTATCATCTCTTATAGAGGCATTAAAGTTAATCTTTCCAAAGTATAAGACATTATTGAGATGTTATTACCTTCTAATTTGAAGTAGCTCCATAGTTTATAAGGCAAAATTCAATCTATTTGATGATTCATTTCATAATTATCCAATAAATATCATCTATTTACACACTTACCAAAGAGGAGTTTCATATCTCATTGGGATGAGGAGTGTCGTAAATAATTTCAACACCTAAAGGAATATCTTGCCAATCTACCTATTTAGTTACCATCAATGCTAGGAAAGTTGTTCCTACTATATTTATCTACCACAAACAAATCCTTGGGGGAACTTCTAACTCATCATGCTAACAATGGAAAAGAGCATGATGTGTAATATCTAAGCCATACACTAGTTGCATATAAACACATTTATATGCCAATTAAAAAATCTTGTTTAGTTATGGTCTTTATAGCCCAAAATCTACAACATTACATGTTTAACAATGAGACCATAGTTATTTCCAAAGTAGACCCACTCAGGTGTCTTCTATGCAAGATAACTTTACAAAGCCACACAACTATATGGACCATGTTTTTGAGTGAGTTTGATATAGAATACATTAACTAGAAGGCTATAAAGGGATAATTAATTGCAGATCAATTTGTTGAAGCTCCCCTTACAAAAACTAAATCCCTTACTTTTAACTTTCTAAATGAATCTATTATAACCATCATTGAAACACCTATTGAGGAGTAACACTAGAAGCTATATTTTTATAGATCATTCACACCACATAGATTGAGGGTAGAGCTATTATTTATTACACCCTAGGGGAATCTTATCCTTAAATAAATTTTTATCAACTTTCCTTATACTAATAATATGCCTGAATATGAAGTAGTCATTGTATGGTTTCATTAGGAAATAAATGGAATATTTAGCATCTCATAGTTTATGGTGATTCATAGTTAATCATTAATCTAGTTACAGACCACTTTCAAACCAAAAATGATAAGTTGGTGCCATACAAGGCAATGGTGGACACTCTAAAATAATAAATTATTGACATACAGTTTGAACACATAGCTAGGGCTAGTAATAGGATAACATATGCCATGGGCACTATTAACTCTTTAATCTACCACATAATCAAGGAAAAATAATATCAATTCTTTGTTTAAAATATTCTAACACATGTTCATGAGCATTTAAATGTCATAATGATATATGATGTTATTGGTTTGAGTTCTATATGATATGTAGACCTCTTTACCTACCTACATGACCATATCATGCCACTAGACCTATCATGTCAACAATAAAAGTCATTTAACCACTAGGCCTCATGTTATAACTTACTTGGCCCAACCCTTTACCATCACATATTTGATGGAACTCTACTTTATTTTTTAACTTAGATAGAAGCAACATTATTGTTATGATAAGTTCATGAAGGAGTATGTGGATCCCAAACCAATGGGGCCATCCTATCCAAAAAGACTCGTACATACCATATATTATTGGCCAACTATGGAAGTAAATGAAACTTATTATGTAAAAAGATGTGAGAAATGTCAAATTCATGCAAATATAAATCATGCCTCAAATAATACACTCAAACCAATTCTCACACCATGTCCATTTACAACATGGGGACTAGATATCATTAGGAATATTAATCCTACCTTATTTGATGGAAATAAACACATCTTTACTATGACTGAATACTAAGTGGGTTGAAGGTATACCCCTCACTTACATGATTAGAAAATATATTTATAAGTTAATCTTAAACCACCTCATCTACTTCTATGGTATCCCATCTAAAATTCTATCTAATAATAATAGATCATTTAAAAACATGGATGTCAAAATGTTTTGTGTTGAGTACATTATCACCCAAAAATTTTCTACCATATATTATCCTCAAGGTAATGGAAAATTATAATCATCCAAAAAATCCATTATCAACATCCTTAAAAATATTATGAATGGTGTTGGTTCTGATTAGCACCTCCAAATCTTATGTGCCCTTTGGGCATACTACACTAATTATTTTACTCTAAGTAGAGTCACTCCATATTCCCTAGTTTATATTACTAAGTCCATTATTCCCATTGAGTTCAAGTTTTCTTCTTTTAATATCTTAATGAAACATGTCTTAGATGATGAAGATTACCAAGTTGATTGCCTATAACATCTAGAGTTACTTGATAAAAAATGCATGGTTATTATCAACAACCTTTAAGCATACCAAAATAGACTTCATGGCCATTATAATAAGTGGGTTAAATATATATAATTCAATATTGGTCATTTTTTTCTCAAATAAAACCAAAATAACACCATAACCAAGAAGAAGAAAGGAAAGTTCAAAACCAATTGGATATTCCCATATATCATTATTGTTAACTATGGCTCTGGAGCATCCAAGATCACAAAAATAGACATAGATGAAATTGATGAGCCAATGAACATCATACACCTCAATAGTTACTTTGATTGAGAGACCTAAAATATTATTTATGAGGAATGTTTTTGTTGTTATGTAATATCATTACCTTCTTTGTACCATACACTATACTGTTCTACTATACCTTTCCTTTCAACAAAAGTTATTTTACAATCCCTCCCAACCCCTTTGCCCTTGGTTTAATTATATTAGTTATTTAAGAACATTCAATGAGATGATATAAATTAAATTTCTATTATTTGATTTAGTATTCTAAATAGAGGCAACATATTAGACTAGTATGACAATGGTTTGGTAGTTGCATCCTTAATTTTTTATTTTGTTCCATTACAAGTGTTCCTGATTATAACTACCTTTGAGAAAATTAGCATCCCACTCCATGTTAATAATTATAACCTCTTTTTATAAAATTACTATTATTAACTTATGATATTATTTCTTAGTTATAACCACTTATGGGCAAATTAGGAACAACACCTTTATCATGCATTGTTATATCACCTTGCCATTCTTATTGATTTACTATGTCATTTGCCTAATTCATGAACTTATTGATACCTAGTCATATAAATCCATTCTAAGGTAAAACTACAATGATTTGAGTTCCTAGTGGGACTATGTAGGTAGTGATCAATTCATGTTGAGGTTATCTTAGCCACCCTTTTCCACGTTCTCGTCATTTTGTGAGTAAATTTAAGTTTGAATGCTCTTTCCATTTTACAAATTGGACCATTTTGTATCTTTTAATTTTTTCCCTAGTTGAGATTCTTTGAAAATTCCATAAATATTTGTCAATGATTTTATGCTCTTACCATTTTATGAGAAACCATTTATTACACACTCACCATTTTGTGAGATCATTCCCATATTCCACTACAACATCAATCCTCTCTTCTTATCATCATTTTATTTTATCCCTTATCCTTGGAGAACTACATTTTACAATAAGTTTATGTTGGACCTTGTGTCCATGGAACTATGTAGGAAATTTCCTCCTGCCAGTGCATCTTGAGTTAGCTTGGCTACACCTTCCTTTTCTACTATTCCCCCATTTTGTTTGTTTGTTTTGTTGTTTCTTATAGCATAGGGGTAATGTTTATCATCCTATGTGTCATTATTTCCCTATAGCTTAGGGGAAACCTTGTGTTAATTGTTCACTGTGTCATTTGCACTAACATTGTGATTAACCTTTTTTATGTTTATTTAATTTAGTATAGTCATTTTTCTTTTGTTTTATTTCTTGGTGTTTTGTTGTGTTTTTTTTTGCTTGTTTTCCTATTTGTTTGATTTCATTTTTGTGCCTTAAAATAGTCTATTTTAATTTATTAGGTGATTCCTTGGGTATCATACATAATTCCATCCATACTCATACATCCACATTATCATCATGTTTTTATCATTGGTGCATCATTTTTGATTATTTATTAGATAACGTGTCATCCTTATGAATATTTTAGATAGGTTATCATGGTGTATTATATCATGATACCTACCATCACATGCTACTATAAAAATCATCTCAAGAAATCTTACAATCAATGAATCCATGGATCTTCTCCTTGGTTACCTAAAAACTTCACAATCTATCTAAATCATTTCCCACATACAGAGTAATTAAATCATTAAATAATTGTAATAGTTGATAGTTATGATGTGCATCTCCATACTAGTAGGTGTCTAGAACTCATATTTCTCCTCTATACCATATTAATCTTATTCCATGGGTATAGATTCAATTTATAAGCCCCTTTTTCCAATTTTCCATATTGTCTCCCTTGTAGTACCAATGATTATAGCTACCTTTGGAAAAATCATTATGTTTTGATCTAAACTATTGTGCCAATCATTATAATTTACTTTGGTTAAATCATTGTTTTCATTTTATTAATGATTATAAACACTTTTGGGAAAATCATTATCCTTTTAACTCATTATGCTTATGATTATAACTACCTTTGGGAAAATAATCTTTTTTATCTGGCCAATTGGGGCTTCTCACTATACCACTAATTATAACTACCTTTGGGAAAATTAGTATTCCCTATTTTTTTTAACTTTTGGTCCCATCATTTTCCTTCTTTTGAGGGACCAATCGTCAACTTTCTTTGTTGACTTCTCTCTCAAGGGGCCTTCTAAGGCTCATCCATTACCTATTGGGGCATTAGGCATACATGACATTTTAATTATTTTATAAGATGTTACTATTCCTATAACTTGTAATGCCATCCTAAATAGGGACAAACTATAGACACCCAATTTTAGCCACAACTATCTTCTAACTAGACTTTAAACTGATTTCTACCAATAATTACAAATTAAACCTAGAAATCATTAAAAATCCTAATTTTAGTGTAAAACATTCATAAATGTTTAGAATAATGTTTAGGCATCCTTATTTTGGGTATTAGCATGTACACAACATTACCTCTCATGGATTTATCTCCAGTGACCTTGTGACCTAACAACTGGTAGTTTGGCCTATGCACCCATTAAGTGGGGCACTTGATCAAATATTAAAGGAGATAAAATGATATTTAATTTGAATTATCTAATTAAACATGATTAAATTATTATTTTAATTATACTTTTGAAATTAATGAATATTTAAAAATGGAAATTCCAAAAATCAAAATATCAAACCTTTTTATCATTGCCTTTATGAGTTGTCAAGCTCTTCCAAAATATCTCAAATATCTAATTTAAGATCATGACTATTAATTAAAAATCATAATTACATAAATTTTTTAACACAACTATAGTTAGCCTCAACTCACCTAGGGTTAGTTTGAACCCATTTCATGTTTAAACTCAACCTTAGCTCACCTTGGGTGAGAGTTAACTTTTGAGGATATAAATATAGGGCCATACCTATTGATATATAATATATTTTTATATAATGTTATTATGCCCAAATATATAGAGAAATATCATAATCCAAAATTCTAATGCTAAATTTTAGAGAGAAATTTTTTTCAAGTAGTGCTACCATGCCAAATTAATACTTTAATCAACCAAGCCAAGGTTCCAAGGAAAAGTGAAGCACATGAATATCCATTGATGAAGATTTCTTGATGAAAAAACTATGAAATCCACTTCAAAAAATAATTTTTAGTTACAAGGAAGGTAAAATAATGATTTCTTTTGTATTCTAGTTGTATTTTCATTTGTATGCTTATTACCTACGCTCCCCTAGTGTCTAGGCTAGAGGTGTTCAAATTTTAGTGTGTTATTTTAATTTAGTTTTATTGGAATAAAACTATACTAACCTCTCCTCTACATATTATCCTTGTTCACAATACCATCTTATGATACACTTGATTCAAAACTAGTTTGTGATGCGGTTAGTCCCACTTCTCTTTGGTACTCTAACATATATACTTAACTTCATAATAGTACCATACCATCTAATTTATCCCCTAATAAATGCAATCCATTTATTCAATGCACCACTCACTACACCATCCTTGGAAACACCCTGTACTATAGAGGCTATGATGAAACTCTTTTATGTTGTTTAAATTATAAATAATCTACTTTGGTAATTAGAGAAGTCCACGAGGGAATATGTGGAGCACATTTGAGTGGCATGGTCCTTGAAAATAAGCTTATATAAGTAAATTATTATTTACATAAAATGGAATATAATTCATGTGTCTATGTTAATAAATTTATACCTTGTTATAAACATGGGGACCTTATCCATAATCCATCACAATATTTACAACCTATCATAACACCTTGGCCATTTTCCACATGGGCATTAGACCTAATTGGAAAGATAAATCCCAATTCTTTTGATGGACATAAGCATACTGTAATATTAATAGATTACTTTACCAAATGGGTCAAGGTAATTCCCTTACTTATGCCATTGGAAATCAAATTTATAAATTTATCCTCAACCACATTGTCTATTGCTTTGGTATTCCTTCCACTCTCATTTTAGATAATGGAAAATCATTCAATAATAATTATATTAAGGCTCTTTGTCAAACCTACCAAATAAAACACAAGAGGCCCACTCCTTATTAACCAAAATGCAATGACCAACATGAGGCTATAAATAGAAACATTTTCTTCATCCTTAAAAGAGTCATCAATAAAGTTTGTCATGACTAGCATACTCAGTTATATCCCACCCTCTAGTCATATCACACTAACATCTACACACCCATTATTCCCTTATATATGGAAGTGGGTCTATTCTACCAATAGAGGTTGAGGTTCCATATTTAAAAATATCCTTACAACAAATCATTAATGAAGAATCCTATCATACTTCACACCTAAATGAGCTCAACCTTCTTGATGAGAAAAAAATTAATGCTTTAAACCATTTACAAGTAAACCACAATCACATTCATTTTATCTATAAAAAATGGATACAAACCAAGGAATTTTAAATAAGATATCTTGTTCTTAAGGAAAACCAATGCTAAAAGAGAAAAGAAAGAAAAATTTGAACCTAATTGGTTGGGGTCATATGCTATCATTTCCAAGTATGGATTTACAACTTACATATTATTTAGGGAACATGGAGTGGATCTTGATGAACCTATGAAAATAATTCACCTTAAGATATTCAATGCATAATTTTCTTATATATGTTATTATTGATATCCTAGGTGTTAAAAAAATATAAAAAGTCAAAAATAAAAACAAAAACAAATAAAAATGACATAGATCATCCAAAATTAAAAACCATTTTACTGGTGATTTGGACAAGTATTATGGTGAAAATCATATTTTTGGTGTCATGTGTAAAACATTGTCTATATTCGCCCTATTTACTAGGGGGCATCATGTTTTTAGTATCCCATTATATGTTTCCACATTCATCCTTTGTAACTTGTTCCTTACTTGTCCTAAAACATGCTAGCTTAGGGTTTGATACTTATAATTGTGAACCCATGGCCTTGCTCATGATAGAGGAAAAAATATTTTATATTCTCTATTTTAAACCCAAAAACCAAAAAAAAGGCCAAAAATATAAAACAACAAAAAAAAATCCAAAATTCAACTAAAATCATCCCTAAAAAATGTCAAACACTTACCAAAAACATCTACCATCTTCATTATCTTCTTGCATCATTCTCTCATTTTTATTGGGTGGGTTAATCACATATTTTATCATACAACACTCAATTCTTCATCAACTACCCACTTTCTCATCACTTCATGTATTGGGAGAACTACATCTATCCTAATATCCCCATATGGACTTTGTCTAGGGTGGATTATATAGGTAGTTCTTAGAGACATGGGGTCTCTAGGGTCAACTAAGACAACATATTATCCATATTTAATTTCCCCAAGAATGTATTTATTTATCCTTATACTTCCTCATTCATTGTTTATTACATATCCTAGCTCTTGGCTACAAATGTCTCACACCCTTGCTTTGGATGTTAAAATTTTGGTTATATTTTTTTTCAAGTATTGATCACTTGTTTATTTTGTTGTATTATTTGTTTTTTCTATCTTTATCCATTCAATTAGTTATTTATCTCTTACTATCCTTAACCATTGAGCTAGTTTTTCTTTATATCTCAAACCATTAATTTGGTTATTTATCCATTTTATCCCTAAACCATTAAGTTGGTTATTTTATTAGTTTTTATCCATAATCATTCACTTGGTTATTTAATATTAAATAATTTTGTCATTTTTTATTGTTTTACACCATTATGTCATTTTTTTATCCTTAGAATATTTTTTTGTTTGTTTATATACCATTTCTATTCATTTTATTTTGTGTGTGTTTACATCATCTAGACTAATTTTTTTTAAATATTTTTTTTTTTGTGTTTGTGAAGATTATTTTTAAAATGAATCATAGTATGGTTATGGTTTAATTATATCATGACGTAATTTTATTTCACACAATTTATTCTTTTTTTAGTTCATATGCCTAAAAAATCAACATTCATCATGATTACTTAATATCATTGGTGGTAATGTGTTTTAAAGTTATATTAAACAAAAGGTTGATCAATACTAATTATTTTTGAAATCCAATGAAAGGGAAAAATAAAAAACAAATCAATGATCTCAAATCATTACCCATACATACATAAAACCAAATCATGCATAACATAATCCATAATAAAATATTGAGAAATAATTAATATATGCTAGTGTGAATCAAAGTGATAAAAGTATAACCAATACTATATATATCTATATATCGATCAACCATGAGTAAATAAACATAAAAAATCATCTAAAGTCCATATAAAGTCTATGTACAATCCATAATTTCCATCTACATAGTACAAGTCTCATAATGATCATGTATATATATCAAAAAAATCAAGTGTGTCTATACAAAAAGATACATCTCAAATATATGTATACATTGATAAAACCCTCATAAAAAAACTATGTCATGTCTCACCTCATCCATTTGATGTGGTTCTTGGTCTTGGACTTTGCTCATCACATCATGGTATGCCTCATGGCGGTCCCATCACATGTTGTTTATCTTACCCCATAAATCTCTCTAACTCCATAGGCTACACTAATATACTTGACATAGATCACATAATCAAGTACTCTATGAAATATGGTTTACTTTATGCACATTATACCATCTCCTCAAATAAACTCATGTAATTTATGGCCCACTCCATGGACTTTATAACCCTATCTAGCATAGCAATTTGTTCCTAGCCTACTAATAACACCATAGCCTTTGATATCTCTATCCTAGCTCTATGTATCTTGTATCTATATCATTATGTCAATGTTGTATAATATAGAGTATGAGTCTCCATATCATGTTTCATAACTCCCAATGCAATCACCATACCATGTCTCTCCATCCACTCAACTTTATCCTATAACCTATCCACCTCAGCCTGTAATAATTTAATCTCAATTATTTGATCACCTCTATTAGCTACAAACCTTTGTAATATAGATACCTACCTATGTAACCCTATTATATCCCTATCAAAAACTATAATATCCTCACAAAGTATATCAACCAATGTCTACTCCTCTCGATATATGATATTACATGAAGAACCAAGCATATAACCTTTATCTGTATCATGTGATGACCTCATCAATATGTCCTCTCCATCCTAATCACCCTTGATATCAATAAAAATCAATGGATTATCCTTTCCAACTATCTTCTCTATATCCACTATCATATATATAATCTTATCCACATCAACACCTATCTGCTATAGAATCTCAAAAACCTTAATCTCATTAATCTCTACATCATTTAACTAACTCATATCCATAACATGACGTTTTCCTCATCTTGTGTCCATCCTATGTTTCTTATAATAGACCTCCTAATATGGGATCCCAAACCTATCCCTCATAGTTTCTCGCTCAAATTTTTAACTACTCTTTATCTCCATGTATTTGGTGGTGCATATGGTGTAATCAATCTCAATATAAGTCATCCATATTACCACTAAAATATAATATCCCTATAAGGTCTCCAAGTTATTTGATCATTTCCTAGCTCATTTATATCCCTCATGTAGAACTTAAGACCACCTAAATGTTCACTATGCATAGTAATAATAATATGCCTTCTGTATGCCAATGGCTCATCCATAAAATGAGTGATCATGTGAAAAAATGGCCTCTTTATTATGATATGATCCCAACACCATACTTGTAATAATTTAGACATCTCAATCTCCCTCACATCTATATACATCACATGGTTTAAATCCATGTATAAGTATTTTAATACATATGGCCCCCATGTAAACTGATCACCCATCTCCATCATGTCTTTGATAATTTCCTAAAAAATGATTAGACATAGTCTCCCACTCTTTTTAGGTGGAATAATTCCAATAAAAATATCCTTAAGTAACATGGTCAAGGAATCCATCTCTAATTTATTATAATAATCAATATCCACCTCTCTTCTCATAATCAAAATCATTCCATCACAAAAAATCCTATATAGAGTAGTATCTTATGGACCCTACCCCTAGTACACTCACCTCCATCATATTTGAATACCTAGAATATGATACACATTTTCTAATGTCATTATCATCTCTCTTGTTAGTAGGGGAAAGTACTAGTCTAAATATACCATCTCTCAGTAAGTGTTGTTAATAGAGCCCTATTTGCTTGAATATCTATCTATGTAATGTAAGATAAACTAGTGACCTCTAACACTCCAAACTTGTACTTTATAAAGCTATCAATCCTCTCTAATTCACCAAGCCTCTACTCCTATGTAGTCATAACTGTTAATACCTATTGTAAAAAAAACATGTTAGCATCAAGTTAATTTTATTTCTCTACGTAATAATACATCTACTACTACTTTAACACATTCAAAAACCAAAAAAAATGTAAATCAACATTTATGATCATGATATTTTTATTCCAATCCTTATTCTTCTTATTTATCCTTATTAATTTCTTTTCTTCCTCTTTAAAATCACATTTTTGCTTCTCAAATGCACATTTTTTATGTTTAACTGCATTTTTGGTACTCACTTTCAAGACTTTGATCCTAATTTCATGTACATAGTCAAATTTCCCCCTAAATAGATTTCACACCTTGTTCTGGTAATTTTGTAATTCATCCTATTGGCTCCTAGTTATAAACTTCATACGCTCAGCCTTACACACTTGAAGACAATGGAAAACTATGATGCAAAACCATTAGTATGTCATTGTATTTAGGGATGGGTTTGTCATTTAGAATGGATTGAACATATAAAATGACTGAGAGGTACCGATAGACGGTATGGTCAACTCCCTAATACTTCTAGCTCTACCTAGATCAAGGTGAGAGGACCTATGGGATAGCTTGATCACATGGAAAGATTCTACAATTTAACCTCCATGGGTATTTTTGGCACAAAGAACAAATATGACCAGGGCATAACCAAGTTTTCACACTTCACCTATGTAATGTTGTCACATGAAATGCAAAAATGCTTTAAGTCATATAAAAGCTACTAAAAATAGATGGGAAAGTGATTGAAACCTTCATTTAAAAGAATTTTAAATAACAAAGGGGTTGAATAAAAGATTACAATGCTAGGATTTAAAATGCAAACTATAAACACATTTAAAATATGTAATATATTATGCATTTACAAGGCAAATAACACTCATAGTATACAAAGGGTGTATTTTATGTACGGCAAGATAGGGTAGGACAAGTTGGATAATTATAAGAAGGGAAGGTGGTGTGCTGGTGGACTTCAAACAATAGGGTATCTTACAAGATTCATGACATCATTCCTTAATAGAGATGTAGAAAAAGTCAAATGCAAGCTAGTGGGAAATACCAAATGATCCTTAAAAGAATAGAACATACATTGAAATTAAACTTTCAAAAAACTCTATCCTATCAAATCCATAAACCTAGGGTTCCCTAACAAGTTACTCAACAACATGTTCTAAAATAGTGTAGAAAGGGTTTTATAACCTAGATCCATGCTCAAAATGATAACTAGTAATGAACATAAAACTAGATATCTAGTCAACAATATTTTCAAAGTAGATTGTTGCACTTCATCAATAGGAAATAACAAAGAGCCACAAGAATTTTCATTAACTTGAAAATAAATATTACAAACATCAATATTTCAGATTTTTACCATAGGAACAAACATGTGAGATTTATATTTTGACAAGGAAAAATAAATATGCTCTCAAATCTCTCTAATGGTTGTACAACTCAACCACCTTAGCAAGGGAGAAAAAACATACACACAAAAATTGATCCCAAAAATTCTTGTAAAACCTATAATTAGATAAAATGAATGACTAAAATAATGACCAACAACCTTGAATAGAGGAGAATCCCCCTATTTATACATTTTTTACCCATTTAAAATTTACAATTGCTAAATTCCTTCCAAGATGCTCCTAGATAGAAACTATTTATTTACCATAGCTAAAATCTTCATGTAACTGCAAGTAAAATGATTGTTGTAACTACCTTTACAAGGAATGATGGATATTTATAAAAAAACCCTTTGATTTTATTAGATGGAAATATTTTTAGATGAGTTGGAAGGATAATATTCATGGTGGAGTCAAAAAAACCATTTGTCTTTATGTGGAACTACCTGAAGATGTCGTGGACCACTTGCTTGCATAAATATAACCTCTTGAATAACTACCCTTCCTTTTATACACAACATGGAATAACCTACTCTTAAAATGATTTCCTAGGAATATTCTAGACCCATGGCCACTTAAATGATCTTCTTTGGAGTGGCCCACCTTGGATTTTCAGACCTACAATATTCTTTCTCATGGAGGAAATTGGATGAGAAAAACATGAGAAAATACAATACCTAAGTTTGCTCGACCCATTTATCTTTTTGGATCCAACTTGCCTTTTCACATTTTGAATTTTATGGATTCCTTCATTTTTTAATGCATAAATACATTATTTTTAAATTTTAATCTAATTGAGCAAATTTTGGACCCTCTCGCTAATTTGTAAATTACAAATTTCTAGGTTAGAAATCTTTAAATGAGCACATAAGGGATTAATAAAGATAGATTAAATTATAATGCATTGAACATTAACTTCTCCATTTTTTAAAATTAATTTTATCTTCTTATACATGATTTATCCAAGGTTAACACCAAATCATCAATTATGCAAGTATAAACCCCTTCATACTAGCATGTCAAAATTATAGTAATGTCAACAAGTTAAAAGTGCTTTGTCATCTTTAGATTTCTTATGGAGTCACCATGCCTCATTTGTTATTTACCCTAGTAAATTGGCTACTATTGAGGAAATCTCTACCAACTAGATTACATAGGGTCTTGTTCTTTATATGATGTGTATGGAAATGTGGCATCACCTTGTCACTTTATTCATTAAATTGAAATGTGACCATTTCCCCTAGGACATATGTCAATGTGTCATCAGGTCTAGATAATTGAATAGTCAACCTAATACTATTGGAGATTTATTGTCATGATGAATGTGAGGATGCCACATGTCATCCTTGTGTGTTCTCAACATCCCCTTATCATTACCTTTTTATTACAAGTCATTATATTCTTATCAAGGCCCTCAAGATCATGCCACTTTGATAATCCATGGATTTTTGCATCTTACATAGTCAATATTGACTCATACTAATGTCCTTCTACCATGTGGATTCTCCTTATTTGGACCAAGTCCTTTGATAATTTATCTCTTTCTCATGTCATCGATCATGAATCTTGATGGAATGCAAACCATCGATTCAGATCCAAAAGATCAAATACTATTGGCTATCTACAATGGCTTAAATTTGAGATCCATGCACCTATCATTTGACATCCATGTGAACATCTTTGATGGACATGTGACCATAAAATTTAAGCCCTAATGGATAATTATTATGGCTTAAATTTAAAATCCATGTGCCCATCATTTGAAATCTATGTGACCATCAAATTTAAACCTAGAAATATATTTGTTATGGCTTAAATTTGACATCCATTCACCCATCATTTAACATATTCATGAACATCTTTGATGGGTACATGACCAACAACTTTAATCCCCAATGAATAATTATTATGGCTTAAATTTGATGCCCATACACCTATTATTTGATGTCTAAACCTAGATGGATAGTTATCATGGCTTAAATTTGATGTCTGCATGCTCATCATTTAATGTCCATATGAATGTATTTGATGGGCACATGACCATAAAATTTAATCCCTAATAGATGATTGTTGAGATTAATTTTGACATCCATGAAACCATCAAAAACATTCATGTGGTTATCAACTACTTGGTCACTTATTTAGAGTTATACAGTTGGCATGTCAATACTCATCTCATGGCCTTATTGAAACATTGACCTTTTTACATGTCATTAGATCAACTTGCTATGTGGTAAAGTGCACTGTTAGATTTTGATCCTCTAGCTCAGCTATGATTGGCTCAAAATTTGACAAGGGGAAGTACCAAGTTCAAGCTCAAGACACAAATACATAGGAAAAAGGATTTAGACTAAGGTTTTGTGGAATTCATAAATATGAAGGGGATCTAGGACTTTTTTTTGCAACATTTCTTTGGGACTTTCGTTTTGGACATTTTATTTGAATTAATTTACCTGAAGCAACTAACCATTACATTTTTCCCAAAGAAATAGAGTTTTATCAAGATTTATGTGGGAACAAAATACATGAAATAATTTAGATTTTATATTTTTTTTGGTGGATAAAATGTCTAAAATAAATAGGTCTTAAGGATTTTTGTTGACACTTTGACCGAAACATAGAAGTTTCTTGAAATTTTTTGCATAGGAAAAGTTACGGAAGGAAATAGAGCTTCAACATACACTAAGTAAAGAAAAAATTAACATAAAACTTAACCATTGAGTGAAAATTTTAAGATAGATATTGGGATAAATACTTAGGCATATATAATCAACTCATTCTAGACATAGGTAGTTACACTTAATAAGGGCTCAATTGCTTCAGTATAATTTTCAGCACTAACACATCCTAATGATTTCACTACTCTATTTGATGATTTCATGATTATAAAACCACAATTTCATACTTATAACATATTTTTACCCCTCAAATAAGTTTTCCTTCATATTATATGAATTAATTTTTGAGTTTGATGAATTGATAATTTGCTATAACAAATTTGCAATTTTTATTTCCAAATTCATAAATAGCTCATTTATAAATTAATTTTTGACTAATTTAATCCCTAATAAATGACAATAAATTCATAAATTAAAATATAAAACATCACTTACCAGAGGCCCACTCCTCTCATGTTTATGATGTCTCCTTACTCTACACAGTGCTTGTGGTGTGGAATGCGATCCATTTTTAAGTAGCCTCGCAGAGCAAATCTTCTCAATCAACTTATCCTCATAAATATCTCTCTAAATAAAAATGCACAAATGGATTTAAAACCCCCAAATTTTTATATTTATATTTCTAATCTTTTCAATATATTTTACACCACCATCCCTCCACTATCTCATTTTCCATCTAATTTTATCTAAATATCAAGATAAGATCAATCAAATTATTTCAAATTTATTTTAATAACTTACAATAATCAATGTATGTAAATTTTCTCTACAAATTTAAAACCAATATATTTTTTTGATTTTCAGTTCCAAAACTTACTATCTATAAGATATATAATTCCCAAAACCACTATATTAACCCCTACATCATAATCAAATAGTAAGCATGTAATCTTTGAATGGTTAAACATATTATTTTTTGTATCAATAATCTAGTTTTTATCAACTAGGGGAAAACTATTTCCACAACCTAAATCTTAAAAATTTGACATCAATTATAAATGAGTTTATTAATTTCTAGTCTAAATCACTTTATCATTTTCTTCTTTTCATTAAGTTACAACATTTGTCCATTTTCCTGCACAAACCTTCGATGGGGCATCATCACACTTGTTCTCATTTATTTGGGGTTAGTTTTTTCTTCTTAATCATCAACACTTAACTTCTTTTGTTATTCTTTAAAATAATGTTTCTTTGTAACACTATTTCAAATATGGGCAAATCTATACACCTAGATTACCTTTAGTGTCTAGATGCACCTAAAACCTATTAATTATTCTTCTTAATTTAATTCATGACATCTCCTTCCAAATTAAAATGATTAACTAAATCAAATTAATCAATTGTGCATGATTTTAAATCCTTATTTAAATATTAAATCTAAATTTTACACCTCACCCAACATTTTCCACCTTAATCTCCCTCACATATTGACTCACCCCAACCATACCTACAACTTCAACATATTTTGAGTCATCCCTTGAGTTTTCAAATATTTTGACTCATTTTTGGTGACTCAGTTAACCATTTATATATTTCTCTTAAACATTTTAAATGGTCATCATTCTTATGGATGAGGACTCAGTAGCCAATATA
The DNA here is from genome assembly GCA_037957365.1 of Torreya grandis. Lineage (NCBI taxonomy): Eukaryota > Viridiplantae > Streptophyta > Pinopsida > Cupressales > Taxaceae > Torreya > Torreya grandis. The sequence goes on from JARHVA010001678.1 coordinate 525,757, forward strand.
GATTATTTGGATCATTTAAAATATCCAAAGAATCCTACAATATCATATTATTCCTCAAAAAAATATAAATAATCATGAAATCCATCACTTTCATCATCTTGATTTATGCTATTGAAGTGCTATAAAAATCACAAGGGAATATAAAGTGAATCAAAGCTACCAAAAAATATTTTTTACCAAAATGTTACCCATTTTTACCTTGCATTGGAAGAGTGAGCAGTTACATTTCAAAGAGAGCTAATAAAATCTACAATGCAACAAAAGAATATTTTGTAACTAAGGTATAAGTTTGTGTTTGTTTATTTTTTTTGTAGATCTAGCTTAATTTGAGATAGTTTAGATTAAGATTTATTAGTTTAGTTTACATTTATATATTTTTTTCAATATAGGTTCATTCCTCTTATTTTTTCATCCAAATAATGGCTCATCAACCATTGTAAGAATAAGCTTGCACCCTCCCACTACAATAAGAACATATGCCTTCACCAAGATATGCCTCTACCCAACCCTTATGGAGTCCCTAACCCAAACGAAAACCCCAATTAGATGTGTATTCACTTACACTTTCACCTCATAAACTAATGTGGTGACTAATAATACACCACTCTTTACTTATTCAAGCTACATTTCTCCCATATAAAATCTTCCTTCATAGAATAACCATGTGACTAGGGAAATTTTTATAAGCTATTTATACCCAAAAGGCTATAAGTAGGTTTTTTAAATTTAGAAAATGGTAATTTTATGAAAATATACATAGGTTCAATAACCTCAATTTTATAAAATTTATTATACATGTGTTTCAAATCACCTTATATATTATACTCAGTCCCATATTAGAACATATATTCTCCATAGTTACTATGCATGCATGGGTCTGATTCACCAGAAAATTATATGAGACATGTATTGGTTAGTTTGGAATTTGTGTGTGTGTGTGTGTGTGTGTGTGTGTGTGTGTGTTTGTGTGTGTGTGTGTGTGTGTGTGTGTGTGTGTGTTTGTGTGTGTGTGTGTGTGTGTGTGCGTGTGTGTGCATGCATACACATGCACATGCACACATGTGTGTGTGAGTGATATGGATGACCTAGGACACAATAAGCTTAAGGTAATAATTATATTTTATTTTATGAAAATGTTTTGAATATTATTTTGCACCATTTATAAAACCAAGTAAAATAAACATGTTATTCTATCTATATGGCTTTAATAACTAGAAAAACTTAATAATAAGTAATTTTCAAACTTAATGTTTATTTTATTTCTATATTTGAATGTGTTGCAGGTAGAATTAAAGCTATGGGGATTGAGTTATAGATTTTTCCCCTTTTTTTTAATGAAATGGCATTGACATATTGAAGGTACCTAAGGAAAAATTTAATGTTGGTCCAACACGTCACCCATGAGATTAATGTAAGATAATAGAATACATATGTGATGGTTTCTTGATTTTTATAGTCATTTATGTAAGATATTGGCAAAAGTGAAGCTCTGATAGTCAAATTATTGGGATGAGAGATAGAAATTAATGCACAAATAATTTCTAAGGTGGTTCCTTGTGATTTAAAGTATGGATTTGTGTTTTTTCTTGGTTTTAAAGACTAAGAGTAGTTTTTTTCATGCATAATATTCTATCTTGAAATGAATAAATATAATAAGTTCCATAAAAAATATTTATTTATGTATATTTTCTTAAAACACTATACATGTTGGTTTTCTTGGAAATTTTGTGTATATCTAAAAATCTTTTATTTGAACTCAAAATCTGTGAAATGGGTATTTTGGGTTAGTCAAAAATATGGTTGAAATGATCATGAGATTTTGTTGTATTTATTTATTTTATTATTTATGCATTGTTTAAAATAAGTATCTTGCATGCCATTACTTCTAAGAGGAAATCAATTTCTTATTTGTTTTAAAAAATATGTGGTAAAGACCAAACAAATAAAATAATTCATTTTGTTCTTTTTGCATTGTTTAAAAGAAGTATCTTACATGCCATGATTTATTATAATAAATTAGTTTCTTGTTTTTTAAAAAGAAGTATGTGTTAAATATCAACCACATAATATAATTTTTAAAATAAGTATCTTGCATTCCATTATTTCTCAGAGGAAATCAATTGCTTATTTTTTTAAAAGAAAAATGTGGTAAATACCAACCAAATAATATATTAAATTGAGTATATAAAAAAATGTGACAAAAAATCAAGGTATAGAGTATAAATAATGAACCGACTATGGGGTTATAGGGAAAGACAACTATGAAAAGTGAGGATGACAACTAAAAAAATGCAATTTTTACCTTAAGATTAATATATTCTAAGTGGTCTATATCATTCATATGTGTGTGTGTGTGTGTGTGTGTGTGTGTGTGTGTGTGTGTGTGTGTGTGTGTGTGTGTGTGTGTGTGTGTGTGTGTCTCTCTCTCTCTCTCTCTCTCTCTCTCTCTCTCTCTCTCTCTCTCTCTCTCTCTCTCTCTGTCTGTGTGTGTGTGTGTGTGTGTGTGTGTGTGTGTGTGTGTGTGTGTGTGTGTGTGTGTGTGTGTGTGTGTGTGTGTGTGTGTGTGTGTGTGTGTGTGTGTGTGTGTGTGTGTGTGCATGCACATGCACGTGCACATGCATGCATGTGTCCTATGGCCCCATAGTTAGATTATTATTTATACTCTATACTGTAGTTTTTTGTCACAAATTTTTTTATACTCAATTTATTATATTATTTGGTTGGTATTTACCATATGATTTTTTTAAAACAAATAATGAATTGATTTCCTCTAAGAAATAATGTCATACAAGATACTTATATGAAAATTGAGGATGACATAGCTAAAAATATATAATTATTACCTTATGTTTATTTTGTCTTATGGTTGAGATGATTAAATCACTCAATCTTTCAATATTTTAGGTTAGAATTGATTATATGATTCATCCTCACTAGTTTGATAGTTTGATTTGACTTTATTCACTCACACTCACTAGGTTATAAGTTTCATTGGGTTACATGATTAAGCTAGTCTCAATTTCTAGGTGGAAATTCATCTTTACTCCAAGATTAGGGGCATGGGCCCTCCTATCTCTCTCTCTCTTTATCTCATTAGATATATGCACATTCCATATTTATATATTTTTACTAATCTTAGTTTTAATGATTCAAAATTAAACATATTTTAAATCAAGTTGTTAATAGGTAAGTTGGTTTCATTAATACACAACTTTACTCCTAAACCTTACTATTTAAATTTCAATAATTTTGAATAATTTTGATTTTATATTTTAAGAACTAATTATATAGTTTAACATTCTCTTAGTTCCAAGTTAGTCACTGATAAAGCACTAAATTTTAACTCAAGTAAATACAAGGTTTTAAAGGGGAGAATGTAAACACTATTTATGAATTATATAACACCTAATTCTTCTACACTTGGCAAATTCAGACCTTAGTTTTTCCTCTAAGTTCTAGACCTTTTTTACTTCTAAAATTCACACATCTACTTTATCTTGTGCCTTATGGATTATTTATTAGTATGACTAGTATTATATTGATGACCTAAGTCTTTGTTATTTTTAAAACTGCTTAAAACCTACTTATCTTATGCCTCTATAAGTCTTGAGATTGTACTTATTTTACTTCTTCCTAGACACTTACATCCTAGATAAACACATACATTATCATAGGTGGCCTATTTGATGTAAGTGTATAGTGCCCTAAATTTATCCAATTTAAAAATGAATCATATCCTAATTGTTAGCCTAAGTGTTTTAATGTGAGTTATTTATTTGAAGGGATTTGGTAAAAATACAAGATCAACCCTCACTCAATCCTCACCTACACCTAGCACAGACCAAGAAAACTTATCAAAAGCATTTAATCAAGAACTCAATAAAGAAAATATTTCATATTTTCTATTATTCTCATATCAATCATGGGAATAACACATACATAGGTCTAAAGTATTTAAGGAGTAGCCCAAGAGCCCAATTTTCCAAGTTGAAAACTAGGTCAATATTGTACATTCTTTTCACATATTTCATGATTCACACATAATAAAACTTAGAGTGAAGAACTACATACATTTAAGGCCTTCTTCATAGTATTGTCTATGTAGGTAGTGCTCATTGATAGATGGGTCTTTGGGGCAGCTCGACACCATGTACCCACTAACACATTTTTTCCATAACAACTATGAAGAAGAATAACTAAGGTTTTTATATTTGACAAGGAGTGATATTACATGACCCATATCTGAATGCACCAAAGTGAAGGCACTAAAAAACCCAAAAGATTACAAGTGGTCACATCTTATTATAGTAGTTATTTCAAACATGACACCTATGTCTAACCCAAACATTAGTGTCAATGCAACCATTTAAGGGTAATTCTAGTGTCCAAGGATATAAAGGCACTAAATACATAATTTGGAGACTATTATAGAACACACTTCTAGTCTAATTCATATCTATTTAGGATCCAAATCTATATTAGCATCAAAACCATCTAAATACCTTGTTTTCATTATCATTTCCATATCTAGCTTAGTTTTACTTCATTTTTATAATATCTCATCATAATAAATTTAGTATGCGTTATATATAAGTTTTTTAATTAATTGGATTATTATAGATATTTTTATCACCCTTATGCTTATTTAGTTTTATATTATTAACTATATATACTCCCAATCAAAAAAATTATGGTTAAAAAGTACATAGGGGGCCACATTAGCCACTGTGAGATAGGTAGATTTACCATCCCACTATCCATTCATTCCTTATTAGGGTAGGTATATAAAATATATAACTATCAAAGTCTCAATTTCCTAAGGCAAAGCTCAAAATAGTACCACATTTATCCATCTCAAGACCATGATGGCCCTTACATCACCAATAACTACTTCCCTCTAGTAGGAAATCATCCTCTCATACACTCAAATCATGAAGAGTGTGGGGTGACTAATTAAAATTGATTCAAATATAGAAATAAGGTGTATATCATTTTAAGTTTGATCCAAGATATATTAGATCTAATAAAATTGAGTTCCCCTCTCCTTGATCACATGGATGATGGGAGACAAGTTTTTGAGTGAATTTTTGGTACCCTTGTATCCCATTAGTCATGAAAGAAGGATAAAAATGATCACCTTACCTATATTTTAGATCATTCATCCCTTAATATTTAAAATCCTATCTTCACACTTCACACCCATTATGCACACATCTGCAAAATGACTACCCTAGCCTATGATCTTAGCCCTACTTGTGGCCTTCTAAAGGGCCACTAATTCACCTATATTTGGTAGATCTACAATCCTATACACATATAAAAAAGTGATGGTCCACTCTCTTTGGGCCTAATTGAACATGTAATTATTCCTTTTAGGGTCCTAATAGGTGAGTAGGTCACACAATAACCTGCTTGAGGTTGGGATAATTACCACCTATGTCACTCAAAGTATGCTAGTTTGATATAAAATCACTAGATCATACACCATAAATAAATCTATAAGGGGAGAAACATCTACTCCTGAGATATATTCTAATGGATGTATGTCCCATTTATCAAGAAAAGACCCTAAGTCAACCTATTATCTAGCCCTTCAAACAAGCCCAATTTTCCTCTTGGTCCCAAAGAGCAAAACCACCCTTGTCTAAAAATAGTAGTTATGAAACCACCTCAGGTTGGTTACATAAACATATTTATGATTATATAATCATCATATAGAGGTGTTTTCATAACTATCATCATTATAAGGAGTGGTGGTTATAGAATTGTGATGGTAATTACATAATTGTCACTCTATAAAGGATGTTGCTTATGTCCTTGATGTAGTGAATATTTATTATAGCCATGTCTTTAAAAAAAACCTAAAAATATATCCAAGAATAATTTTCTTACCAAATCCCTAAATTACCCCCCCCCAAAAAAATAATAATTTTCCACTATAAATTTCCAAAATTATCAGAATCTGTATGCGTTTTAAGCAAACTTCTAAATCTAGGGCAAAAGAGGAATTTTTTTTAAAAACCTACTTGAAACTACCTTGATCCACATACCATTTTAATATTCAACATCCTTATCTCATGATCATTAATTTTTAATTCTCTATTTCTCAAAATTATCACAAGTTATCTTAACCTCAAAGTTTCACAAGTTAATTTGTAAAAGTGAATATATTTTTGGCAAATTTTTGAATATATATGACCCTAAACTCACCATTTTGGTTTAAAAACTTTATAATTATGGAATTTTATCTCATTAAAATTTAATTTAATGGTTAAAAGTCATATTATTGTTAAATTATATGACTCATTCTTAAAAATTGATGATTTATTGGTTTTCTATCTTATGTATCACATTTTTTAGTTTTGCAAATACTCACAACTGAGGGTTGGATCCCATTCCATGACATGATTTTTTAGGTATTATTTTATTCCTCACATAAATGGTAATTACTCTCATCCATTATTTGATTGTATAGTATATTTTCTACTCTTTCATTAAATTTCCCTTGATTCTTATCTTTTATCTACATGTTATAGAGTCTTAGTTGGCTTCACTATGCCACTAAGGTAAGTAAGGTATGTATTTATAACACCTATTTTCCATTTCACACACTAATTATTATAACCACATCCTCATAAAATAATGAAAAGGCATCCTATCAAGGCCAAAATATGTATCTACCCAAAAATTTTATGGTGTTCCAATGATGATGTAGTGATCTCCTAATTTATGCTCAAAATAGGGTCTCTATAACACTATTATTTTACCCACCTATTTATATATTATAAACTTCAAAATCAATTTTTCCTTGCCTTTATTGGTTTTTTTTAGCTTACTTTAAAAAACCTTTTAAGGGATACAATTCTACCCCTTTCGATTATGGAATTATTGTAGTCCATTATGCCCTAAGATGATGGAAAAATTGTAGTATTTTTACAAAGCACCATGATAGAAATGGTGGTTATATCATCCCATGTAGTGTTTTTGTTCTTGGGAGTGAAAATTTCTATACTATAACCAATAATTATATAACCACCCCTGTAAATATGGGAATTTATGTCACCTCTTGTCTATCTTCTAATTTTGGCTTTTAAAACTCGATATTTTATGTGATTTAAAATATTATTGTTGATTTTATTTCTACTCTCACCTTGAATTATTATTCTTTCTAATGCAACCCCCTATTCTATTTTTAATCAATTTGAGTCTCTTGTATTTTCAATTCAACTTTGTTAAACCCCCCCTTGAAACTTCCATTCCTCTTCTACAAGTGTTCAATTTTCATACTAATTTCAAATCCAAAAAATGCATAAGAGCCTAAATTTTTGAATATTTTTATAGGCACAACCTACTCACCATTACTTTGGAGATTTTAGTTGATCATTTTCATGCTAAACTACACAATTGAAAGTAAGGAGAGTATTTTTTGTTAAAATAAATATTTTTGAATGGTGTTTTTAACTAGCCACAGTCAATGATTGTTTTTTTAGATTAATGTATATCTCTATTATTATATATTTTAATATTTTAATTTTATAAGTGTTCTAATTTGAGAGTTCATTCAATTATTTTTGAATGAAGGAGCTAACACACTAAGAACCACATAATAAATACTTCTCTTACTTTTGACTGATATACATCATGATCATGTTAGTAATTTATAGTTTATATTTTATTTATTTGGTCATTATATTATATCATATAAGTTTCCTTTCTTTCATTGGTTTAACTCTCTATTTTGAAAAATGGGAATTTGATAGGAAAAAGAATTCTTCTCTCTCTCATCTTTGAAAAAAATATTAGTTAATTTATCCATTTACTTGAATCTATATAATAAATTATTTTAAAGCATTTATATTTTATTCCCTAGGTAAATATTGGAATAAAAATGTAAAATCTTTTAGTTTAACCATTGTAAAATTTTATCTTCAAAACAAGTACTAATTTTCACAAACTCAAAAACTAACAAAGAGTAAAACCCTAATCAAATCTAGGAAATTATAAGGTGTTATATTGATCCTAATTTTTTTATTTAAGTAAATTATAAACATTTATTTTATCTTAAAAATTCATAAAATCATAATTAAATTGTTAAATTTTACTCAAAACAAATCTAGAGTTAGTTTACATTAATCTAGAAACACTAAAAACTAGTTTTAGTTTGCATATAGAAAAAAGCCATTGGATGTTTAGTAACATTGGTTTTTAAGATAAAAATATTATTTTGTTAATTTTATGTTATTAAAATGTATTTTTAATAATATATTCATTAACCTACTAGTTTGAAAACACATAAAAAACCAATTTTGTTTAGTTGGCACTCAAAAAAGCTATAAACTAGCATTTGCATTGTTAGTCTATATTTGGTTTTATAGTATTACATGAATTGAAAATTGAAATTAAAAAAACCAAAAATATTAATTATTTTATTTATAACTACATTTTAATTTTATTTTAGTCTCTTACATTTAATAAAATAATTAGTTTTCTTTTCAATCAAAACATTGCCAAAAATAAAAATGAAATCAATAACCAAAGCCTTGTATAAACAAGCATGATCATTCACCACATATAACCTTCATAATAATATATAAAAATTATACATTTACACTTTTATCCTCTTGGATGAAACTCTCTAAACATCTATACCTCCATATAGTAGGCCTCTTTCCTAGAGTTAGAGCACTAGGTTGTATTATCAACACTCAATCGACTATCAATAATGATATTAAAACTAAGGTCTTCCATTCTCAACATATACTCCATATAATTTTCAATGATATATATTAAAAATAGTAACAATATAAAATTACTTATCCACCGATCATCATCCTCCCACAAATATGAATCTATCATTACAACATGATCTAGGCTTAGATTCTCATATATATCCCTTTACTTCTCCTCAAGTCTAGCCTCATCATATATCATTAAAATTTGTCTATGAACTTGAAAATGAAAATACAATCTAATATATTTGACCATACTAAATTATTTATTCAACAAACCACCCCTGCCTTAAATTTCATAGTATTAAATAGGATTTCACCTCTACATCATCACTAGTACAAAGGGACCTTGGACTTATGTTTTTACTCAGATAGATGCTCTTAATGAGAAACATGATGAAATATATCTATTTTATTTCCATAATGATAATATATTTCCACTAATCATCCCAAATCTCATGCTACCTAAAAAATATCCTAATCCATAATTCCACCCAACATCCATCCATTACATATTTTTTTCTCAGCATGACCTTGATAATTAAAATGCATAGTTTAGCTTGTGTTATTTACATGCATATAATTAACTATAATGTGAACACCAATAAGAAAGGGTTATAAATCCTAATCATATCAGAACAATATGTAGCTTTCACTAGACCTCAACAAATATTTATTATGGTTGTATAAAATAAACTAAACTAAAGGATATGATTTGAAAAGGGTAAGGTTCTATGGTTAACCAAATGAGGGCATATGATACCTAAAGTGATTTATGTCAAGTATAATCAATCATATATCCACATCATCTTATTGAGTGTGGAGAATTCATAAACAAGGATACACATACATATATTCACAAAGCAACAAACATATCTAATCTAATAAATAAATAAATGAAAGAGTATATGTGTTTATAGTTATTTTTTATTTAAAAATGAATTTATATAAATAAATAAACTACTGAAAAGTTATCTATATATTAAAATACCTATATCTAAATATTAAATACAATAATTTATAAAATTTAAATGATTAATAAATATTAAATTGACTAATAAACATGTAAACTAGTTAAAACTAATTTCATGTTGATTATGTAGGCTAATTGTTGATGAAAATTGACTAAAAAGACTTGTAAAGTGTGTCTATCAAAAATAAAAATAATAATTTTAAGCTATGTTGATATAAGTCCATTTTATGATAATAGGGATACATTTTGACCTTGTCTATTGACTATAGCTTTGTCCTAATTGACTATGCAATTGATTTTTCAATTTGGGCATGTGCACCTATCTTTGATGATTTTATTATTAGCTTTATGTCATAATTTGATGTGTGGAATATGTGGGAAGAAACCCATATATCCTAAAAAATAAACCAAATATAAATCAAATACAAATAGGGAAATTTGGAAAGTGGAATAGCTTATCTATTTTCAAAAAACTGGCATGTAATTTGAGTTTTGTATACATAGCCCAAAAAGACCTCATAATTATTTAGTTCTTCCTCCTAAAGTGAGTGTGTGAATATTGATCTTTGTTATATTAATGCAACTAGATATATTGACTTGAATGATTAATAATGAGTTTTTTTAACCTATAATAAAATGAATTTAGACTTGGTTTATAATTGTTATAATAAACCAAAATTAAAGAATAGATTTATTTTCCACATTTTGCATTAGAATTTAAAATTAATTGATATATGTATTTGGAGAAATTTGAGGTGATTAGACAGAGTAAAATTTGAAAATTTTACATTAACTAACTTTAATAAAAGCATGGGAGGGGTAATAAGAAACATCTCAAATTAAAAAAATTACTTTTTGAGCATGGGGGACAAGGCCACACTAGGGAATGAAGATGCACTATAGCCTTACCTGCCTAGTGCAAGTTTGTCCTAAAAGGACAAAAAATTCCAAGAATTGGATGACAAGAGTCTACAATACTAAATTATGTTTATATTAATATAAATATAATAGTTAAGGATCCTATAGATATTTAAATTTAATGGAATAATGAATGGACCAAGTAGGGTAAGGGTGTCAAAATTAAACATTATCAATAACTTAATGAATAAATTTCATTTTCTAAATTTCTCTCATTTTATTATAGTAATGCAATGAATTGAAATTACTAGAGTAAAGAAGATGAAAATATAATTGTGGATACACACATTATGTTTTGATGTGAATCTTGATTGTTAAATATGCCTCAATGCAAAACATACAATAATGCCACTAAAGGCACTTATTGTCCATATTTAAAAATTTAAAATATGAAACTTAAAATTTAAAATTTAAAAAGAGAACAAGGAAATAATACACTTGAAAGGGTGTAACTTGAAACTAGATAAGTACATGTGCCCCTTTTTTAAGGCATTTGTAAATTGTTTGAATCTATGTTGAATTGAAAGTGATAAAGTCTCATTTTTAAAACTAGTGAAATCCCTTGAGTTAGAAAGATTTTATGTTCAAAATATCATCTAAATATGTAGAGTAAAATATAACATAATTGAAGGATATAACCACAAAATGTGTCTTAATAAAATGTAAAAAGTGAAACCATATACATTGAGTGTCACTAGACTCTAACATGTCCCACTTACAGAATGAAGACAATTCACACCACTATGGACATATATAGATTTTATTTGAAAATTTATTCTTTTAAATTTTTAAACTTTGAAACTTTTTAAATATAAAATTTTCATGGATAAATAAGTACATGAATGAATAACATACCCCTATATTTGTATAGAATGGTTATCATATTCCAAATGAACTTGTGTCTTTTAAAACTTATAAGTTGTCACTATTTTTCACATGCCCATGCATATTCATGAAGTATATGTGAATATATATTGTAGTAATTGTAAGAATAACTGCATATGTAAGTCACATGCCCCTATATTATGAAAAATTATGAACCATTCTATATTTTTGAAACTTTATATTATCATAAATATAAAAACTTTTGCTCATGATGCTTGAATTCTCAAGGTAAGACCATCATGATTCCCCATTTTGAGATGAGAGATATAGCCTACGGGCCACTCATATAAAAATATAATAATTTTTTTAAAATATGTAATCATGTAGTAGTAATATTATCATTTGAATTGTGTTGCATCATAGTATTGAGTATAACACTTAAGTTTAGTATGAAACATGTGTTAGATATAACATCACAACACATAAATAACATGTGCATGATATTTATCATGAAACAAGAGTAAAATAGAAATAATGCATGATATGAGTCATGTCACCATAGTAATAAACAATGAATATGAATATAAAATTAATGTCACACAATGTCAAATATTTATTTATAGAATGACACACATAAGGCCCAAGGGACACATAAAAGGAACATGTCAATGCCATATAATCACATAAGATAAAGGGCCACATAAAAATGGAATGATGATTCAATAAAATAAAAGAAAACATCTATATGTTATAGACATAAGGTGAAGGATCACAGAAGATAAGCAACAGAGTAATAACGTATCTTATAATAAAGTAAGAATGTAAAAATAGGTATAGATCAAATGAGACTAGTCTACATCAACCATATATATTAATTGCATTGTTAATATGTAACATATCCATGTAACAAAATTTAAAGTATGAGTGATTAATAAAACATTTGTATAACATATAACCTAACATAATAGATATGTTGTGGATATATACAACATGCTTAAGTGTTCATAGAGAAAAAAGATATGTTCCAAACTTAGCAAGGTTGTTGGGTAAAAATGGAAGTTCAACATCAATAAACCATGTGAGAGTATGTATTGTATCACACTCACATACGTTGTGAAAATTATTTTGTATTCAAAATTTAAATATGCTATCTACTTATCATGAAATAAATAACATATGTAAATAAGTAAGCTAGTAATAAAAATTATTATTAAATATGATATTGACACTCCAAAAAAATGGGCTCCATTAGGTTAACTCCCATTTCAAAGATTTTTAGTGATGGTGGGTCAGATATGGCATTAATGGAAGAGTATGATGGTAAAAAATATACATAGGAGCCTTGCAACTAGGTGATGTTAATTAAACCTTATCTTGATGACCTAAACAATGAAAATGGCAAAGATTTTTTTCCATCATAGGGGTTGAAGGCCATGACAAATCTAGATCTAGATAATAAGGTAGAACTCAAATGATAGTTTTCAAAGGCAAAAGGGGATGTGGCTACTCCACTTTGGACACAGACTTATAAGCTGAAAGACATCTCTTATGACTAAAACACTTATATTGGCATATATATGCACATATAATAGGGGTAAAAATATAAAAAATATTCCCAAATTCAGGGAAATATGGATGATGGTGATGTGCTCGACAAAATGAAGATGTAGGGACCCAAATTCAATTAGAGGACACAAGATAGCTTCCAAATCTAGATAAAAACCAAAGAAGGTAATACACTATGTTTTGTGGTTAATTCATTAGAATGTGTGATAAATATAAAACTAAATATTGAGGAAGTTATTGGCATCCCTTCACCCTTATATTACCTTGTCTATAAAGGCAAAAATATGGAAAACTCAGTCAAATTTATTGAATATGGAATAACTAGGGATTCCCTACTATCCTTAATAATGAGGCTTAGAGGAGGGGCTATTGGTAATGGGAGTGTACTAGTCTAATCTTATAAAGATGTTGCAAATTCTTCTAGATCATAGGGGATTTTTAAGTATACAACAAGAAAGAAGGTATAAAAAACACATCAGAAGCCCAACCCACAAACAAATGCCCATATCGTGGAATAGGAAAAGATAGTTCCTACTATGGAGATAGCAGAGGAGGAGGTAATGAAATATAGATAAAATTTGGAATAGGAGGTAGTGAAATGCAAATTCAATGGATTTTGACCAACCATAGAAGCCTTATTCTAGTGTGTGCATTTGACTTGGTCAAAAAAATGTGAAATCTCCCTCTAATCCAAGGGTTTATTCATAGTGCACTTTTTTGATGAGGAAGATTATCAGAGAGTTTTCTTAGATAGACCCTAGTTTTGGGGGATAGTCAGCCTATATCTCACTCCATAGATCTATATTTTGACCTAAACACATAATAAATATTATGCCTATATGGGTATGGCTCCCTAACTTACTTATATATCTTATGAGTTTATTTTAAAAAATAGGGGAGAGTCTAGGTAGGTTTGTCAAAGTGGATACCAAGATAATGGAAGTAGGTTTATGCACATATACATGCATATGTGTTGAAATAGATCTCAGTAAAGGTTTTCATGACAAAATGAATATTAGATGTGGGAAAATTTAGCATACCTAATCCCTAGATTTTGAGAATATGGCCTTTCAATGTTGTATTTGCAAGTAAATTGTGCATCTTTAGAACTCTTGTCCACAGGCAAAGAATTTATCATCAAATAAGAAAGGTTTAAAACCCACTCATAAATGATGGTATTTTCCCACACAATAATAAGAAGAGGATGTAGAGGTGAACCAAGAAGTTGAATGTCAGGTTGAGATAGAAATAGAGGAACCACAATTTAGAGACTAGAATACACACTATGAGGAAATGGATCCCACCATTGGGGGAAACTAGGATAATGAAATTAAAACCATGGAAATTGAATAGGTAGGGTTAATAAAAAGAGGAAAAAAGATATCTCATTAATCAAATAAATATAAATTAGTTAAATAAATAGTTCTATACACACATTTGAATCTGATGATAAATTTTGCTTTTACAAAACACTAAAATACAGATTTATAGATAGTTAGAGTGGAGATACCGCATTAGGTTTGGCATGAATTAAAAAAAAAAAAGAAAAAAATGGAAAGATGGAAGATGAAATGGGATATTCATCAAACATGCACTTTAGTCTTTGAAGTCCAATACCTTTTATTTTTTGTCATATTGCTTAATCCTATTTTTCATATAGGGATATTTCTCTTATGTTTTTTCTAATCTTTTTATCACTTCTTATTATTTTTTTTTTCTATATAGTGTGGATATTATTTAACCACACTAGTTTGGTTGTATGAGTTGATGTTGTTGTACTTTCTTTATTTGGACCTTTTTTTGGAATGATTTTATCAACATTTACAAAATGTAATCTCATTTTATTAATAAATTATGATATTTTTTTCCAAAAAAAAACAAGATAGTAATATTTGAAAATGCTTTAAAGGTTGACTTTGAATTTGTTTAAATATTTGAGTTTTTTGAATTTTTGACATATATGAATTATTTTAATTTTTCCCATATTTGAAATTTGAAAATTTGAAATATTCTAATTCTAAAATATTTTTAATTTTTTTGAGAAATAAAGGTTCAAAAATAAATTAAGTGTGAGGGATTTGATCAATATATAACAAGGTGATAAAACAAAAATGTGGCAAGAATAAAGGCAAGGGAAATGCCCCTAATGTATGT
Source organism: Torreya grandis (assembly GCA_037957365.1). NCBI lineage: Eukaryota > Viridiplantae > Streptophyta > Pinopsida > Cupressales > Taxaceae > Torreya > Torreya grandis. The sequence goes on from JARHVA010001678.1 coordinate 540,922, forward strand.
GAAAAGTATTCACAACAATGTATCAAAATGATTGATATAGATAAGGATAAGCATGACCTCTCAATGGATGATCATGTATATGTAGTCATGGATAATGTATGAGTAGGTAGATGTGATCATGTAAGTGAAATGGAAGACATAACATGATAAATATATAATAGTACAAAATTGGATTATCATATAGAATGTGTATTGAAATAAAGGTATGATAATTTATTTGGGTTGTTAGAATCAGTTTTTAAATGTAATATAACAAGTACCAAAGTCAAAATAAAGTGAAAAGATAGAATAAAACTTTAATGTTGTGATAAAATAAGTAGAAATGAAGTAAAATAAAAAGGTTATGTATAAATGAAAGTGAAAGTAGCTAACCAATTATATATTTAATTGGATTTATGTATGCATAACACATAGCATAATATAAAGGGTGACTTCCTATGAAGTGGAAGTGCCAAATATAGATGCCTCTAAATTTGAATTGGAACCGTATATTGTAATATATCCATATGAATCACTACTTGTATACCTATGTACACTTATATCCTCACATGTAATAGGATAATATTTAACTACCTATACTTGTGGTTCCTTAAGATATGAAGATATATTTTAAGAGGCCACTTTCTATTAAATATAATGTACCATCATGTTTGGAACTATAGTAATATGTTCATGTGTAACTATATTATGTAATATGCTCATGTGTATTTGAATCATGCTCATAAATATATGGAGAAGTTGATTCTATAATATTCTCTTGAATAATTTTTTAGACTATTTCATTACCATGTTTTTCAATGTATGTGCCATCCAACTATTTTCTATGATATTTAATACCATTTGTTCCAAAGTATATTCATATTAGATTCCTAGAATTTTGACCACCTGCTAACTATTCCAATATTTGAGACATGTATGCACTTTGGAAGGTATTAATATACTATTTTATATCTAAGGGCCTCCTCATAAAATTTCAAAGAATGATGTTCTTGGTAGAGATAATAATGGAATGGGCACTATGAGAAGTAACACTTATAAAGGTAGTAATATATACAAAATAATATCATATATACAACCATAAAATAAACTCTAGAACTACCCATAAATACTGTTATTTATAACCAAGAGAGTGGAGGAGTTTTATGGTGCACACTTTTTTTATTAATATATTTTCTATCATAACACTATTTATGGACTATTTTTCAACATATTTTCAAATAAATGGTGCATGTTTATCTGAATAAAATAGATATAGACTTACTAAAATTGAAAATGAGCTATTTCAAAAACTAATTATTTTTATTACAAGGTATGAGAATTTCCACTTTTGAGAATCTATCAACTATTACATAATAATAATCATTATCATGATTTGTATTAGGTTATCTTGAGATAAATTTTATGGAAATGGATTCCCATGGTATCATTTGAATTGATAGAGGTGTGTATAAACATCGATTCTTATTTATTGGTTTGGGAATTTAACATGTATTATAAGACTTGATGCACTTTAGAACATCATACCTGAGATGTGGTTAGTATAAATACTTTTTCAACACCAAAAGAGTATTTTAATCCTAAATTTTCCCACAACCTTGATAAAATGAGTCTCCCATATTATTTTCTATCTTTCTATCTCATAATTAATGAGTAGGTACCCAAGATGATATATGAGTCCATCCTAAAATTAGAAATCATGTACTAGATTATTACATTACTAATTTTAATTGATATCTAAAAAATCCATGTGATATGGACATAATTATTACCATGTGTTGACTTAATGTCCACATGTGTCAAGTATGAAAGGATAGTTTGAACCAGTGGTTGGATTCAGTAATATGATATTGGATTGGTTCTTCCCTTATTATGCTTTATTTTCAAATAGAACTTATAGAGATAAGAATTTAACCCTAAATTGGATATGGATATTGATTGAATAGATAAGTTTAATAATATATAAATGAATAAGTACAAGGTTCTAAACATATCTATAGTAGGACATTTAATTAAAAACTCAAATATAACATATATTGAATTTTTATACTAAGATATGCTAAAAATAGGAAATATAGATATGTTAAATATTATAATGATAATGAAAAAAAGATACTTAGATATTTTTAATGCTAATATATATCTGGATATGAAACAAGTAGGAAGTAGATTAAAATAATATTATGGAAGAGTCACTAAATTCTAGATTAAGTTCCTATATAGCCTCACACATATGTATTAACCTAAGATGATTGATCAACACCAATATCTATATCAAATTTAGGTATCTAGTATAACATTCTTGTTGAAACTAGATGCAACCACTTGGATGCTTCTATGTCTATTTTTCCTTTACTTTGGTACACTTAGATCTAGGTCATGGATTATCATTCCTTGTCAAATAGAAAACCCTTAATTCTTCATCTTCATATTGGCTATGGTAAAAATGGGTTAGTGGTCACATAGTGTTTATCTACCCCAAATACCCTTATATCAATGAGTGATTCCTACATAACCAATACTCTAAATAAGGACTCCAACTTATGTAGTTCTTCCATATGTGTTAGCTTGTGTGTGAATCATGAAATGTTTGATAAGTAAATACAATAGTAACCTATCTTTTAACTTGAAAAAAATAATTCTTATGCTACTCACTCAATACTTTAGACTTACATATGTGTTATTACTATGACTAATATGGCAATAGGAGAAAATAGGGAAGATTTTTCTCACTTGAGTTCTTGATTAAGTGTATTTGGTAAGTTACCTTGTGAGTGGATAGGTGTATATAGGCGAGGAATGAATGAGGTTTGATCTTATATTTATACCAATCCTATTAGATAATATCTCACATAAAATAACTTAGGATGACCTTTAGGATATGTTCCATTTTTAAATTTGATGACTTTAGGGCATTGGACACTTGTGTTAGGATAAGACGTGTGTCTATATAAGCATCTAATTGAGATGTAAGTGTTCAAATAGTTAGAAAATAGGTACATGTCCAAAACATATAGAGGTGGAAGATAAGTAGGTTTACAATATTTTGGGAAATAAATAAGGCTTGGGTTATTAGAATGATATTGGTCAGACTAAGAAATAGGTAATGATCATAAATAGATAGTAGATGCAAGACTTGTAAAAGTGGGAAAGGTCTAGAACTAAGAGGAACAACCAAGGTCTATGTTTTTAAAATGTAAAAGACTGAGTTACTATATAATTTATAAATATCATATAGATTTCCCCCTTTAATCTATTAATTAAATTTTAGGTTTAAAGGAGGATAAATGTGTACTTGGGTGTGTGTAACACAAATTGCCTTTGTTGAGATTTAACTTGAGTGCTTTGATGGTAACTAATTTATAACCAAAAGAATATTATAATACATAATCAATGCATATAATCTAAAATTGAAATCATTTAAATGATTTAAATTGAAATATATAAAGGTTTAGTCGTACACCTATGTATCAATGAAACTATCTTGTCTTTTGACAATTTCAATTAAAATATGTATCATTATGAATCATTGAAACTAAGATTACGATAAATATAAACTTGGAAATTATATATATATATATATATATTCTCCAATTTTATATGTATCCTAATCTTAGTTTCAATTATTCATAATGATACATATTTTAATTGAATCTATCAAAAGCCTGTGTATCAATGAAACTATCCTGTCTTTTGACAATTTTAATTAAAATATGTATCATTTTGAATCATTGAAACTAAGATTAGGATAAATATAAACTTGGAAATTATATATATATATATATATATATATATATATATATATATATATATATATATATATATATATATATATATATATATATATATATATATATATGAGGTCTCATGCCCCCAAACTTGGGAAAAGGTGGATTTCCACCTAGCAGTTGAGACTAGCTCAACCATGCAAACCAATCATACTTATAACTGGTGATTGTGACTGATTTATGTCAAATCATACTATCAAACTAGTGAGTATGGATGATACAAAAAATTTAAATATAATTTTTTTAAAATATTGAGTGATTTAATCACCTCAATCATACCAAAAATAGAATCAACTAATTCAATAGATTTGCTTACTATAGTCAATAAAATTCCAACCTCATGGGTGGTGACAATCCCTAAAAGTGTTTATAATCTAAAAATTATTTGAGTTTTCAATATTAATCAAACATTTCATAGTAAATGCACCTTATATATGTCTCATGATGAGGATGTGTATAGTAATGGTCCCAATGTATGTAATTTTACTAAAAATGTTTATCTTAATCATATAAGTATGAATTTGGCCAATCTAAAAATTATGCAATTGTGGAGAACATGTTTAGAAAACCTTCCCCCACTATATATCTAATATTTAAAATTATTTAATTTTGGATAACATGTTTATAAAACAATCCTTTAATGTATATGGATAAATTTGAAACTTGATATAAGTGCCCATGTAGAGGACATGTTTCTAAAACATGACCCCACTCTAATCTAGGTATGATGCATAGTGAATAAGTGTGGCCCTAATAAATATTAAATTTTGAATATGTGGAAGACATACCTCTATGGCATGCCTCCACTGATATTCCCCTCATTTTGAGGTGAGGAGAGATAAAAATTTGTAGTTACCTTACCTCAAAAGGATAAGATAACCTTGTAAACTGGGGAATGTACTATGTAACATATAAAGGGAAAATGTATATATAGATATATCATTGAATAACATATAATGTGATCACATTGAGTCCTAATATGTATGATAAAAAAAAATGGCAACATATAGAGAACAACATTACAAACTCAACAATCAACCAATCACACACACAAGAGCACTAAAAAAAAAGCCAATAGATAATGGTCCAAGGAGACTAAAAACAAGGGGCATGTTCAAATGAAACATAATATAAGAGACATGAATTAGTAAAAAATCCTTGATATGAGGAAGAACTTATAGTTTCCTACTTTATATCCACATTTGGAATAGTATATTTGTCAAGTTTTGCTTGATTTTTGAATTCCTTTGTTATAAATTATGGATTAAGTATTTGATGTGCCAATTTATCTTTTTTATTCTTTGAATTTTTATTATTTTAAAGTTCTTGTGCATTTAAAAATGCATCTTTGAGTCATTTTCATTATTATTTCCAATATAGTCCAAGCCTTGATGGTCATTCTGATCAAATGTGGAAATAGAATGAGTTATGTCTTGGGAATGTTTTTCAAATCCTTGACCATGATAACCAAAGTTTTGTAAATATTTATTTAGAAAACTATAATGTTTTTAAAATTGATTATCATTATTGAGAGGTAAAATCATATCATTTTCTTGATCTGATTTTTCTTTTTGAACCTTTCTTGTTCTATGTTTGATACTTGTAACTATGTTTTCTCTAAACTTCTCTTAGGTACACATATTTTATATTTTGGTATTTTTTTTTTTAGGTCAGGTTCTCATAATGTGATTATTTTTCTTAGTTGATGTATCAAATATATGATCACCACTACCTTTGTGACTTTGTATTTTGTTTTTCAATATAAAACAATAATATGTATGATTCCCATGTATTCTATGATATGCATAATAGTATTTGGATCTCCTTATAAAACTTGGATGAGTTAATTTATTCACTTTGTTTCAAAACATATCTCTTAATTTTTCACTTCATCTCTTAATATAATTTTGGTAACTTTTGGTATCACTTATTTTGGATGTATTCTATTTTAGCTTTTCATTTGGATGTGAAACCTTATTTGGCACAATATTGGTAGATGAGGATGCAAACACATAATTAACACTATAATGTGTTGGATACTATAGAAGTTTAATGTGATTTATTCACTCTTTTATCTACTTGCTCATATTAGTGATTTGATCTCTTAGTGATTCACAATCACAAACCCTATGTACCTCAAATTGAACATGCATACATATAACATCTACCTTACCCCTTGAAAGAGTGATAACATGGAATTGGTTAGAGGGATGATATCTATCACCTTTCTTAGGGTTAGGAGGAGGAAGAGGCTCATGTGTATCCATTTTAAATGTTTTAAAATTTGATATGAGAATATGATAGGAAATACATATACATGCCAAGGAGTAATCAATCATATACAATAAGGATATATTACTTTTAGACTATTTGATATGTTTTTTGAAAATATGAGATAAGATTTTCTAGAAAAATAGGAAATGAGAAAAACCCATAAAAATAAGGAAACAAAAGTATAGTGTACAAGTTGGAGATCTAAATTTATTAAGAATACTAAAATACTAAATTTTAAAATACTCACAATATTTTATCAATTTTTTTTTTTAAAATCTATATCAACATAATTATGAAAATATCTTTAAGAATTTTAAATCTGATCTATTATGAATCATAAATGTTCTAATCAATGTGGAATGTTTCACATATAAAACCCAAGAATATTCCTAATAAAGAATCAAAACTATTGATAAAACAAGAGAATATTTTAGAGATATGAGATAGGTTTCTGAATAAAATATCATTATTGATGAAACCTATAAATTAATTATAAAATATGCACACCATTTAACTTGTATATTAATCTTTACTAAAACTAGTAAATTGTAAAAATTGAAAAATGCATACCAATTTTTGATGAACAAAAGAGGTTTTTAAATATGCCAACCTTAGTAAAAAATAAAATTGAATAATTTTAAAATGGATCTATTTGGAGTTCAAAATGTTCCAATTAAGTAAAAACCAACTTTAAATCATATAAAAATAAAGCCCTTGTAATCAGAGTGTCAAAAATGAGAATGATTATCATTTATCCTAGATCTCTCTTGCATGACGATTACCACAAAAAAACATAGCCATCAGATAAATATTATGCACATAGAGAATAAAGTATGCACAAGTCAGTCTCCATTATCTCCTCAATGAATAATACACAATTTGTAGCTCTTTTCCACCATGTCTATGCTAATTAATAGGAGTGCCTATTAAATAGGCATAATAAATTAGTTTCACAATAATCACTTAGTTGTTTTGATCCCCTCAAAATAATGTGGATTGCATAATTTGGTGTATACCAGATATTTTATGTACACACAACAATCCAAAAATATAAAATAACTCCTATTTTAAGCTTAACTCTTAAGTGATTTTTAATGCTCACTCTAACACCCTCCCTTAAGCACAAAATAAGGAGTAAGAAAATAGAAAGCAAAGAGACTAAATGGGTCCTAACAGCTAGGCTTAATCAGGTACCCATGTACAAATCATAGTGAAATCCAAAGTGTCCCTATGGTATCCAATCCATCTTATCAAACTACATGGATGATGAATCACTATAACCACCAAGTCAAATAGGAACTAGTACTCTATGTGAGGCTAAATATATAAAAACATTAGGAAAAAAAGTCACTAAAGATGAAATGTATCACTTCAAGGCGCCCAAAAACTAGTAACAATAGCTAAAGTCAAGAGAGAAAAAAACATATGCTTCAAGGTACCCCAATAAATCAAATGGCTCAATACTCAAACATAATGCTAAAGAGGTGCACTAAATGGAATGAATTCCATCAAATACAAATGCACTCAATCACCTGCCTCCTAAATAAAAAATGGTGTACTAAAAATTCACATAACACCTAAAGTAGTATGTCTAGAGACCCCCCTATAATGCTAAAGTGGGTGCAATATCCCACTGTGCAAACACCAAAATGCTAATACTGGGACACACAAACTAGCTACACTTCAGAAGGAGAATAAGCTCCAAATAAACATCTAAAGGAGACTATCAATAATTAGATATAGATATGAAATCTCTCAAGAATGATGTCCCTAGTGGTGATGGGATAGTCACATAACTAAATAATAAAGTGATCAATCATGGAGCACACACATGAAGAAAAAAATCCATGAATCTCAATGTGACTACAAATAAAAGTCCTATCCTACAACAATATCAAAAATTGATACAAGAAACTCCATAATGTAATAAAACTATGGAATACATCATCTATGCAATGAAATAAGTAAGCTTGAAAATAACACATCTACCTAATCAAAAAACTCAAACAATAAGGAACATCAATAAGTAGGAGGAAAAATGTTTGGTCAAAGAGGATCAATAGTGGAGGAATGATGTATGTAGTGTCCTCACCAAGAATGCTTCTTATGATACCAATAATGGTCATAAATATACCCCAAATAAACATGAATGGTAGATGTAGATGCCTACATATGTGTGGGTTCAAATTCCATAGTAGAAGAATTCAAGGTAACATCTAAAGAAGTGTCATGTAGATCATGTCTCACCACTATAATATTAGGCTTCTTAGGCCTAAGTGAAGGTGTAGAAGAGCCCTTATGTAGCTCATAATCCTCATGAAGAATCAAGAAAACAAATAATGGTAATCTATAAATAGATCCCAAAGAAGATGAAACACCTACATCACAACCAAGGACATACTAAGCAATCCACATGATAGGCTAAATAGGGCGAGCAATGCCCTATAAATGCTTCCCAATGCCTACAAGTCTAGTAGTGTGACCCATGGAATGAAGAATGTGAGATCCAAATCCAGTGGTATGATGATAAAAAGAATTAAGCATAAGTATAGGTAGAACTAGAGTGGAATGTGTAAAGTGTGAAACAATAGTAGGCACATAAGTATTATCAACTAGGTTCTTATATAGACAACATATGAGGACATCCTTTCCATGAAACAAGGAGCATAGAAGATAATTTTGCATCAGAAGTTTCATGTTTTCTTCCTAAATAGCTATATAAGAGGCCATAGGATCAATGGGTTGCATATGACTAGGTAGGGTACTATCAAGAGTCACACCAAAGTCAAAAATAGGAATAACAACCACTATATTAGAATGTGCATCTATAGGTAGAGGAGGTAAAGGTACCTCATCCAAATGACCTCTTGTAATAAGTGTCTCATTTTAAAAAAATATTTCCTCGCTAACAATGGAAATGGGATAATAAATAATAGGAGAAGATGAAGATGCTAAAGATTCCTCATACAAATCACCATCAAGAATCATGCCCCAAAAAATGGGAGAAGATGGTGGAGAAACTATGTCACCAACAGAAGAATCCTCACTCTGAGAGGAAGGAGAAGAAGGAGGGATATGTGGAGGTGAAATGAACTCATCAAAAAATATAGAAATAATGTCCCATGCTTCTCTGGGTGATGTGCCATGTACAATGTGAAACTTAAAACTCTCAAAAACATGGATGTGAATAAATAAAAGTGTCTTCTTTTGCAAGGATGCATGCCATACAATATCATGCTCATCTGTTAAAATGGGAAAATCACCAACAACAACTCTCCACAATCCCTTCATTTTCAAGTATAACTACATTTTTATTTTCCAAGTGGTGTATTTTGATGAACTGAGGGGTTTAATCACATGAGATCTATATTTAGAGACATGAAAAACCAATAGTGGCATAAAATATTCAAATGAGAACAAAAATGGAACCCCATAATGGACATCAGTCACTACCAAAAATGCATCTACAAATACAATCATGGCCAAAAAAGGTATAATGCACACTCAAAATAGGACGTTAGTCACAGCTTAAAATGCATCCTCAAATGAAAGGAGTATAAATCACATAAAAAAATGAAGTGTTTTACAAGGGGGTATCATCACTTATGAGACCAAACCTCACCCTCTATTTTCAACAAATGAGTATGCAAAATGGTATCCCAACAATAAAAGTTGCCTTCAAAAAAATTAGAATGAAAATTTCCACTTATAAAATTTACCTCTAGTTTACAAACAATGCTTACCACTTTAAATAAGTTCCCCCTTATAACAATTGAGAACCCCATAAATATTTACAAAGAGGCCCCTCCAATATATTTTTATCTCCACTTTAAAATAAAACTTCAAAATCTTTGGTGGTTGAGCTATAACTAAATTCAAACTTATACATATGTGTGTGTGTGTGTGTGTGTGTGTGTGTGTGTGTGTGTGTGTGTGTGTGTGTGTGTGTGTGTATTTAAAATTTGAATTTTCATTTAATAAAATCCATACCAAATAGATGCATGGATTAGTTTGGGCCTATGGTGGTTTGGAGATTAGGAGAAAAAAACTAACATGTGGTTTTTTGAGGTAGCATGGTTAACCAGTAGATGCCAATATAAATAAATTCTAGTGTTTTCAATTTTACAGCATAATAAGCCAATTCCAAATATCAATTGCCCCAATATAAAATACTCAACCTTTCAATGACAGTTAGTGGAGGACTAGAAGTCAAGATCTGGTCAAAGTTGAAGATTTATAATTGAACATAACCTATTAATATACGAGGGGATTTCATGAGATCCCTATACTAAAACTAATGCCTAGAGGTGGAGGAAGGATTAATTATTTAAATAGAACATTTTAATAGTTGGCTTATTGACATGGAATTAGGTTATGTGTGAGCCATGAAATAGATACATTTAGAAGACACCATAAGATGACTCAAGTCCATCATTAATTGATAGATGGGCTAGATTTCATGTCACTCCTATTAGCATGCACCAAAAATATTAGCGATCTTAATATCGATTCTAATTGATAGACAACTTGATAGATAAAACCATACATGAGGTTCCATCAATTCAATGAGAGGTGAACTCAGTCCAATAAATGTAAGCGAGGTTAGCTCAATAATGGGAATGAGATAGTTATTACCAAGTTGACTACTATTATGGATCAGGGGTTGAATCCTTTCTCAAGACAAACCAATTTTATTACATGGATCAAATGTTTGATAGGAGCTTAAGAATTACATAGAACTAAGTTGAGGAGGTTGGAACAATGTACTAGAGGTTGATGTTTAATCTATGATTGATGCTATGTATAGTTGTTCATAGTAGCTACTCTCTACCAAGATGATAACATAGATACATGAAACCCTACAAAAAATGAGCTTGAAACAAAATCCCAACACAAATCCTCCAAATCAATGCAAAAAATGTATAATATCCTATTATGTCTGAGGTGAATAGACTTCTTGTAGCAAGGAATATGATGAGGTCATTGATAGGAGATAGTCATGAAGATGGCATGATTAGGGTTCATAGTAATTGCTTCCAATTCCTAAGGCTATCATAAACATGATCATGATGATGGATCTAATAAATATAATGACAATGAAACATAGCAATGAAAATCAGTCAAAATTTATTTTACTCACCAATATCAACCAAGGTAGAATAGACTTATTATATAGATTGTTTTAAGAAGATCAGAGACCTAAGAATATAGTAAATAAGCATGGATTGTGGTATATTCAAGAAATATGGCCTAAATTTAAACTAATCAAGATTTTGAAAATAAAAAGAGCCACAAAATAGAAACCAAATATGTGGTACAACTTATGTTTAAAAACAAGTCTACAATAGAAGACCTATACAACTTTCCCCAGATTAGCAAAACACTAAAAATTATCTAGGTTGAGTAATAGCTATATGGATGTGCTCTGATACCATGTCAAAAATGAGAATGATTCTCATTTATCCTGAATCTCTCCTACATGACCATTATCATAGAAAAACATATCCATTAGACAAATAGTATGCATAAAGAGAATAAACTATGCACAAGTCAGTCTCTATTATTTCCTCAAGGAATAATAAACAACATGTAGCTCTTTTCCACCATGTCTAGGTGAAGTAATAGGGATTCCTATTAAATAGGTGTAATAATTTGGTTTCACAAAAAATTATTGGTTGTTTTTATCCCCTCAAAATAGTGTGGATTACATAATTTGGTGCACACCAAATATTGTATGTGCACACAACAATCCAACAAAATAAAGTAACTCCTATTTTAAGCTTAAATCCTAAGTGAGTTTTAACACTCATTTTAACACAAAGGAGGATAAAACTCTAAGGTAAAGTTTCACATCTAAAAATACATTAAATCAAGTTGAAACCCATGGAGGTTGGAAACCCTAGGAATCAAAATAATTTACATTCATACAAATAATAGTCAATAAATGTTTAACCCTAAATTTTATAGGGATATTAATGGGATATATAGGGTTAAGAATATATTTATATATATACATACATACATACATATATATATATATATATATATATATATATATATATACACACACACATATAGATATATATATATATATATATATATATATATATATATATATATATACATATATATATATATACATATATATACATATATATATACATACACACACACACACACACACACACACACACACACACACACACACACACACACACACACACACACACACACACACACACACACATATACATACATATATATATATAAGCACAAGGGTAATAAATAGATCTATAATAGGATAATTAATTTACAAACTCAAATATAATATATCCTAAATTTATTATACTAATAAATGATAAAAATAGGAAACATAGCTATGCTAGATATTTTAATGATAATAAAAAAACAAGATGTTAGTTAGTTGTAATGCTAAAATAGATCTAGATCTAAAACATGAAAGAAGTAGACTCAAATACTATTCTATAATAATTTAAAAATTATGGACTAAGTGCCTTTATGGCCTTGGATATATGCTTCAGCCTGGGATGATTACATCAATTCTACTATCTAGACTAGACTTAGGTGTCTAGTACGAAATACTTGTTGAAACTATATAAAATCACCTAGATGCTTCTAAGTTCTGTGTCACCTTTACTATGACTAAATTAGATAGTGGTCATAGACTATTACTTTTTTTCAAATAGAAAAATCCTAGTTCTTCATCTTCATAGGTTAGTGGGTACATAATGTTGAGCTATCTGTCATGTCCCCTTTTCAATTGACATGTTCTGAGTACATGGTTAGCCTATTATGCGACCTTCGTAGGCTAATAAGATGGATAGAGGGTCATAATGGAGCTTGGCTCGACTTTGATTCACATGATTTCTTCATTTGATTTTCATTCAGGGTATTTCAGACACAATTGGCCTGAGCTCCTACTTTTTAGGGATATTTGATATGTAGCGGAGCGCCTTTATTGTGGCATGGTTATGTGCGGAATCACTCCCTAATTCACTAGCTTCGATCGGTTCGTGGATCCGACATGTATTGAGGGAGATATTAATATTTGATTGATTTAATCAAATATTAATTATTTAGCCTATTTTTAATTTAGAAACCCTAATTCTAATTTAAGAAACCCTAATTAGGGCAAGCATATCTTTTGAGGGTATAAGGGTTTCTCATGGAGGCCATGGTTCATTATGCTATTGATTATTGATTATTGAAAATTGAAGAATTTCTTCTGTGAAGACTGAGCCTAGGGTTCAAGGATTCCATCTGCATTGGAGAACGTTCCCTCTTTAGTGTGTGCAATTAAGAGGCTGTGAAATATCAGCTGATCTATTGCCAAAGTGAGAGATAGCTTCATCCAGAAGTTATCACAGAATTTCAGGTTTGAGAGATAACTTCACACAGAAGTTATCACAGATATTCCAGGTATTTATTGCTTTATGTTTTGATTCAATAAATTATATAGCTAGAGATCTACTGTGCTAGAGACAGATATCTTCAGATCAGGGGTTGAAATAGGGAAGTTGTGCTTAATTGGCGGCCGTACAGAATCCGTACGGGTTCGTACAGACCAGTGCAGGAACCGACCTCGGCAGGCAGAGGGTTTTCAGTGACCGACATCGGTCGACTGAAGACCGACGTCGACAGAAATCCGACCAGCAGAGACTGACGTCGGCGAGATATCGACCGACGACGGTGACTGTGTGTCGAAACAAAAGGGCTGAGACTTTCTAGAACTCAATTTGCACTTCCAGATTTGCAAAGCCAGGGTTTTCAAGACTGTATTTCGTATTTATATGCATATTAGAGGACTGCAATTGTAATAATTTACAAGGACAAGTGATACAATCTATAATTTGTTATTAAAAGACTATATTATTGTGATCTTTTTGAATTTATTCAACAGCGATTATATCTTGGTTCAGATTTTTTGTGTTGCTATATTTCCTGTTTAGAAGGGGATATTACAGTGGTATCAGAGCTAAATCCTGCCAGCCTGAGGGTCTATAGATCTTATGCAGCCACAAGAGTTGGGACCACACAGGTATAACACACGCAGCCGAGCCTTTCTTGAAGGTATCCAGTTGTTAGATCAGAGACCGATCATCATGAGTGACAGACGTGAGGGCAGCCCACCCAGGGGCCACAGGTATGATGCTGATCAGGCCACCAGAGAGTTTCAGCGTGTTATGATTACAAGCCAACAGCAGATGGCTCAGACACTACAGGGACTTATGACCATGTTAGAGAGAATGAACGCACCTGATGGACAGAACAGGGACCAAAGAGATGACAGGAGTGCTACGGTTGATCAGAGACCACAGCAGACTCACTCCAGAACAGCTGATAGACCTACACGCCCTTCATTTATTCAAGAAGAACCAGAGGTACCAGCAGATGAGGAGGCAGGGAATTCTCCATTTGCAGATGTTTACATGGCTGCAAATGATGAGTGGGACTTATTACCTCCTCATATCCAGGAGAGAACAACCTTTGATCATTTTGTCAATTTGAGGAGAGAGCACTATAGATTGGCTAGACAGGACAGGAGACCTAGAGTCTAATTCAGTGAGTTGCAGAAGGCTACTGGTAAGCTTTCTTTGACTACTTTTGACGGCAGCGGTAAGATGACAGCTCAAGCTTGGGTTCATAAGCTTGACACCTTTTTCGCGTTGAGACCAATGTCAGAGATAGATGCCATCAAATACGCCACTTTGCACTTAGATGGAGTAGCACATGATTGGTGGTACCATGGTATGGTAACACTTCAGCATAATCAAGTGACAGAGTACCAGGACTTTGTGGATAGATTGGTTGAGCGGTTTGACAGGAGAGATCCCGAGGTTTACTTCTGAGATCTGGCACAGTTGAGACAAACAGGTAGCTTGGAGTCCTTCATTGGTGAGTTTCAGAGATTAGCAGTCATGGTACCCAATATTTCAGAGCGTAGATTGGTAGTTCTCTTCATAGAGGGATTGACAGAGCCATTGAGGGGTTGGATCAAAGCCTTTGATCCTCCTTCATTACAAGTAGCTATGAGGAAGGCACGTGATATGGAGATGGCAGCCCCATCCAATAAATCTAACACCAAAGGTACTTCTTCTTCTAGAGACCATAAGCACTCCCACGGGGATACGGAGAGACCGGATTTTAACATAGATAAATCCGGAGTTAAAAATGATTCAAAGGCCAATCCAGCAACACCACCTTTGGATCGTGAGGCGCTTAATGATCTACGCAGGAAGAAGCTTTGCTTCTACTGCAAAGGACCATATGATATCCATCACGATTGTCCTTTGAGGCCTAAGGGCAAGGCGAATCGTATGATGTGGATATATTATGAGGATTTAGATCCTGAGGATTCCGAACAGCATAACAGTTCTGAGGGGGCAGAGGCAGAGGCTTCAGGGCCTAATGCAGAGGCAGAGTTAGAGCTTCACCTACAGGAGGCACGCATATCCAGCATACAGTCGGATGAGTCATTCAGACTCCGTGGAGTTTTGGCAAGGCAGAAGGTTATCACCCTTCTTGATACAGGAGCCACTCACAATTTCATAGATGCTAGATTTGTGGAGAAGCGTGGACTCACTACAGAAGGTTTTGAGGGCATCAGAGTTAAGGTAGCCGATGGTCACACTCTTAAGTGTGAGCGTATGATTAGAGGCCTCCCATTGCGCTTGAACAACTATGAGTTCAACGCTGATTATTATGTGGTAAACATGGGGGATATAGATTTAGTCTTGGGTATGAAGTGGCTTCATTCATTTGAGGAAGTCACTCTTCGTCTCAAGGACATGGAGGTTCTCTTTAATGTTGATGGGACGACACATATTCTTAAGGCAATACGGGGCAGCAGCTTCAGATATATGTTTTTTCATCGGATGGAGGTACCTATACCACATAACATGATAGAGGGTGATGACAAGAGCACATTGGCACCAGTACAGGAGCGGTACGGGGACGAGCTTGGTCTTGAGGTGATTTCATTTCAGGAGTTATCACATGTGGGGAGGACTCAACTTTCTGTTACAGCCGGGACACAGGTTGATGATGATATGACTATGTCTAGCCTTCACAATCCAGTTTTAGATATTATTCAGGTACGGAGTTTGCTTGCAGATTTTCATTTATGGATTGGATGTTGGGATGGACATGGCATGGGGTTCGTGTTAATTGACCGTGGTGGAGATCCTAACTACATTTGGGATCCAGGTGGAGTGATTGATTTATCATTCAGTGATTGCTTGAGGGCAAGCAATTCCAGGAGGGGCGGATTGTCATGTCCCCTTTTCAATTGACATGTTCTGAGTACATGGTTAGCCTATTATGCGACCTTCGTAGGCTAATAAGATGGATAGAGGGTCATAATGGAGCTTGGCTCGACTTTGATTCACATGATTTCTTCATTTGATTTTCATTCAGGGTATTTCAGACACAATTGGCCTGAGCTCCTACTTTTTAGGGATATTTGATATGCAGCGGAGCGCCTTTATTGTGGCATGGTTATGTGCGGAATCACTCCCTGATTCACTAGCTTCGATCGGTTCGTGGATCCGACATGTATTGAGGGAGATATTAATATTTGATTGATTTAATCAAATATTAATTATTTAGCCTATTTTTAATTTAGAAACCCTAATTCTAATTTAAGAAACCCTAATTAGGGCAAGCATATCTTTTGAGGGTATAAGGGTTTCTCATGGAGGCCATGGTTCATTATGCTATTGATTATTGATTATTGAAAATTGAAGAATTTCTTCTGTGAAGACTGAGCCTAGGGTTCAAGGATTCCATCTGCATTGGAGAACGTTCCCTCTTCAGTGTGTGCAATTAAGAGGCTGTGAAATATCAGCTGATCTATTGCCAAAGTGAGAGATAGCTTCATCCAGAAGTTATCACAGAATTTCAGGTTTGAGAGATAACTTCACACAGAAGTTATCACAGATATTCCAGGTATTTATTGCTTTATGTTTTGATTCAATAAATTATACAGCTAGAGATCTACTGTGCTAGAGACAGATATCTTCAGATCAGGGGTTGAAATAGGGAAGTTGTGCTTAATTGGCGGCCGTACAGAATCCGTACGGGTTCATACAGACCAGTGCAGGAACCGACCTCGGCAGGCAGAGGGTTTTTAGTGACCGACATCGGTCGACTGAAGACCGACGTCGGCAGAAATCCGACCAGCAGAGACCGACGTCGGCGAGATATCGACCGACGACGGTGACTGTGTGTCGAAACAGAAGGGCCGAGACTTTCCAGAACTCAATTTGCACTTCCAGATTTGCAAAGCCAGGGTTTTCAAGACTGTATTTCGTATTTATATGCATATTAGAGGACTGCAATTGTAATAATTTACAAGGACAAGTGATACAATCTATAATTTGTTATTAAAAGACTATATTATTGTGATCTTTTTGAATTTATTCAACAGCGATTATATCTTGGTTCAGATTTTTTGTGTTGCTATATTTCCTGTTTAGAAGGGGATATTACACTATCCCAAATACCCCCTTGTAAATTAGAGTTGCCTACATAGCCAATAATCCAAACAGGGCATCCAAATTATCTAGCTATAAAATGTGTGTTTTATTTTGTGTGAACCATGAAATTTGTGATAAAAAAGTAAAATAATGACCTATCTTTTAACTTAAAAAATATAACTCTTGGGAAGTGTTAATAGTTTGGCTTCCCATAACAAATGCCAACCCTTATAACTAAAACCTTTCCATGACACCCACCCAAGTTTGCACATGGTGATATTCCTACATGGTGATGTCTTATTTTGTCTCATTTTGAAATTTTCTAGAATTTATTAAGGTTTCATGCTCTGTTAGAACCTACTGCATAAATCATCATATGCCATTTCTATCTTGAGTCCCTAGGTTATGTATTAGGTGGTCATAGTGGTGATTCAGTGACTTGAAGAGTTATCATGTCATTTTCAATCCTTGAGGGTGGTATAAATAATTGTTTAACAAGATTAAGGATATTTTATAAACCTGAGTTGCACTCTTTAAAGGAGATTCTCAATTTTACTTCAAACTTGGACTAACATGGGAATGACCTAAAGGTTGTGGGTGACCTTATCATTAGATTAGAACTCTAGATTATGGGGATAGATCCCCTAGTACATCACTTTTGGTTGATAATCATTAATACCTATTGTTATTTGGGTAAAAATGGGTAGATAATGAAAAAAATAAACTTAATCTAAGGGGTGGTGATGCACCAATATTCATTATCCACTTAAATTTTAATCCTATCATTATCCACTTAAATTTTAATCCTAACAACATTAATGGATAATGCATAGAATTGAATCACTATGTCTAATGGATTATAATAAAAAAAATTTATAGATAGGTTGGTTTGAATTAATAGAGCATGAGAGTAATAAGATGAAGTCCTAGTTCAAGGCTCTTATATTCAAACTCCTACCCCAAACCTAGCTATCAACATCATAACACACTAGATGACCTGCATAGAAAACCTTCTAGCACCTAGGTGAGACTTGGACCTAAAAATGGGGATATTTCAAAACATGTACACATAAAAACAATACTTTAAACACTAGATACTTATCATGAAGAATCTATAAAATTCTATTCATAATTCTAATAGGTTCATCAAGTACAAAACTAGGTAGAGTAAATCAGCTTTAGTTTTCCTAATTTAAGGCTTGAACATGACAAAATTTTTCCATAACTACTCAATTTATAGTTACAAAGTGAAAATGGGGTGTGATTAGGCCTCCAAGAGGTGTTGAATATACTACTCTTTCATATGCATGTTGACTAGACTTGAAACTATCTTATTTTTCATAATGATCACGGAGAGTGTACCCTTATACCTTCAAGGTACAATTAAAATGTATTAATTATCTTATATTTACTCTCCTATCACTCCCTCTATGATAATTTCCAACTCTCTTTATTGAACTAGGTAGGCTTAATAGACCAATTATGCCTAGTAGCTTGCCTATCTATTAATAGATGATCAGAGACTTGAATAGAAACCTTAGATTAGGTGAATAGGATTTTTTCAATTATGAATAAATTTTTTATACCATGTTATAATCTATATAAATCAATATACACCTACAATTTTACCTCCTCTAGTTGACTATGTCACCTTCTCTTTCACATATGTAGACTAGCTATTTGGAGAAGACTTATAGAGGCATTTATAGGCATATTTTTGGACCTATAATGAATTAAGGAGATAAAAAAGTCCCAAACGTTCACCTTAAATGATTTACAACTTTATAAATAATTGTTTACCATAAAAATCTCATAAAACCTTTAAAAAGTACACTATTTTGACAATTTTGTAAAGTTTCCATATAGGCGAGTACTATCATTAGGCTCTCCTATGAGTTCTCTTTATGATTTAGGTTTTTATCAATCCATTTAGGAGTGTTTTATTGAAAAAAACTTATATTTTAAAAGGTAAAGTCTATATTAAGGTTTAGGAAGGGTTTAAAGGTCTACCATCTTAATAATGGTTCATATATATCAAACTTGAAAATATAAGGGTCCCATCCATCTTGTGTGGATATATGTGAGTGTAAGTTGGTGAACCTTAAGATTTCTATAACCAGTTTGGACATGTTTATAGTCTTAACCTTTGTTCATACACCTATACCCCTCAACCTAACTCCTTATACCATGGATCTCAATTGTGTTGGGGTCCTAAAATCTTGATAAGATCATTGGCCTTGAGGATTTTTATGATGAGAGATATGAGCATTTGAATAGGCAAATTGAGTTGTCTACCTAGACTGTGTAGTTCAAGGTAGAATTCAAGACCCAAATTGAACTTTTTATTGAATTCTATACTAAAAAAATATCTCACATTAACTTTAACATCATCTCATACTTTGTCTTTATCTTATATTATAATTGGAAGGGTTTGAGTGTGCTTCAATGTGATGTGGGGTTTTTAGGTCTTAAGACTAGCTTTAGGCCTAATACTAAGCCTAAAGACCTAGATATTATTATAGATGATTTGGTTAACTTCAACATCGCCAAATAAAACTATTTAATTAGCTTCCATTCCCTTAAAACTATATTCATATTCCCATACTCAAACTTGTCTTCATTTGCTCATGTGACTACTTGTAGATAACAATTTACTATCAGTCTTAGTTATTTAGGGCTATCATTGGATGTTTGAGTGATTTACTCTTATACTTCACTATTTTTGGGATTTAAATTGATTTAATATGTCTCCCTAATCTATAAAAATCCTTAGGATCAGGCTCTCCTTCATTTCATCCTCTGTACACTCTTGATTCCTCCACCCTAGGGTTTATACATAGTTAGATCTATGTAACCCTTAGGGTTTGAGTTTAGCATCTCTTTACTTCAACCTAAGTTTATTTCCATAATATAACCCTTAAATGATGTATTTAAATTTTTTATTTAGATTTATCATCTCTCATATCACCCCAAAGAATGCATCTATCTCCCACTTATGTGTACATGCTTATCTTAGGTCTGTCTAGGCCTAATAGACAAGATTGGGCCATTTAGGTTCTTTGTTTCTTAAACCTAGGTTATTAATAATTTATATATATAATAATTATTATTTATTCACCTTATCAAGTGTTCGTATCCCTCAAATAACCTATAAATTTTTATATTCTTTCAATTCCAGTGTAGGTTTGCTTATATATGTCTTTAGGCCTAAAAGGCCTAATAGAACATCAAAATATCTAACTCATCATAATTAAACTAAAATATATGTTATAGGTTAATATTATTAAGGGAAAAAATCATATACCCTTCTTCATCCTTGAATTTCACTTATTTTCATGAGGTCCATACAACTACTCACTCTGTTAGTGATCCTTCTTGTAGGTGATTTTAGGTTTACTAGGATTATGAGTGTGTATTTTCCTCTTGAATAGTGATTTGAGGTCATCCTAAGTAGTAAATCGCAAAAATATGACCTTAAAATTTTCACATACTCCTTGAAAATACTCCATATTTATATTATCATCTAGGCATGCAAAATATCTTAGACTATATTCATAGGTCTATTTACATTTGTTTTGGCCCTATAAGGCCTAATAGATTATTAGGTATTATATTTTTCTTAGGGAATGATTTTTCCCAATATAAACATAACAAGCCTTTATAAAAAACATATTAACTTTATATTTCACTCTCTGATAGCATTACACAGTCATACATTCTCTTGCTTAGATCCTTACTGTGACTGGCTTATTGTATATTGTTCACCATGTCTATCTAGTCTATCAAGACTCTTTGACATTTTAGGGCTCAAGACATCTAATGAAGATTGATATATTTAAGAGAACCATTTTTAATATTTATAATACCATTCTAACATCTCAATTCTATATGATGTTTTAACAAAATCATCCTCTCTCTCCTACCTTACTTGTAGGTGATGACCATGCCTTCTGATTGTGTGAAGGTATGACCATTTTGAGGGGTGGAATTGGTGTTCTATGGGTGTATTTATCATGTTGGTATATTTTAGTGTTCTTATTCCCCTCTGAGTATTCTTGACCTTGCTTAATCTTCACCATTATTTTTACATGGGAGTTATAGTATTGTGTATGCCCAAAAGGAGTGTTAATTGTGCTTATGCTTTTAGGACTAAGTTTGAAATTATCATCTTTGCTCAACCCTTTTTTATACATATCCATATTTCTTCATAAGATCTTATGAATATACAATGTTCCTTGATGTCTTCAACACCTCCCTCAGTTGTGTTCCTTAGTCAACACTCCACTTTTTAAGCCTGTATAAGGATTATAGGTGCCTAATTTGGGGTTTCTTGGACTATGCAAGTGTATATCATGATAAGCTAGGGTCAGGATGATATTTTAGGGGTATAAAAAACATGACTCAAGGGTGAGGTACACATATATTCTAAAATTAACTGATGATTTATCCCATTTATCATGTTCTTGATTAAAAATGAGATAAAAATCATACACATGACCATTAAATTTGAGATAGGACCATAAAGAGGTTAATTAGCCTATTTATGGATCAAATTTTCTTGGGAGAGTATCAAACACCTCAAAAGGCATCATACACTTACACCATCATGCCTTGAAGGCTTTATTACAAGGAGAACATTGTCTGCAACATGATCAAATGAAAATAAGAGGCTTTGTTATCTCCCACACCTTTACACATGTGAACCAATGGTGGAGGGTGATGGATATGTTATATGATGACCTTAAGAACACACACCAAGCATTATTTCTTAGAAACACTTCACCGATTCACCAAAACTCATGTCATTTCTAACCCTTGAACATATGAAGAAGCTTATGAGAGTGCTCAGACTATTAGCATTTGTTCATAAAGTATAGGTCATGAACCTATAGATAAATGACATGGATGATAAGGTAAATATACCCATTCCTTTTCTCAAGATATTAGCTCCCCATTTTCTCTCTCTTATTTATATTATCAACAAACTTGAAAGTTTTCTTGGGGTGTAAAAGAGCTTGATGGAGTACAAGGGTCAGTTTTGAGCTTGTTTTGAATCATTTTTCCATGAGACTTCACCAAGACACCTAGAATTAACCCACCTAAAACCTATTACTCCCCTCTATATGTATTAATTGTATAATTCTATACATCCTACAAAAACATCTAAACCCCCCTCTTTTCTTACATTTTTTCTATGTTTGAAGCTTGAACTACCATTAGAGGATGAAGGGAGGGAAAAAAGGAGTTAGAATCACATTAAAATATGAGTTAAAATAGGGGTAGATGGAGAGAGACATTTTTTACCACATGTGGGACCCAATTTATGAGTGGGGAGGTGGATTTTACCCATAAAGTGACTCTTTATTAAGTGAAAATGCCTAATGATAGTTTTATCATGGATAGTGAATCTTTTAAAGACCTTTATAAGCAATGATACACCTAAAAAATCACTTTCCAAAAGTCATATAGTGAAATATATACCTATATGGAGCATTTTAGAGTCACTTAATGACTTTGGGGGGGGGGGGGGGGGGGTTATGAAGGTTTAAAAATGGTTGAATGGATAAACCATGGACAATGACATTGAACACATCAACAAAACTTCATATCATGACATTGAGAAAGGTTTATACACCCCTCACATTATTTAAAAATAATTTCTCACAAGGAATGGATTGAAAAATTCTCATATAACATGAGAACCAATAACCTCAAACTTGTCAAATTACCTTAATTTTACAAAAATACCATAATATTATCAAACATTATTTAGACCATACTTATAGACTTCCAAGGCATATTTACACTCTCCTACTCACTCAAGAGTCACCATGACTATTACCACATCACCAATATACCTTAACATAATTAATACATATGAGTATCTTTACAATATAACCTAACACAATATGAGACATCAATCAATGGTAACAATGTTCAAACTAAGACCACATAAGACATCACCTATGCACAAGGTCACCATGTGCAGGCTTGGGTGGGTGTCATGGGAATTTTTTGGTTTTATGGGTTCTTATTTAGATTGGGACATTAAATTAACAACATTTTTGGTAACTCATAGGGGTTGACCAACCTACTGGTCAAGATAACCCACTCACTTTTCATGACAATGATGACCCATATATGACACCATGACTTATATGCCCATTCTCTTAGACAACCAAAAATACATGTAACTTAATGTCACTTATTATGAATATAAAAAAATTGAAAAACACACACAAAGGAAACTAAATCACACAACACATAAACTTAAGAAACAAGAAAGACACCAAAACAACAAGGTAATAAACTAAACTTATGTTGACCACTTATTGAAACAAGACAAAAATCACTATAAAAAACTAAATTGATACCAAATTATTCCTCCAAGATCAAATGGAAATTTTCTTTGATCAATATGGTACCATAAGGTTTGCTTTCCATGTCTTTATTTTAGTCCAATTAGACCTTTCTCACTATATGAGGATTCCCACTTACATCTGGGGCCATTGGCAGGTTCATGATCTCTTGATAAAGTAGTTGGACCTTATTTTTCTATCTTTAGGTGCATGGGTTGGTTATGTCAATATAATACAAAATCATACTCATTCAAAATTTATCTTCCTTGCATGATTAATGCCAATTCTAACTCGATCATGAGCTAATCCTAATTTATGATGATCTTATGTAATGATTACCTTGATAACTCAATTAGAAGGCCTTGACTAGTGTCTTCATTATGATCTATTGGATAAGGTAGTCTGTCAAGGCCTTTAACCCCTTGCTAGGTGTTCAAACATGTCTTCCACATGTAATTAATCTCTTCTTGATTCTGCTTATGAGACTTATGATAACCAATTGCCATAATTTTCCTTTCAATACCCTTTCCAAGTTCCTCTTAGGGTAGAGATTGGTTATCTAAACTTAAAAAAAAGTACTCTAAGACCTACCAAAAGGACATCTCTTCATGATCAATTTAAAACAAATATATTTACTTACCATTCTTACCATTCACTTGTGAAACACTATGTTAATCAAGTATCTCCAACTCTTTGATAGAGTAATAACAAGACTCATGATTAACTAGGACCTGGTCATCCTCATCCTCTATAGATAATGGGAGTTCTCCAATCCACTCAAAATCCATATCATATTCTATTGGTGTTTATAAATATGTATAGTCTTCTTCAAGATCCAAATCATTAGTGGTAAATTCATTTGAAACTTTAATTTACTGTCCTACTCCACCATTCCATGTTGCCATACTAAGTTCTTCAATTTCACCTAAGAATTCATGATACATATATTTCCAAGGATTATCTAACTCATTTGAAATATTCTCAACTTGAATAATGGCCTAATGTAGGTTTTTTTCATGGTTGAATCCTAGAGGAGAAGCTACATGAGTTTTATTTTCATCCACTTCATCATCATGCCATTATGATTGTCCTAAATCATCCAAATTCCCCTCATGTTCAAATTTTGATCCATTGGGATGAACAGGAGTACCAATATGGATCTATTCATGATATAATATTGGGGTATCCTCTTCAAGGTGTTCTTAAAAATCATATACAAATGCAACATGATCCAATTCTTGAAGGACTTCCATCTCAATGATTAATCTTGGCAAGTTTTTTCCCACACATGGATGCCCAAAGCCTACATTCAATGTACTTGGCTCCTCTTCAAAAATGAAGAGGGTAGGAGGGAAGGATACCTCATTATCTTTTTTGATAGCTGTTAAAGTATTCTTTCAACTTAGAGATTTAGGGGTATAAACCTTTAACACTATCCTCTTTTTCTTGCATTCTACAATTTCCTTGTCAAACTTGAATGTGTTGGGATTAGTTTTCACATTGTGTGAATTTGGGTATTTACGAAGAGGTAAATAATAAGTTTGATTATTTATAGGCTGATATTTACCAATAGGTAAATATAATTATTATTATTTTATTTGGAATATTATTATATAAATAATATTATGATATAGGTTAGAATATATATTGTTGAGATATATTCTTAAAGAGTTATAACAATATATCATGTTTAGGAGTTTGTTTAATCTTAGGATTTTGGGTGAGAGAAATAAATGGACATAATATAGGAATAAGTTTCCTATGAATATGTAACCTTGCATATTTTTTAATAATGAGAATAGGGTATGCAAAATTTTATTTGTGATTGAAATCTATCTCTGTGTGTTCAACTTCATTGATCAGTGCATGAGTTAAATCTATGTATTAGCCCTTTGAATTCACAATAGTGGTATCAGATCAAGATTTTGTAATGGGAGCTTAATCATTTTGTAAGGGGAAATCATTCATTCATACACCCCTAAGAATGATAGTTATTTGAGAATAAAATATTAGTTTCTGTATGAATTATAGTTTTTTGTTAGATTATGTGTATTTATCTGCATAAGAGAGAAGATAGAATTACATGTGATTTGGATTGATTTATTATTCATGCAAACTTATTGGATATTTATAGTTGTGCATGATTATGTATTTTAATGTCATCAACAGATCTTGGATAACTCTATGCTACTCAAAAGAGGGAAGAATAAAGGCACAATCCATTAAGAAAATTGTTGTCTCATCATTATTTACTTTAGGTGGTTGTCTGCATCCTTTGATCCAACCTTGCCTACTTTTATATATCAATGAGATGTGTACAAGGAAATTACCATGTAAGTTTGACATCCTAGGTGGAGACTCAAATTTGATGAGTTCAAGTTTCAATATTGAATCACATATATACATCTATGTTAACCTTGAATGAAAAATTATAAGGAATTCCTTTAATGAGCATAAATTTGTACTCTATTTGAATACATGCATTAATAACTATGTATGACCCTTGAATACATGTAGTCATTCATATGAATTTTTCCATCAAAGAAAGCTCTACTAAAACTGATATCTTTATATGTCTCATCTGTTATTTATCCAGTTGTGTGATGGAGACAATAAAAGCTGTGAGTTTTTTATGTCTAAAATTTCTACTAGATAAATCAATAATAATAGAATGGATCTCAGTAGTGATATCAAAGTATCCAAAAGCTATTATCCTATAACAATTATGATCTTTCCATGAATCAACTCAGCATTTACATTGAAATAGTCAACATCTGCACTACTATCATTTGCATGTACACCTTGCACCTTTAAAATCTGATATAAGTTCATATAAATATGCACTACAATAAAAAAATGTAAATAAGTATGTTTTTTTATTTTTAAGGTTGGTGTTATATTTGTATAAAGTTAAGTTTTTATTTATTTAGGTGGTCATAAAGTTAATGTAATAGTGAGTCAAATTTATATTAAGCTTTAGTTTGTGTCAAAATTAATTAAGTGTCATTTGGTTTAATGAATAGGTATTAGTTTTAATAGATGATCTTTAAGTCATTTGGTATTATAAGTTATTAAATGTAATACAAAATATGGTCAAGTCAAATCAATGTCTATATTTATAAAATGTCAATGAGTTTAATTTTATAATATACGTTTGTGGGTACATTTTTTTTCTTGTATTTAGTTATTTTTTGTCAAAATTATCCAATATCCAAAGATTTCAATTTTTTAAAGGTCATCTAGAGTCATTGTCAAAATATCAAAATGTCATATATTCAAAAATGTTTATAAAAGTCATTATTATCATAATGAGTGAAATGTCATTAGTTAATAGAGTTAAGTTAAAGTTTTTAGGCATAGAATCATGAACACATTTTCACTTGTATACAACATCTGCATTATGGGGGGGACTTCCCTTATAAAATTTGTACAACTAAGCTACATTAACATACCAACTGAGTGAGTAGTGACATACTAGAGGATAGATGATACATGGAGGATGGAGGTCTTTCAGTGATCTCTCATTAGTCACCAACAATGGGGCTACATGAATGATATGGTGACATTTTGTGTGGTGTTTTATTTTTAGTTGTGTGGATTTAAATTTTTTTAGTGTGGTGAGGTAGTTATATTTATTTTTCATCATGTGTGAAAAATAAGAATAATTATACATGTTCACTTGTGAATGATATTCCCATGCAATCCCTTTTGTATATTTACATTAGATAATGTTGATCTAAAAAGTGTTGTATCAATCATGATGAAAATTTAGTGGTAAACTTGTGAAAACCATTTTGTAAGGTTAGTGGTGAATCTAAGGAAACCATTTTGTAAGGTTATTGGTGAACCTATGAAAACCATTTTGTAATGTTAGTGGTTAACCTGAGAAAACCATTTTGTAAGGTTATTGGTAAACCTATGAAAACCATTTTGTAATGTTATTGGTGAACCTATAAAACAAATTGTAGATGAGTGTGAAGGAAAAGATGTGCGGTGGAACATGTATGTAGAGAAGATCATGAGCACATGAAGGTAGCACACTATGATAAAAAAAATAAGATATATTGTACCATGCAAAAACTATGGGGGGAATGTTGGGATTAGTTTTCACATCATGTGAATTTGGGTATTTATGAAGAGGTAAATAGTAAGTTTGAGTATTTAAAACTTAATATTTTCTAAGAGGTAAATATAATTAGTTAGTTTGTTAATTTTAATATTTTTATATAAACAATATTATGATATAAGTTAGAATATATATATTTTGAAAGAGTTATAACAATATATCATATTTAGGAATTTATTTAATCTTAGGAATTTGGGTGAGATAAATCAATGGAGAAAATATATGAATAAATTTTCTATAAATATTTAATCTCACGTATTTTTTAATAATGAGAATAGAGTATACAAAATACTATTTATTATTGAAATCTATCTCTGTGTGTTCAGCTCCATTAATCAATATATGAGTTAAATTTGTATATTTACTCTATGAATTCACAATAGAACTTACCTTAGTCTTCATGAAGGGATTTATTATGAATGTATGATGGGAAATTTAGATAACTTGAGTCATCTCCTAAAATAGACTCCATACCTTTCTCTTCTTAATGACTCTAAATATGCATAGGAGAAGGTTCTCTTTCAAGGATAGGCATAACATAATTTGTTATTCTATCCCATAAAGGCCTCCAAGCTAAACTTATTTTAGGATATTGAGAAGGCATGGATGGGTCTTTAATGGGATATAGAACATAAGTATTTTGATCAGGGGTAGGAAGATGAAGGCAATCTACATTTGAGGTGTTTGGTGTGTAAGGCTTAATATGAAACTTAGAGAGTGATATAGACTAGATTTTGACTCTTACACCATACCCAAGATTTTAGACCATATAAGAAAATTCTAAGGATAAGTATACCCTAATTTTGTCAATGAATTCACTAGACAAATATATGAAAAAATGAGGGGCAAGTTTGAAATAATGTCTTTTGAAATTAAGAGCTTGGGTTAATCATGAAGGGTAAGTAATAGGTTTTTGATAAGTCCAAATATTCTTTTAGTTAATCCATTCCATTATAATTCAAAGTTAGAATTAGTCTCATACACCAAATTCAATTTATCATCCATTAACTTAGGGATAATTAAATTGCTTGCCCTATCATCAAACAAGAAATTATGGACCAAAAAGTCTCCAATGATTACAAATGTAAGGAAAGGAGATGGAGTGGATAAATTGGCTAGTTAATCTTGGTTTGTATGGGTGTTTTACTGATGGATAAGTTCTTGGTGTTCAAATTACTTCTTTTTCCTAAGACATTCCTTCAGTCTATCTCTTTCCTTCTTTATCTTCTCAATCTATAAGCTCAAATCATCATATCTTAGTTTAGGATGACTATAAATAACATCATGATGCTATCATGATTGATTAAGAATATAATATGGTTTCCAAGAAGGTGGAGGAAGTTTAAAATTAGGTTGATAATATTTGTAGTAAGGAGGTTCATTATAGGGATAATAAGGGTTATGATAAGGTTTATAGGGGCCATAATGGAGTTTATGTGGGTCATAGGGATGTTGACAATGAGGTGGTGATAGAATTTTTATACATAGGAAACCATAAATCATGATAAGGAACATGCATAAAAAATTAAAACGTGAATAATAACTACTCTTACCCATGATATGATGACTTGTGATGCCTTCTACTATGAAATCTGACTGTAAATCCACTTTTCAAGGGCTTGAAACTCTTTGAGGTTACTTCAAAGATATAAGTGAGTCCCCAATTCTATAATTTGGTACCATTAGACATGCTATAACTAGTAGCAACCCAAGTTTCATCCTTTGAAGGAGATTTTTCAATTATGCTTCAAACTTGGACTAACATGGGAATGGACTAAAGGTTGTGGGTGACCATAGCATTAGACTATACCTCTAAATTATGGGGATAACTTCCATAGTACATCACTTGTGGCTTATAATAACTAAGACCTATCATTTTAGGGATTAAAATGGTTAGATAATGTATAAAATAAACCTAATCTAAGGGGTGGTTATGCACTAATATTACTTATCTACTCAAACTGAACTCCTAACAACACTAATGAATAATGCATAGAACTAAATCACTATCTCCAATGGATTCTATGTAAAAATATTTCATGTCGAGGTTGTTTTGAATGACTATATCATGACGGTAATAAGAGGAAGTCATAGCTCAAGGAAATCATAGTTAGACTCCCACTCTAGACTCATCCATTAAAAACATAACACACTAGATGACCTACATATAAAACCTATTAGCACCTAGGTGAGACTTATACCTAAAAAGGGGGAGATTCCACCACTTTAACATATCAAAATAATCATGTACACACTATATATTGATCATGAATAAGCTAAAACATTTTATTCTTTAGTCCAATAGGTTCATCAAGTACAAAACCAAACAAAATCGCATCATACCTAGGTGAGGGATACAAATCAAGGCCTTAAGGCTTGAATATGTAACATGGCCAAAAGAGAGAGAGAGAGAGGGGGGGGGGAAATATAGAGTATAATCAAGAATAATATATCATAAATGACCATGGACCACTCATTTTATATTTGCATCAACATAATAGTCTTCATAAGTCCTCCATGTATTGATGGTTTTCAATGTGCCCTTTGGGCATTGAGGTAGAGTGATGGAGAGTGAATCAAATATAATTATCCTAATCTAAGGCTTGAATACACAAAAAATGTTCCATCACTCCTTTAATAAAAATTACAAAGTGAAAATGGGGTGTGTTTAGGCCTCTAAGAGGCATTAAGCAACCCACTCTTTCATATGCATGTTGACTAGTCTTGAAAATGTCATATTATTCATTATGATCATGGAAAGTGTACCTACCTAGCTTCAAGGGCTAATTACAAAGTAGTAATTCTCATTTATTTACTCTCTTATCAATTGCTCTATGCCAATTTATAATTCTCCCTATTGACCTAGGTAGGCCTAATAGGCTAATTAGGCCTAGTAGATTACTTATTTCTTAATGGATGATCAAAAACTTGAATATAAACCTTATATTAGGATAATAACATTTTTAAATTATAAATAACATGTTTATACGATGGCATAAGCCTTCTCAAGTAATAGATGCTTACAATTTTACCTCCTCTAGTTAACTAGGTCACCTTCTCTTTCACATCTATAGATTGGTTGTTTGGAGAATACTTATAGAGGAGTTTATAGGCATATTTTTTTGACATATAATGAGTTTATGAGATAAAAAAATTCCCAATCCTTCACCTTCAATGATTTGTCACTTTCCAAATATCTCTACACCCTATAAATGTCACAAAACCTTGAAAAAGTACCATTTTATGACAATTTCTTATAGTGTTTATACAGACTAATACTATGGGTAGGGTCTTCTCTAAGTTATCTTTATGGTTTAGGTGTTTATCAAGCCATTTATGAGTGTTTTAGTGTAAAAACATCAATTTCCCAATGTCTAGTATATCTTAGGGTTAGGTAGGGTTTTGAATGTCTACCATCTTAATGATGGTTCATAAAGATCAGACCTCCAATCCCAAACTTATGGTCATGGATGTTTTTCCATATATCCCCTAAAATTCTTGAAAATCTCAGGGTCCCATGCATCTTGTATGGAGAGATGCGAGTGTAATTTGGAGAACCTTGAGCTTTCTATAGCCAGTCTAGACATGTTTATAGTCTTAACCTATGTTTGTAAACTTGGACCCCTTAACCTAAATAATTATACCATGTATCTCAAGTGTGTTTTTTTACTCAAATCTTATTAATATCATTAGCCTTGAGTCTTTTTTTGATGAGATTTCTTAACATTTGAATAGGCAACTCAAGATGGCTACCTAGACTATGTAATTCAAGGTGGAATTCAAGACCCAAATTAACATTTTGATTACATTATTTAATTTAAACATCTTTGATATGACCTATAACATCATCTCACACTTTTTCTTTATCTTGGATTTTTATTTTAAGGGTTTGAGTTTGTTTCAATGTGATGTGGGGTTTCTAGGTCTTAAGATGAGATTTAGGCCTAATAGGCCTAATATTGAGTCTAAAAACCTTGAGCTTCTTTTAGGTCATTTAGGGAACTTAAACATCACTAAATCACCTTATTTACTTATCTTCCATCCACTTGAAACTATCTTCCACTTCCCATACTCTAAATTGTCTTCATTTACTCATGTGACTGCCTATAGATAATAGTTTACTATTAGTCTAAGTTTTTTAGGGTTAGAGATGGATGTCTGAGTTATTTCCTATTATAATTCATTATTTTTGGTATTTAAATTTATGTAATATTACTCCATGAGTTTAAACCTCCTTAGTCTCATGTTCTCCTTTATTTCATCCTCTATACAATCTTGATTCCTCTACCCCACAGTTTATACACAATAAAACCTATGTATGCTGGAATAAATACAATTTATAAGGGGTTAATTAGTGTACAAAATTTTATTTCAATTCCATATATCATTCAAACTCATCTAGATATATAACAATGTGTAATCAACCATTCATAAAAAAATGAAGTAAGAACATAACATATGAACACAAGATATATGTGGGAAACACTCATGGCGAATAAAACCCACTAAAACATAGCATATAATAAATTTTTATAAAAAATTAATCAAAATTTATTGAGGAACCAATCCCACAAGGATCACCAACCCCTGACTAGTCAAACACCAACTCAACTAGTCCTATAACAAACACCAAATTATAAGGAGGCACTAATCCCCTAGGTGACTCAACACCAAATAAACCACCTTGAACCTCTAATCACCTTTTGAAACTTTTTTCTTACACAACTGATGATGATAATCTTATTTTTATCTTCACACTCTTTTATCTTTCTCAAATAGCCTATTAGGCCTCTTCACTCAACTAGCCCTTTCCTTGGTAGTTTTAGTTCATATCACCTTAATCATCATATTTATAAATATAGTTATAAATTTATGAAATATTCAAAACACCTCTATGATTTTCTCAAATCTCTCTACGTTTTTTCCTTGGATAGATAAAAAACTCTCCATACTTGTATAAAATTTTTAATATATCAAAAAAAAACATTTCACAAGTGAAAAAACCACTATATAGGTTGGTCACCAATCATAAGGACCAAAACCACCATTAGGCCTAATAGAGACCTAATACAATTAGGCCTTGTTAAGGCACATGTTTCACCTTGACCACCTTAGAAAATTTAAATCCTCCATAAATATATGAAACACTTAAAAAATTATTAAATTATTCCCCTTATAATCTCACCTTATTTCCCAAACACCATTTATCTTATTTCACTTCTTAAACCACACTATTAAGCCTACTCACAATTAGCCCTTCTCACTACTAGAAAGTATGCTTTGAATATTTAAAGTATACACTCAAATTTTCCACATGAACACATAAATAAATAATATGGATATAAAATACATGAAATTAGTTTCATAATAATGTCCATTATAATTCTCCATATAGGGAAAAATACATCAAACATACCACTTCCATATGTTCACTTAGAACTGTAAATAGGCTTCAAAACCCAGTCAAGAACCTTTCACTTTTCACACTTTAATAGGATTTTATCATGAATAAAAATAAATTAAAATGATAATACGAGATATATATAACAAATTAATTTTCATTTATTCTTAAAATATGTGCATAATGACTCAAGAACATCATTCTCACTAACATAGAAAACTCCCTAAATACTCCAAAACATAATCATGAAAACCAAGACCTAAAACACCTATGTGAAAAATTTTATGAACTTAAAATGGGTTTATATTATCATTAATAATCCTTAAAATATATATATATATATTACAAGTTTAAATATCAATATATATTATAGACGAATTTCATGTCTTCACCCTACATAGACCTCATTGTGTTAGACAAGTCATTTTGAGAGCAGATTTCTACTTGTATATAAGAATATCCAAATATTATATTAAAAATGGATAATTTTTAAATTAATTAATAAAAAACCCATTCATTTTTATCCATCCCTAATTTACTGCAACCCATCGTTAATCTCATTTTCACTTCTACCTAGTTTTCTCAATGTCTTCCTCACTAGGCCTTTTCAGTGCTAAGCCAACTTTCATGACTAGTTTAATATATATTAAGTATATAAAATGATCATAATATTATATTATCATAAAATACAAGTATCACACATCATCCTCCAATCATTTTCATGTTTTTACTTGATCAACCCTACCTGCTACATTAAAAATCTAAGAAATAATGGGTTTCTTATAGCTTCCACTCACTCTTTTGATGGACTAATACCACTTGGAGGTACCTGGGAGAGTCTTATACATTTTAAAGTATAAAATATATGTCATAAAAACCATTATAATAAAATTACAAAAATATCTTCCATATTAGGTCATAGTTAGGGTTTTAAGGCATTAAAATTTAGTTTCCATTCTTCGCAATCATTCATAAAATATTGACCCTCAACTCCAAAACCAATGCTATAAATTTGAGATATGAACCTTAAAAAACTTTCATGAACATATTATGATCTCATTCAAAGGTTTCACATGCCAAAAATCATAATAAAATCCTTTTTGGGCTTGTAATACCTCATTTTATGTAAATAAAAAACCTCGAAATTGATTTTCATGCTTTCTCCTTCAAAATTTGACCTCATACTTGGTTAAAACACTTTAAACAATCTCTAAAACCTATTAAAATAATATTATGTAATTTGATACCTTAGAAACTAAACTTGACTCCTCATAAGGCCATACTAAGTATCTTTTCATACTAGGCCTTGAACTACTAGTCATACTTGGACCTTGAACATACCTTGAAACCTCTTTCAATACTATCAATACCTCATAATAATTTAATAAAACCTTATACCATTCTCAAAAACTACCAATATTCTTCTCACAAGTCTCATACTTCTCACCTCATCATGTTACCAAGCCTATGCCTTCTCAGTAGGTCTCTTCGTGCACATGGCTTATGAATTTAACCTCAATTCCAACAAAGACAACTCAGAATGACATGAATGATAGTTTCATGAAATAAATGACAACTCCATTCATACCTTAGAACACATTCTCAATAATCTTCCCCTTTGTCATTGATGGCAACCACTCATTGATGGAAACCATTCAAAATAGCCTCTCTCATTAGGATACATCTCCCCTATATAGTTCAATCTCCCCCTTTGACATTAATGACAAATCACTAATTATATTAAAATTCAATAAATAGGGATAAAATATCATATCAAAAATATCTTCCTATCTTAATGCATACCTTAAACATCTTCTTCTTGACAAACTGATATAACTTCATGTTTGACCTCATAGATTATACACTTATTTCCTATTCTTAAAGATAAATCACCTTCTTGTTATGTCCCCCTAATAACTTGAATTGATTATTTATTTATAAGATCATAAATCACACCCAATTACTATCTCAAATGTTTAAAAGTAGCCTTTGGAAGAGGCTTAGTCAAGATATCTACAGTTTAATCCTTGGTAGACACAAATTCAAGCTTAATACTTTGTTCACTTACATGTTCTCTTAATAAATTATAATTTATATGAATTTTCTTGGTTCTTTAATGAATTATAGGATTCATTGAAATAATTATGGCACTAGTATTATCACAAAAAATAGGACTAGGACCATCAAACTCCATTTTGTAGTCTCTTAAGGTTTGTCTCATCCACAACACCTAAGTATAACATGAAGTTATTGAAATTTACTCATCCTCATAAGTATATAAGTCCACTTATGGTTGATTATTTATTATCCATGATATTAGGCACTTACCTAAGAATAAGGCTCCTATACTAGTGTTATTTCTATCATCTAGACTACCAACACAATCTACTTCTATATAGGCTATTAGATCAAACTTATTGATCCTTGGGTACCATAATCCATATTCCATAGTTCCCTTTAGATACCCAAGTATCCTCATGACTAATTTTAGATTAATTTACTTAGATCTTCCCATAAGACCTAATACTTGCATTATGTTAGGTCTAGAGGTACTAGTATACAAAAAACTCCCAATCATTGATCTATATTTTGTTTGATTGAATCTTAAAGATTCATTCTCCTTGATTATCTTAAATCATATAACCATAGGTGTACTTATATCCTTAAAATATTCCATTTATATCTTATTTAACATCTATTTTATATACTTGACCAATGAAATGAGCATACCTTTTTCATATTATTGATTTGAAGTCCAAGAAAGAAGGATAGTTCTCCAAGCACAGACATTTCAAATTCTGACTTCATCACCTCTACAAAGGCCTTGGTAATGTTATCTTTAGTTTTACCAAATATGATATCATCCACATATAATACCACTATCAATTAATGTTCATTTTTAGTCTTGATATATAGGTTACTATCTAAAACTCATCTCTTGGAACCTTGGTCTAAAATATACTTGTTTAGTCTAGCATACCAAGCTCTAAGGGCTTATTTTAGACCATAGAGAGAATTATTCAACCTAAAGACATAGTAATTATTTTCAATCAATAGGAAACTCTCAGGTTTCCCAATTCATACTTCTTACTCCAAGTTACCATTTAAAAAATTTGACTTGACATCCATATGGTATATTTTGAAGTCTTTGAAACATGCAAAGGTAATAAATAGCCTAATAGCCACTAACCTTATAAAAAGATCAAAATTTTCCAAAAATTCCACTCCTTTTACTTGAGCATATCCCTTGCATACTAGTCTAGGTGTGCTTTTGTTGACTTCTCCATTCTCATTCAGCTTGTTTCTAAATACCCATTTTGTACCAATGATAGTTTTGTCTTTACGCCTAGGTACTAATTCCCAAGCCTCATTCTTCTCATTTTTTTTTAACTCCTCATTCATGGAATCTATCTAAAACCTATATTCACTTTCTTCTATATATTTTTAAGTTTCAAATTTGGATAGTAAGTTAGTATTCTCTTGATTAACATTACTCACCATTTTTCTTCTTATTTGTATACATGTACTCTTATTGCTAATGATCTGAGATTCAGGATGATCCTATTGAATCTACCTTGAAGGACATTTTGAGACCTTTATCTCCTCAATTTATTCTTCATCCTCATCTATCCCTATTGACCCTTCATCATTATTTGACTATGAATATGATTTTTTTGTCTCATCAACCTTCACATTTGTGCTCTCCATTATCTTTTACAACCTTTTATTATAGCATCTATAGGCAGTACTAACTAATGGATATCCTAATAATATACCTTCATCACATATTGAGTAAAACTTTCCTAATTCATCCTCATCTCTCTTGATATAACATTTACTCCTAAATACCTTAAAATGTTTAACACTAATAGGTCTTCCATTACATAATTTATATGGATTCATATCACCATTGATCCTGATTTGTCATCTATTCAAAGTGTAAATTATGGTACCCATAACTTCTCTCTAGTATCCATCAGAAAAATTTGACTCATTCAAAATGGTCCTTTCCATTTCTTAAACTATTTTGTTCTTTCTTTCAACTACCACATTCTATTAAGGTGTTCTAGCAGTTGAGAACTATCTTCTTATTCCATTTACCTCATAAAACTCATAAAAATCATTTGATCAAAACTCTCCTCCTTTTTTAGACCTAAGAATTTAATATTCATATTCATCTCATTTTAAACCAAATATTTAAAATTTTTGAACTTAGATCTTCTAACTTCTCTTTCAAGAATGCTACCCAAGTCATTCTTATGAA
This sequence comes from Torreya grandis, assembly GCA_037957365.1. Taxonomy (NCBI): domain Eukaryota; kingdom Viridiplantae; phylum Streptophyta; class Pinopsida; order Cupressales; family Taxaceae; genus Torreya; species Torreya grandis. Next base: position 578,629 of record JARHVA010001678.1, read on the forward strand.
GTCATCTATCAGCAATATAAAATAGTTATCACCATGAATGTTTTGAATCCTTTTAGGCCCACATAGATCAATATGAATTAGTTATAAATGTATAGTATTAGAGTACTCTTTAGAATTTAATCTCCTCTTAGTATGCTTACCATGTTGGCATACCTTACAAAGAACATCTACAGGTTTAGAAACTTTGGGCATGTTTTTCACAGACCCTTTAGAGCTATTCCTAGCCATATTATCAAAGTTTAGATGACCTAAAATCCTATTACCTATCTAAATTTAATTTACCTTACTCATAAATCAGTTCTCTTTTATGATCTCATTCAATACATATATATTTTTCTCAGTTCTCTTGGATTTAGAAATCAATGTACCTAATTTTTCTCTCCTTATCTCACATCCTTTGTCATGAAAAGTTAGGGTATGTTCTTGGGTGAAAATTTGACTTACACTCAATAATTTGTGTTTTAATCCATCTACATACAATACATATTTTATCTTAGTCTTCCCATTGTCCAAGCTTAAAGCACCTTTACCAACTATATTAGAATATGTGTACTCTCCAAACCTCATTGAACCTATGGAATTCTTATTCAAAGTGATGAATTTTATTTCATCTCCTATCATGTAACTTGAAAAACCATTATCTATGTACCACATCAAATATTCATTTTGAGTATAAAAGGTAGTTTGGGCTATCATAGATTATTTTCCTCTAAATTCTTGATTCTCCTTCATCTTACCCATAGGGTCTATTTTCTTGATCCATTATTTAGTATCATTACTACATATATTCTTATCATGACTAGTCTTCATTATAGATCTTGTATTACAATCTCTTGCAATAGTTCCTCTTTGGTTATAGTTATAACATAGGTTTATACTTCTCCTTATATAGTGAACAACTCTATGTCCAAATTGACTAAAAAAGAAACAATAGTAATTGAAGGAATCCACATAATTTGATTGTTTATAATTATTTGTCTTTTGATGATCATTGAATAATACACCATTAAATTTCATATATTCTGATATAACACAACCCTTCTTGGCTTGTTGATGATTGAATTCAAACTTGACCACTTCTACATAGATCTTTTTCTACTAGCTTTATCACTCATTGATAGATCATTGACTATTGGAAACTAACTCTCCTTGAACTCTTTTAATTATTATTTTAAAATAAGATTTTTCATATCATGAAAGGGCCTTTGAATATCCAAAATATTGTTAAGCTTTCTATTACTCTCCTCAAATTTTTGATGTCTTTATCTTGATTGCATCTTGCTCAAATTGTGTCTATAAATTAGTTACCTTCTTTCTAATATGGGTGAATTATTCCATATGATTATTATATTTTTAACAAAATTTAAAATATATTTCAATTAATTTGGATATATCCTCATTTTAATCATAATAAACACTTGCATTATCACAATCCATACCTATTCTCTAAAGATCTCCCTTAGATTGTTCAGTCTGCACAAGGGACCTTGATATGATACCAATTATTTGAATCAAAACCACTAAGAGGGGGGGAGGGGTGAATCAATGTAATAACATTTATTTAAATTACATATATCATTCATTAATCATTTAAACTAATCTAGAGACATAACAATGCATAATCAACCATTCAAATGAGCATGAAGTTGGAACATAACACATGAACACAATATCTATGTGGGAAAAACTCATGGGGAATAAAACCCACTTACACATAGATTTAACTATATTCCTATAAGAAATGAATCAAAATTTATTAAGGAACCAACCCCACAAGGAGCACCAACCCCTCAATAGTCAATCACTAACTCAGCTAGTCCTTTAGTAAGCACCAACTTATAAGGAGGAACCAAACCCCTAAGTGACTTAGTAAAAAATTATCCACATAAAACCTATGATCACCTGTGGACACCTATTTCTTACCCAAATGATGATTATCACCTTATTTTTCTCTTCATAGTCTTTTATCTCTCTCAATTAGCCTATTAGGCCTCTTTACTCAACTAGCCCTCTCCTTGGCAATTTTAAGTCATATCACCTTGATTATCATCTGTAGAATTATAGTTATAAATTAATGAAATATTAAACACACCTATATTATGGCATTAAATCCTCTACCTTATTTCCAAATTTATATTTCATTCGCTCATATTCTCAATATTCTAACTAGTCAAATTAGGTCTATTAGACCTTCTTCTTATACTTGACTCACCCTAACCTACCTTGTTCATAAAAAAACATATACATACTTGGATAAAAATTTAAATATATAAAAAAACATGTTTCAAAATGGAAACAACCATTAAACATGTTTGTCACCTCTCATAATGAACAAAACCACCATTAGGCCTAATAGAGACCTAATGCAATTAGGCCTTCTTAAGGCACACGTTTCACCTTGGCCACATTGGAAAATTTTGAGCCTAAATAAATAGATGAAACAATTAAAACATGATTTAATTATAACCTTGATAATATCACCTTAGTTACCCAATATTTTTTTATCTCATTTCATTCTTTGAACCACACCATTAGGACTACTCACAATTAGCCCTTCTCACTACTAGAAAGTCTATTTTGAATATCTAAAGTATACACAAAAATTTTACACATGAAAACATAAGTAAATAAAATGGATATAACATAAATTACATATTTGTAATAATAATTTCCATTATACTTCACCATATATGGAAAAATACCTCAAATAGACCACTTCTATATGCTCACTCAGAACTACAAACAAGCTTCAAAACCCAATCAAAAACCTTTGAATTTTAACACCTTCATATGAGTTTATCATGAATAAAAATTCATTAAAATTAAAATATTATACCTATATAATAACTTCATGTCAATTTTATTCTTCAAACATGTGTATAATGACTCAGGAACATCATTCTCACTAACACATAGAAAACTCCCTGAATACTCTAAAACACAATCATGGAAACCAAGACTTAGAACACATGTGTGAAAACTTTTATGAAATTTAAATGGATTTATATGATAATTAAAAATCATTATAACATATTTAAATAGATATATTACAAGGTTAAATATAAATATTGATCCTACAGACCAATCTCATGTCTTCACCCTACATAGACCTCACGGTGTTAGATATGTCACTTTGAGAGCAACATTTTACTTGTATATAAGCATATAAAAATATTATATTAAAATTATATATGTGTTAAATGTCCTAAATAATAACCTAATTAATTTTTATCCATCCCTAATCCACTTTAACCCATCCCTAATCTCATTCTCACTTTTGCTTGGTTTTCTCCATGTTTTCCTCACTAGGCCTTTTTAGCGATATACTAATTTCCATGACCAATTTAGCATATTTGAAGAATGTAACCTACCTAAAAACTTATATTATATTAAAATAAAATTATCACACATCATCCTCAAATAAGTTTCATGATTTGACCTAGTCAACCATAACTACTACATCAAAAATCTAATAAATAAGGGGTTTCTTATAGATTCCACTCGCTCTTCTGATAGACCAATGTCACTTAGAGGTACCTAGGAGTGTCTTATACGTTTTACAATAATAAAAATATGTCATAAAATCCATTAATATCCATTTCAAAAAATATCTTCCATATCAGGCCATAGTTAGGTTTTAAGGCACTGAAAACTAGTTTCCATTCTTAGCAATCACTCATAAAGGATTTCCCCTCAACTCCAAAACCAATTCTAGGAAATTTGAGTTAGGAACCTTACCCAAATTCCATTAAATTATTAGGATCTCTTGAAAAAATTTCACATTCTAATGAGCATAAGAAAAACCTTCTCAGGTCTACAATACCTCCTTTTTTGCACACAAAAAACCTCAAAACTAAATTACATGCTTTCACCTTTATAATTTGACCTCATACTTGGTTGAAAAACTTGAAAAAACCTCTCACACCTCTAAAAATGATATTATGAACTATGAAACCTTGGAAACTAAACTTGACCCCTCATTAGGCCACACTAAGTCTCTTTGCACATTAGGCCTTGAACTTTTAATCATATTTTAACCTTGCACACACCTTAAAACCTCTTTTAAAAATCTTAATACCTCATCCTCATGTCATAAAACCTAATATAATTCTCACACACTACCAATATTATTAACTAAAGTCTCTTAACACTCACCTCATCATGCTACCAAGCCTATGACTAATCACTAGGTCTCTTCATGTACATGTCTTAAGAACTCATCCTCAAGAACAATAAATACAACTAAGAATGACATAAATGACACTTTCATGACATAAATGATAACTCAAATCATACATTATAACACATTCTCAATAGTTTAACCCTTAGGTTATAATTTTATCATCTCTTTACTTCAATTGAAAGTTCCTAAAACCCTTCAATGATTCCTTTACACTATTTACATATATGTCTCATCTCTCAAATCACCATAAATCATGCATCTATCTCCCATTTATATGTGCATTCCTGATTTAGGTATGGCTAGGCCTAATAATCATGTTTGGGTCATTTATGTTCTTTGTTTCTTGAAGTTGGGTTCTTACTACTTGATATCCCTAATACATCTTATTAACATACCTTATAAGGTGTTCTTATCCCTCAAATAATCTATAAATTTTTATATGCCTTTAATTCTAGTGTAGGTTTGCTTATATTTGTATTCAGGCATAAAAGGCCTAATAAACCTTTAATATCTTTATCTAACTCATCATAATTGAACCAATGTATCTATTATAGGTTAAGAGTTTTAAGGGAACAAATTAGATACCCTTCTTCATGACTACATTGAAATCATCAGCATGAGATCCATACTCCTACCAATTTTGGTAGGGATCCTACCTATAGGTGCTTTTAGGTTTATCAAGATTATAAGTGTGGATTTTCATATCAAGAAGTGTTTTGAGGTCATTTTGAGTAATATCTCACAATAATATTACCTTTAAATTTACATATACTCCTTGAAACTCTTCCATCTTTATATTATCCTCTAGGGATACAAAATATCTTAGACTATAGTCATAGGTTTGTTCACGTATGTTTTATCCCTAAATGGCCTAATAGGTTATTAGGTATTCTCTTATTCTCAAAGAATGATTCGGTCCACTATAAACATATAAAGCCTTTATAAAATCCCTATTACATCTGTATTTCACCCTCTTAAAGGGTTCCCCAATCTTACATTCTCTTGCTTAGATCTTGACTATGATTGTCTTTTTGTAGATTGTTCACCATGTTTGTCTAGTCTGTCAAGACTCTTGGACATATTAGGGGTCAATAAATCTGGTGAATATTGATAATTTTAAGAGAAACATTCTTAATATTCTTGTTTCCATTCTAACATCTCACCTTTGTATGAAATTTCAACATAGTCATCCTCTCTCTCCTACTCTGTTTGTAGGTGATGACCTTACCCTTTTATTGTGTGAAGGTATGACCATTTTTAGGGGTGGACTTGATGTTCCAAGGGTGTTTTTATAATTTTGGTATATTTTAGTTTTTTTGTGACCCTCTAAGTCTTCTTGACCTCACTAAATATGGAGTTTTATTTTGACATGAGAGTTAAAGTACTTTGTATGCCCAAAAGGAGCCTTTATTGTGCTTATGATTATAGGACTAAGTTTGAAGTGCTCATACTTTATCATCCCTATTTTATCCATATCCATATTTATTAATAGGATATTATGACTTTATAATGTTTCTTGATGTCTTAAACACCTCCCTCAAGTGTCTTCCTCAGTCAACACTCTATTGTTTAGCCCACACAAGGCTTTTAGGTACCAAAATGGGGGTTACCTAAACTATGCATGTTGATAATGTGTTATAAGGTATTAATGGAGTTTTCATTTATGTCATAAAAGTGGCATTTATTTCATTATGAGTTTTATTTTTTATTTTTGAGGCTGAGTTCATGAGTCATGTACTTGAGAGACCTAGTGAGAAGGCATTAGATGTAGAATAATGAGGTAAGTAGTATAAGACTTTTGAGAAGAATATATTAAGTATGTGAGATTGATATAATGTTTTATTACCTTATAATTAGGTTTTTATAGTATTATAATAGGTTTTAAGGTGTGTTCAAGGTCTAACAATAATTTATAGGTTTAGACCTCGTATGCAAAGAGACTTAGTGTCACCTAATGAGGGGTCAAGTTTAGTTCCCAAGGTTATATATTTCATGAGAGAATTGAAATAGGTTTTTCAGGTTGTATTAATCATTTTTACCAAGTCTAAGGTCATAAAATGATGGATAAGGAAGAAATTTGGTGTTGAGATTTTTTATGTGCATAGAATGAGGTATAATAGACCCAAGAAGGATTTTATTTTGATCATTGACATGTGAAACCTTTGAATGAGGGTAAAATAAATTCATGGTATTTTTTTAAGAGATCTATATTGAATTTCATATCATTTTTTTCTAGGTTGAGTTCCTGAGCTTTATGAATAATTATTAAGAATGAAAGATAGTCTAAACCCTCTCTAAAACCCTAGTAGTGACCCAATATAAAATATATTGATGGAAATGGCTCAAAATGGATTGGATGGCCTATTTTTATTATTCTATCATGTATAATAATCTCTCAATTTTATCCAAGTGGAATTGTTCTGTTAGAAGACTGAGTGGAAGCTATAGGAAACCCTTTATTTCTTGGAATTTTGATGTAGCAGGTAGGGTTAACCAAGTCAAAGCATAAAAATTATTGGAGGATGATGTTTGAGAATTTTATTTTGTGATAATTTAAGTTTATAATAATTTTTAATACCTTAAATATTTTAAAATGATCATGTAAGTTGGCCTATCTCTAAAAAGGCCTAATGAGGAAGACAATGAGAAAACCAAGCAAAAATGATAATGAGATTAGGGGTGGGTTATAGTGGATTAAGGATGGATCCAAATGTATGGGGTTATTTTTAAATACCTATATATCCTTTCATAAATTAATATAATATTGTATTTTCTCATTTAAAATCAAAATTCTATTCTCAAAGTGACCTATCTAACACAGTAAGGTCTATGTAGAGTGAAGAAATGAGATTGGTCTGTAAGACCAATATTGATGTTCCTAAGTATTTTTTTATTTATTTTAAGAATAAAATTCACATTAAGTTTTTATATATTTATCATATGTTATATCTTTATATTCATGATAACTCCTATAGAGGTGTGAAAATTCAAAGGGTCTTAACTAGGTTCTTGAGGCCTATTTGTAGTTCTAAGTGAGCATGTGAAAATAGTTTGTTTGAAGTTTTATAACCTATTAGGTGAAATATAATGGAAATTGTGATAAACATGAGTTAATTTAGGATTTATTAATTTTAATTTTTAATTGTTTTATTTTTAAAACATGATTGTATGCTTCAGATCTTCAAAGCATATTTTATGGTAGTGAGAAGGCCTAATTACGGATAGACCTAATGGTATGGTTCAAGGAGTTAAATGAGATTAATGATGTTTGGGACATAATTTTATATTATTATGGGTATATTTAAAAATTTTATTAATTATTTAATCATTTTTTTATGCTTAATATGTTCCAATGTGTCCAAAGTAAAACATGTGCTTTGAGAAGGCCTAATTGCAGTAAGACTCTATTAGGCCTAATGGTGGTTTTGGTCCTTATGGGTAATGACCAACCCATGTAATGATTTTGGAAATTTTTAAATGTGGTTTTTTATAAATTATAAGAGTTATATAATTATGAAGAGGTTTTTGGCTAACCAAGATGGGTGAAATCAAGAGTCAAGTATAAAAAGGCCTGATAGGCCTAATTTGACTAGTTAGAATATTGAGGGAATGAATGAATGGCATAGATGTTTAGAAACTAATTATATGGATTTAAAACCATAATATAATTATGTTTAATATGTCATGTTATTATTATAGTGATTTTATAGGTGATGATCAAGGTCATATGACCTAATTCTGTCAAAGAAAGGGCTAGTTGAATGAGAAGGCCTAACAGGATGTTTGAGAGAGATAGAAGAGTGAGAAGAGAAACATAAGGTGGTAATATTTAATTGAGTGATAAATATGTGCCAAAATTTTATCATAGGTTCCATGTGACTAATTTAATTCTAATTTACCTAGGGGATTGGTGATTCCTTGTAAGTTGATGCTTGTTAAAGGACTAGTTGAGTTAGCGCTTGACTAATGAGGGGTTGGTGATCCTTGTGGGGTTAGTGCCTCACTAAATTTTTATTAATTTATTATTAAAAATTATTAAAATTTATTTGTAAGTGGGTTTTATCCCCCATGATATTTTTTCATATATATCTTGTGTTCATGTGTTATGTTTCTACTTCATGCTCATACAAATGATTGATTGTGTATTGCTACAAATCTAGATATTTTTGAATGATTACTGAATGGTATATGAAATTTTTAGAGAATTTTGTACACTAATTCACCCCCCAAATATTATTGGATATTATTTCAATAATTGGTATCAGAATAAGGTCCCTTGTAAAGGCCTAATAGTCTAAGGGGGATCTTTGGAGCACAGGTATGAATATTGATAATAAAAGTGTTTATTATGATTGCAATGAGGATATATCCACATTCATTGAAATATATTGTGAATGTTTTTCAAAAAATAAAAATCATATATAATAATCTTCCTAAATTAGAATGAAATCATAGACTTTAAAGGCAAAAATTGAGAAAGATGCAATCAAGATAAAGACATATCAGAAATTTGAGGAGAGCACTTAAAAGCTTAACAATATTTTGGATAGTAAAAGGTAATTTCATGATATGAAAGGTATAGGTTTCAAGTAAGAAAAAAATTATTTCAAGGAAATTAAATTTCCAAAATTTAATGATCTATCAAGGAGTGATAAATTTGGTAGAATAAAGACCTATGTAGAAGTGGTCAAGTTTGATGTCAATCGTCAACAAGTCAAGAAGGGTTTTGATCCATCAAAGGATAGCAAATGTATTGGTATATCATCTAATTTTAATAAAAATACAAATAAGGTTAAACAATAAATTTATGTGGATTATTTCATGGGTTATTATTTCTATTATGGTCAATTTGGACATAGAGCTATTGATTATAGATGGAGAAAAATAATCTTGTGTTATAGCTGCAACCAAACAAGACATATTTAAAAAGAGTATAAGACAAGATATATAAGGAAAATTAATCATATTAATAATTCATTTATTCATGATACTAAATAATGGATCAAGAAAGTAGACCCTATGGGTAAGATGAAAGAAATGCAAGAATCTAGAGGAGAAGAATCTATGATAACCCAAATTGCATTTCATACTCAGAATGAAGATTTGAAGTGGTAAATAGATAGTGGATATTAAAGTCACATGACAAGAGATAAGATCAAATTCATCACTTTGAAGAATAATTCCATAAGTTCAGTGAGGATTGTAGATAACATATCTAAAACTATAGTTGGCAAAGGTGATTTGAGCTTGGACAATTAGAAGACCAAGATAGACATGTATTATATATAGATGGATTGAAACATAAATTTTTGAGTGTAATTAAAATTTTCACCCAAGGACATACCCTAATTTTTCATGACAAAGGATATGATATAATGAGAGAAGAATCAAGGAGATTGATTTCCAAAGCTGAGAGAACTGAGAACAATCTATATGTATTAAATGAGATCCAAAAAAAAAAAATATATATGAGAAATATATACGAAATTTGGATATGGTACAGGAGGTTAGGTAAAATTAACTTTGATAATATAGTCAAGATCAGCTCCAAGGGATTCATGAAGAACATGCCCAAAATTTCCAAACATGTAGATGTTTTTTACAAGTCATGTCAACATGATAAGTAGATTAGGAGGAGATTCAAGTCTAAATAATAATCTACTATTATACCTTTATAACTAATTCATACTAATCTACATGGTATTACTAAAATTCAAAGCATTCAATGTGATATCTACTTCATGTTTCTTATAGATGACTTAAAAAAATGACTTGGGTAGCATTCTTGAAAGAGAAGTCAAAATCTCTAGGTAAGTTCAAAAAATTTAGGGATTTGGTTGAAAATTAGATGAATTTGAAGATCAAGTGTCTTAGGTCTAAAAAAGTAGGAGAGTTTTTGTCAAATGAGTTTGATGAGATTTTTTGAGTTCAATGGAATAAAAAGATAGTTCTTAGTTGCTAGAACACCTAAATAAAATGGGGTGGTTGAAAGAAAGAACAAAACCATTCAATAAACGTCAAGGACCATGTTTAATGAGTAAAATTTGTATGATGGCTATTTGAGGGAAGTTATGGGTATTGCAATTTACACTTTGAATAAAGGACATATTATGATCAATGGTGATAACACTCCATATGAATTACGAAATGGAAAACTTGTGAGTGTTGAACATTTTAAGGTATTTGGGATTAAATGTTAAATCAATAATATATTAGCAGGAATTAATAAAGTTTGACTCAAGGTCTTATAAAGGTATTATCTTATGATATTCATGAGTTAGTTCTACCTATAGATGTTACAACAAAAGGTTTAAAAATATTGTAGAGAGAATAAATGTGAAGGTTGATGAGACAAATAAATCATATTCATAGTTAAATAATGATGAAGGAGAAATAGAGATATATGAGGATGAAGAATAATTTAAGGAGTGAAAGGACTAAAAATGTCCTCCTAGGTAGATTCAAAAGGATCATCCTAAATCTCATATCATTTGTAATAAAAGTATAGGTATACAAATAAGAAGAAGAATGTTGGGTGATGCTAATCAATAAGATACTACCTTCCTATCCAAATTTAAACCTAAAATATATGTAGAATTAAGTGAATATAATTTTTGGATATATTTCATGAATGAGGATTTAAATCAAATTGAGAATAATGAGACTTGGGAGTTAGTACCTAGACCTAGATACAAAAATATCATTGGTACAAAATGGGGTTTTAAAAACAAGTTGAATGAGAATAGATAAATAACTAAAAATAGGGATAGACTAGTATGCAAGGAATATTCTCAAGTGGGAGTGGAATTTGAGGAAACCTTTGCTCCTATAGTAATATTGGAGGCTATTAGGATGTTTATTACCTATATAGGTTTTAAAGGCTTCAAGATACCATGTAGTCATCAAGATAGCTTTCCTAAATGGGAATTTGGAGGAAGAAGTGTACATTAATAAAATTGAGGGTTTACTATTGACTAATAACAAGGACTATGTCCACAAGTTGAAAAAATTCCTCTATGGTATAAAATAAGCCCCTAGAGCTTGGTATGCTAGACTAGACAAGTATCTTTTAGACCAACATTTCAATAGACAAGTTGAAGATAGTAACTTATATATCAAGACTAATAATGACCATCAGTTGATAGTGGTGGTATATGTAGAGGATATCATCTTTGGTGGAACTAATTAGAATATGACCAATGCCTTTATAGAGGTGATGAAGTCAAAATTTGAAATGTTTATGCTTGGATAACTATACTTCTTTTTTAGACTTCAAATCAATCAATCTAAAAAAGGTACATTAATTTCATAGGTAAAATATATAAAATATATGTTAAATAAGTTTGAAATGGAAGATTGCAAGGCTGTAAGTACACATATGATTACAAGATATAAGCTAGGTAAGGAGGATGAATCTTCAAGAGTCAATCAGACAAAATATAAATTTATGATTATGAGTTTGTTGTATACTACAGCCTATAGACATGACATCATGCAAGAATATTTAAATTAGATCCTAAATAAATCCATCTAAAATAATTAAAAAGGATACTTAGGTATCCCAAAGAAACTATGGATTATGGTACCCAAGGAGAAAAAAGTTTGATCTAATAGCCTATATAGATGTATATTGGGATATGAGTCTATATGATAGAAAGAGCACTAGTGGAGGAGCCTTCTTCTTAGGTAAGTGACTAGTCTCATGGATAATAAATAAGAAACCATCTTTGTATTTATCTACTTTTGAGGTTGATTAAATTACATTAGCTTCATGTTGTACTTAGGTACTCTGGATGAGACAAACCTTAAGAGACTAAAAGGTGGAGTTTGATGGTCCTAGTCCTTTTTTGTCATAATAATAGTGTAATAAGTGTTTTAAATAATCATATCATGAATTAAAGGACCAAAAACATTCCTATAAAGTATAATTTCTTAAGAGAAAAGGTAAGTGAACAGAATATTAATCTTGAATTTATGTCTACCAAGGATCAGATTGTAGATATCTTAACTAAACCTCTTTCAAAGGCTAATTTTGAAAATTTGAGACATGAATTAGGTGTGGTTCCTTTTACCAATAGTCACTAATCAAGTCAAAGATCTTAGAGGAGATAATAAGGAGGTGATTTAGCTTGAAGATTAGGAAAAAAGTGCATAAGTTGTGAGGTCAAAGGGGGAGTCATATCAATTTTTCAAGCATATAATGTATAAGGTATGAAATGAGATAGGGGTAACTTATTGATATGATCTTTCATTCCTATTTATTGATTTTTTTTGTATTAGTGTTTTGACATTGATGTCAAAGGGGGAGATTGATATGCATAAGGGAGATTTATCCTAGTAAGAAAAACTTATTTGAATGATTGCAATCAATTAGTGGTTGTCATCAATGAGAAATGGGGAGAATGTTGATAATTTGTTCTAAGGTGTGCATATAGTTTTCATTGAATTCATTATAAGTTGTATTTGTTATTCTTGAGGCTGAGTTCATGAGTCATGTAATTGAGAGACCTAGTGAGAAGGCACAAGCTTGGCAGCATGATGAGGTGAGTAGTATAAGACTTATGAGAAGAATATAGTTAGTATGTGATCTTGGTATAAGGATATATGACACGATAATGAGATTTTGAGATTAGTACAATAAGTTTCAAGGTGTGTTCAAGGTCTAAGAATAAATTACAGGTTTAGGCCTAGTATGCAAAGAGACCTAGTGTGGATTAATGAGGGGTCAATTTCAATTATCAAGGTGCCATATATCATGATATAATTTATATAAGTGTGAAAGGTCATATCAAGTGTGTTAACCAATTTTGAGGTCATATATTGAAGAAAAAAACATGAAATTTGGTGTTGAGGTTTAATGTGTGCACATAATGAGATATAACAAACTTGAGAAGAATTTTATTATGATCATTTCCACAAGAAACCTTTATATTAGGATCCAATAATTTCATTTTATTTTTTGAAGGGTCATATATTTAATTTCTTGGCATTTATTTTTGGGTTGAGGGCCTAAGCATTATGAATGATTGTTAAGAATGAAAGATAGTCTAAACCCTCTCTAAAACCCTAATAGTGACCCAATGGGAAATATATTATTATAAATGGATTATAATAAATTTTATGACCTATTTTTATGATTATATCATGTATATGACTCTCCTAGTTTTATCTAGGTGGCATTGGTCTATCAGAAGAGTGAGTGAAAGCTATAGGAAACCCCTTATTTTTTGGAATTTTGATGTAGAAATCAAGGTTGACTAGGTCAAATCATGAAAATTATTATAGGTTGATGTGTGAGAGTTTTATTTTGTTATAATGTTATTTTATGATAATTTTTATTACCTTAAATATGTTAAACTAGTGATGGAAGTTGGCCTATCACTAAAAAGGTCTAATGAGGAAGATAGTGAGAAAACTAGGCAGAAGTGAGAATGAGATTAGGTATGGGTTGTAGTGTATTATGGATGGATAAAAATGCATAGATTAATTTTTAAATACATATATCACCTTTAATACTTAAATATATATTTTTTTATTTTATCACTTACAAGCAAAACATTGTTCTCAAAGTGACCTACCTAACATAGTATGGTCTATGTAGAGTGAAGAAATGAGAATGGTTTGTAAGAAAAATATTGATATTGAACCATGTAATATAAATATTTAAAAATTTTATAAGGATAATAAATTATTATATTAACCCATTTTAACTTAATAAAAATTTTCACATATGTGTTTTAAATTTTGGTTTCCATGACTATGTTTTCGGAGCTACAGATAGTTTTATGTATGTGAGTGAGAATGATGTCCCAAAGTATTTTTGTGTTGAGTTGAAGAATAAAATTTAAAATAATTTTTTAAATAGGTATCATATTTTATTTTTAATATTTTTTTTATTAATTATAAACTCCTATAGAGGTGTGAAAATTCAAAGGCTCTTGACTAGGTTCTTGAGGTATGTTTGCAGTTTTGAGTAAGCATATGAAAATAGTTTGATTGAAGTATTTTGATCCATTTTTTGAATATAATAAACATTATGATGACCTTGAAGTCATGTAATATCTATAAATTTTATTTTTATATTATTTTATGTGTCAAATTTTATTTTATGATTCATATCTTCAAAGCAAATTTTTTGGCAGTGAGAAGGCCTAATTGCAAGTAGACCTAATGGTATGGTTCAAGGAGTAAAAAGAGTTTAATGGGGTTGTGTACATAAGGTGATATTATTTTGGGTATATTTGAATTTTTTATGAGTTTTTTAATCCATTTTTTGAGGCTCAATGTGTTCTAAGGTGTCCAAAGTTAAATGTGTGCTTTGAGAAGGCCTAGTTATATTAGGTCTCTATTAAGCCTAATGTTGGTTTTGGTCCTTATGGGTAATGGCCATCCTATGTAATTATTTTTTAAATTGTAAAATGTATTTTTTGATATATTCCAATGGTTATACAAGTATTAATATGTTTTTTTGACCAATATGGGTGAAATCAAGAGTCAATTTTAAAATAAGGTCTAATATGCCTAATTTGACTACTTAGAATATTGAAGGAATGAACAAATGACATATAGGTTTAGAAACCAGGTAGAGGGATTTAATACCATAATATAAGTGTTTTTAGTATGTCATTAGATTATAAAATTTATTATATAGGTTGTGAGAAAGGTCATCTGACCTAATTCTACAAAGGAAAGTGTTATTTGAGTAAGAAGGCCTAATAGGCTATTTGAGACAGATAGAAGAGTGAGAAGAATAAAAGAAGATGGTAATATTAAGTTGAGAGAGAAAAAAAATCCCAAAAGTTATAATAGGTTTAAGGTGACTTATTTCATGCTAATTTACCTAGGGGTTTAGTTCCTTCTTCCAAATTAGTGCTTGTTAAAATACTAGTTGAGTTGGTGCTTGACTAGTGAGGGTTGGTGCTCCTTGTGGGGTTGATGCCTCAATAAATTTTGAATAATTTATTATAGGAATATAATATAGATATTTTTCAATGGTTTTTATCCCTGATGATTTTTTTCCAAATAGATCTTTTATTCGTGTGTTATGTTTCTACTTCATGCCTAGATGAATTATTGATTATGCATTGCTACAACTCTACATTTCTATAACTCAGTGGATATGATTAAAAAAATGTAAGTGTATATCATGATAATATGAGGGTGATTATGATATTTTATTGGTGTAACCAAAATGACTCAAGGGTGAGATACACATATATTATGAAATAAACTGTTGATGTATCCCCATCTACCTTGTTCTTACGTGCAAATGAGATAACAATCATACACATGACAATTGTATTGGAGACAGGACCATAAATAGGTTAATTGTAATTTTTATGGCTTATATGTTCCTTAGAGAGTATAAAAAACCTAAAAAAACATCATACATTTACACCATCATGCCTTGAATGCTTTGTTTCAAGGAAAACATTGTTTGTAGCCTGCTCAGATGAAAACAAGATGATTTTTTTCTTCCACACCTTCATACATGTGAAATAAGTTTGGAGGGTGATGTATATGTTATATGAGGACCTAAGGAACATTTACCAATAATTTTCTTAAGAAACACTTCATAGATTCACCAAAATTGATGTCATTTATAACCCCTCCATAGATGAAGAAGCTTACTAGAGTGCCCAAACTGCTAGCATTTGTTCATAGAGTATAAGCCATAAAATTATATAAAAATTACATGGATGAGAATTTAAATATACCACCTTCCTCTAACTAAGATATTATCTCCCCATTTTCTCTCTCTTGTTTATACTATCCATAATCTTGAAGTCTTTCTTCGGCATGGAGTACAAGGGTGAGTTTTGATCTTGTTTTGAATCATTTTTCCATTAAAATTAACTAAAACACATATAATTAACCCAAATGAAACTTTTTACTCCCATCTATATGGACTAATCATATGAATTTGTAAATCCCAAAAAGAAATCTTAAACCCCCTCTTTTTTCATAATTTTTTCATTTTACAAGCTTGAAATACCATTAGAGGATGAAGGGAGGGAAAAATGAGTTAGAATAATTTTATAACAGGAGTTATGATAAGGGGATCTAGAGATACACATTATTTAGCATGTGTGAGACCCAATTGATGAGTGTGGAGGTGGATTTTAACCCTAAAGTGACTCTTTATGAAGTGAAAATTCCTAATGATGGTTTTATAATGGGTATTTAATCCTTTAAATACCCTTATAAGTAATGATACACCTAAAACATCACTTTACCAAAGTTATATAGGGAAATATAGACCTGTATGAAGCATTTGAGGGTCACTTGATGACTTTGGGGGGTTATGAAAGTTTTAAAATGCTTGAATGGATAAACCATAGACAATGACATTGAACACATTAATAAAACTTCATATCATGAATTTAAGAAAGGTTTATACACCCATCAAATTATTTAGAAAAGCCTCTCTCACAAGTAATCAATTGAAAAAGGCCCATATACCATAAGAACCAATAACCTCAAACTTATCAAATTACCTTAATTTTATCAAAAGACCTTAATCTTACCAAACACTATTTATACCATAATTCTATACTTCTAATGCACCTTCACACTCTTTATTTCTCTCAAGCGCCACTATTACCACTACCACATCACCAATAAACCTTAACATGGATATGACATATGAGGATCTTTGCAACATAATCTACCACAATATGAGACCTCAATCAATGCTAACAATGTTTAAACTGAGACATTATAAGACATCACCTATGCACAAGGTCACCATGTGTAGGCTTGGGTGTGTGTCATGGGAAATTTTGGTTGAATGGGTTGGAATTTGGCCTAGAAAGCCAGATTTCCAATAGGACATTTAGTAGAAGTTAAGGTATTTTAGAGAAAATAAGGTTGTCAATCCTTATGGTTTTAGTCCTATTATATGCCATTTATTTAAGAGAGACTTTTTTTGGTAGGATGTAAGGGTTTTAAACCTTGTTAAAGGTCATAGTATGAAATTCTAATGATGTACTCTTAGGTTTTCATATATGATACATTCATTCAAAATAGTTTTGAACCTTTATGAACCCCTAGAGTCATCAATCATCTTTCAAAGACCTCATATTGGTTAGATGCATTATAAAACTATTGAAAAGGGTAATCTTTAAGTGTTTCATTATTTATAAAGGTCTTAAAAGAGCCCTTAAGACATCAGAGGGGAAATTTCACATCATAAATAGTCCATTTTAAGGCTCAAATTCACTCCCCACTCACCAAATGGGTCCTACACATGGGGAAAGTGTGTCTCTTCAACTCCTCCACCATGATACCTATTTTAAGTGTCATTTTACTTGTAATTTTCCTCCCCATAGCCACTAATGGCATCCAAAGGTTAGAATCCTAAGGAAATACAAGAAATAAGGTGTTTTGTAGGAGTTTTCCAAGTTTTATGGACTTGTACAATTAGTTACATATAGTGGGGCTTATGAAGTTCACCTAGAGCTCATGCCAAATGTCTTAAAGTATTTTTAGGTCCAAAGGATGCAAAATAAGCTAAAAATGACCCTTTCCTTCCACCATCATCTTTGGTAGTCCATATAAGCTCTCATATTTTGGTCATTCTATACGAGAGAAAATTAGAATATGATACTTTGGGTATAATAAGGGGTTTATTGACCTTCCCATTATTTATATTTGTCTACAATTTTATGTCCTATGCTCTATGAACAAACATGAATAATCTAGACACTCAAATGGTGTCTTTCATCTATGTAGGGGGTTAAAGTAGCATCAATGTTGGTGCATCTTTGATGAATTTTTTAGAATAAATTTTTGATGTGTGTTCTATATGTCCTAAAGGTATTTCCATAATACTACCCACCCTTTGTTCACACATGTAAAGGTGTAATATCAAGTAAATATTCATATTGACACATTTGTAAGTTATATGACAAAGTTTTTCCATGTGCAAAATGTTTAGTGCATGAATATGGAAGTGTATAGTGATTATAGGTTGGATTACTAGTTCCTTGAGACCATTCAAATATTCCATTCCTCCCATAGTTATTTTAACCACACTTAGACTAAATAACCTATTCATGGTCCAATATCCAATATGATTATTATGTATGTAGTGTGAGATTCTTCGTTAAGTGCCTATAGAGATTCTTAGAATTATTTGAAAGGAATACACATAATCCAAATGTTTGATCCATGATCCTTAATATTTATCAATTTTAATAATTTCCCTATAAATTAATCCATCCTCACCTTTATCCTATTCTAAAATTTCAAACCCTCACTCAATCACTACAAACCTTTCAAATCACACCAAGAAAATAGGGTAGTCACTATTGGAATGGGGTATACAAATGTGAGAAAATTTAAATAAAATAAAAAGGGTCTAAAAAATATGGATATATATATCAGGTTAAAATAGGGTGGATACCATCAAATCACCCTAAGATAACAACTCAACCTAGACTAACTCAATGAGAAACCTTAAGGTCTGCTTCCTAAGCAATATTGGTTCTTGTAAAGGTGGATATGGGATCGTTATAAGGTAACATGAACACCTTTAGGTAATCATATAGGAGTTAAATAAATTTTTTAAAAGATATGAAATCATCAATATTATAATACACCATCAAAAATGTAGTTAGGTAGACCTAAACACAGTATATACAACCAGGTTGAGAGCATGTGTTCAAGAGACCTTAATAGAGTAATGATTATTTGGGTGGAATATTAAAGACATTAAAAAACATATAATAAGTCATGGGACATACAAATAAGTATAAAAATTAATATAAAATGTTACACTAATAACCACACACTAGACTCACTCCAAGAGAAGATAAGACTCAGTCTAAGCCTAAACTTGCTACCTATAGATTTTATTGTAGTTGAGGAGGAATATTGAGAAAAAAACCCTATTTTAAGTTTAGTAAATGTAATAAGGGGTCATTAAAATTATTATGTAACCCATAATAATAATAATAATAATAATAATAATAATAATAATAATAATAATAATAATAATAATAATAACAATAATAATAATAATAATAATAATAATAATAATAATAATAATAATAGAGCATCATTATACCCCTCAAGTGAAGTTACATAGTCAAAATACTTAGAAACAACACCTACAGGCTGACTATTAGAAGCAGGGTAGTTTAGACAAAAGAGACACCTTGTATTTAAAGATATGAGGTGAATTATGAAATATAACTCCATGTAAAATATAATGATTATTTATGAGTAAGAAAAATATATTCAAATAGAGGCAACTCATCCTTAAAATAAGCTTACATAATTAATGGCCAGTTTGCCACTTATAGGCAAGGTAAAGAGGATATGAACAACCATTCATGAAAATGATGGTGAAGAGGGATAACAAAGTCTCTAGACTATCTCCTAAATTCCCTAAATTCCTTTATATAAATAATTTTTATCCTTGAGATGGATAAATATTGGATGGTATTATTATTTTTAGTTAGGCCCAAATAGGCAGTTACTTTCAAGGTCAGAAGAAGAAGGATTAAAGTGTATAACCCTATAGGTATGTGAAATATGAAGGTGAAGGAAGTGTCCCTCACTTTATGTATAAATTTATCTCAATTTACTCCTAATTAAATGTTTTTTCCATTCAATTTTGGTGAATAAAGAGTTTAATGGCCTACTAGGCCTGCTAGGCCTGAAATAAATATAAGCAAACCTATGCTTAAGGTTTGAAGGCATGTATAGATTTAGAAATTGTTTAAGGGTATGATGATACTATAGGGGGGAGTAAGGGATGTTAAATAGGGGTTTAATTAGGACTATAACCTAAAATTTAGTATAAAATACCCTTAATTAAATGTCATGTCTACACACACCTATTATGCCTAACAGGCCTAAATAGGCCTGTTCACATAAAATAAGAGCATTTGCTTGTTTGAGGTTATTATAAAATTGAAAAAACCTAAGGGAAAGGTAAAAGAGACATAAAAATGTTTATAAGAGGATTAAATTATCATGTGAGGTAGAAATTATGCTAAATTTAGTCACCAAAGGTTGCAGAGATCTAAAGACTCATAACATTAGGCCTATTTAGGGGAGTGTGCATGCAATAGAATTGAAAGAAAGGATCAGTTAAGAGGGTGATTTCAACCCTATAATTATCTTATAAGAGTTTAAAATCCATAAAATCTATATTGGAGAGATAAAGGGCTATTTAATTCCATAATTCTACTATCAATCATTTTGGGTATGACAATGAATAGTAACTCAAAGCAAACTTGCAAAGAAAAAGAGGTAAAAGTGGAGTTTAAGAAGCTAAAGGCAAGAAAAAAGGTTAAATAATATAGATAATGGGATGTGAGGTTGATATTGAGTCATTAACTTACCTACATATTGGCTCAAACCCTTAAGACTTAGTCTAGGTCTTTATGCCTAAAGCCACTCCTTAAGGCCTAGAGACCCCACCTCCACCTTGTGACATTTCAGACCCCCAAAGAAGACATAGGGCATTGATGAAGTATACAAGGATGTTATAGTTAATATGGATAATGTTTAAAGTAGGGGAGAGTATAAATATGTCAAATTATTCTTAAGACCCCCTTTGAGCTACAACATAACAGTCTATCAACTCAAACTTTGCATTCAAGTGATCATATATTTCATCAAAAATAGAATCAAAGATGATACTCTTATAAAGAGTTTGGAACCCATATATACTCAAGATACATGGAAAAATTAGTTGGGTTAAGGGTCCCATCTTTAAAAATCATCATTAATATTGTAGACATGTCTAGAATGCTTGTAAGGAGCTTAAAGTCTACAATATTACATTCATATTTCCACACACAAGATGTAGGGGACCCAAATATTTTAAGGATTTTTAGGGGGGTATATGTAATAAACATCCATGACCATAATTTTGGGATTAGAGATCTAACATTTATGAACCATCATTAAGATAGTAGACCTCTAAAACCCAACTTGAACCCTAAGAGAGACCCAACTTGGGAAGAGTGGAGATATTTTCACACAAACACCCTGGGTTGACTTGATAAACACTTGGATCACCTAGTAAAATTCAGAGGAGACCTCAACTATGGTAATGGTCTATACAAACTTGTCAAAAATTATGTCTTTTAGAATAATTTGAATATAAAATAGGGTGAAGGGTTGTTTGAGAAGTTTCCAATCATTATAAGGGGTGTTTTGAGACTTGATTCACCTTCTCAACACACCAAATACTCACATTTCTTCTTGTAAATGACTATACAATTCCACACCAAATGAATAGTCTATAGATTCTAAGAAGAAGTGAACTAGTCACCTAAATGGAGTAGAATAATTGAAGTAAACCATTAAGATAGTATATATCATGATCTAACATGTTTATTTATAATTAAAACATACATACTCACCTTCTCTAAGGATTATATTCAATTTTCATGGCCATTCAATCAGCCAATAGTTAGGTAACTAGGCTTAGTGGCCTAATTGGCCTACTTGGTTAGTAAGAAGAGATGGTGTTTGGCATAGAGGGATGTTGGAGTAGTCAATAAAATACCATTAGAACATTTTAAATATTCCATGAAGGTATTAAGTTACACTTATAATGTTCATCATGGGGAATAGGTAGTTTCTTAACCAAGTCAACATGCAAAAGGAGGTGATGGACTACTTAATAACCCATGAGGTCTAGTTAGAGGCCTAATTACACCTCATTTTCTTCATTTTAACTACTATAAGATAATTAATTGACCATTTTTGGCATTTTCATGCCTTAAATGAGGTTAAATAAAGTTTAACCACCCACCACTCCATTTTAATTCCCAATAACTCATTAAAGAACATTAAATGACTCAAGGTACTATATGGAGGGAGACATATGAAGACTATATGGCTAATTTAACTATTGTATGATTATATATGGTCATTTATGTCATTTTATCCACATCTCCATGACATTTTCCTTCTCCCTCTCTTCTCATTATTTTATAAATTGAGACTTTTAGGCCATTGTATCCATCCATCACTTGGGTATGAGGAGACTCTGCCTAGATTTGTACTTTATAGACCTCTTGGACTAATGTAACGATTAATTTATCTTCTTCCATATTGATCTAGTGTTTTATGTTACTTTGAATTACATAAGTGGTATATATTTCTTCCTTTTGTACATCCTTATTTCACCTAGATGTTAATGGATGTTCTATTAAGGTCATATAACATGTAAGAAGCCTTAATGACTAAGTTTAGAGTGGAAGTTTGATTATAAGTGCCTTAAACCATGACTTCTATTTAGTACTCTCATGCTCTAGTCATCTATCATATACCCTATGTGAATCACTATTGCCTATACACTCATGTAAGTACTAGCTCAATTGCTCATTTGGTTCACTAGTGTTGTTTAAGGAAAATATAATGGATAAGATATTTTGGTGCATCATCATCCTTGGTATAGGTTTCCTTTATGCATTCATTTTATCCTTTTTCACCCTAATCAGTAGGTCTTAGTGATTTTGGGCCATAATATATGTACCAAGAGAGCTAGACACATAATCTAAAGGTCTAGCTTAGCCATAGGTCACCCACAATCTTGGACTATTCCCATGTTACCCCAAACCTAGAGGTAGGCCTAAAAAACCTCATCCTAGGGTGAATTTTGGAGAGATAATAGTTTTGGCATGCCTAACGGGTTGAGATTCAAGCATTATATCACTCACTTGTATCACTTGGTCATCTTATAAAGCTTTAAGCACCTCAATAGTAGATTGGTGGTGCAATTTCATGTTGAGAGATATAATAAGGTCATCATCGTAAGGTTAAGGGTAACTATTATTGGTATTTACTTTGTTATTCATGTGTTTTATGATGATTTATTGTTGCATATGGAGCATAATTCTATCATACACCTCATTATTAACAACCCTATGACACATATCAACACTATATTAACACATATTAGTCATAAACTTCTCCATACTTCTTCCTTCTATCCCAACTCAGCCTCCTTACCAACCTAATATTCCTTATAGTCAACCTAAACAAAGTGATGATGATTTTTTCTTAGAAATTGAAAAGCTAAAAGAGGAAAGAGATAAATTAAAAGATTGTCTTAGGTAATAAAAGGAAGTTGAATATCAAGCCTTTGTCTACCAACAAAGCATCCTTGCAAACCAAGAGCAACCATCTAAGGTAACCACCCCATCTTATTTCCTTACCTCTATGATCATTGGAGATTCCTTGGTCCATAATTTATGTTTTGATGATAGAGAAAGTAGTTTATTTATTGTAAAGCTAGTAGCTGATAACTTGAATTTGATATATGAAGCTACTTCCAACTTTGAATCATAATAGAATGAATCAACTAAAAGGAAATTTAGTCTCACTAAAGACCTAAAACTTACCCTTCATGCTTACCCAAATCTCTCAATTACACAAGATATTATTTTTTAATACTTACCACCTTGTTTTTCACTATGTTTATTAAATACCTTATGGCAAGGATTAGGGGTAATTATCCTTTGATTTGTCTTATATTGTTTTCAAGATTGAGCATGGTGTAGGAGTAAAAATAAGATCTAGAACACTCTCCAAGTTTCATCTTGATCCTTAAACACCCAAAATCTCAGTTACAAGTTTTCTAGATCCCCTTCAAGATCCACCCATGCCTCATTAAAATTCTATAATAACTTTATCTTGGAGACCTTCATGGACTAGAACCCCAAATTATGTTATGCCTATTCTTGAAAGATAACTTTCTCCTATGCATATTAAGAATCAATAATAGGAGAAATGTATGGATTCTAGTGCAAGAGATGTATCAAGTTTTATAAACTCTCCATTTGTCCTTCATAATGAAGTCATTCATGAGGATTAAGGTGCATCAAAGTTAAACAAGATAATTTAATAATGGAAGAAGAGTATAGTGTCTAAGTTTGATTATCCTAAGGCTCCAAGTTAGAATAGCACTCTATTAGCTATCAAAAAAGCTAATGAAGTGACATACCCTACCACCCTCTCCTTTTTTGAAGATGAACCAAATGCATTAAAGGAAGAATTTGAGCATCCATGTGTGGGAAAAAAGTTTCCAAAAATACTTAATGAGGTGGTAGTACTTCAATATATTGATCATGTTGAAGTTAAAGCTGAGTTTTAAGAACACTTTCAAAAGGATACTTCAATCACATATGATGATGAGATCACTATTGGTACCCTTGTTCATCTTAGTAGATCAGTGTTTGAACATGAAAGATATTTTGGTGATGTAGAGTAGTCACAATGTCAAGATGATGAAGTTGATGAATATGAAGCACAAGCAACTTTTCCTATAGGAAAAAATCATGAAAAAAATATACATGAAACCATTATTTAATCCAAGATCATTTCAAGTGATTTATATGATCATTGGCATCATTTGTACCTTGAATTATTAGGTAAGATTGAAGAACTCAACATGATATCTTAGAATGATGGGATATAATAACAAGTTGAGGTATCATGTCAAGATCACAATATAGGTGTATAAATAGAATGGAAAGATGAGATAGAGATTGAATGGATTGATGAACTTCCATTTTCCATAGAAGATAAGGATGACCAAGTTATAATAGATCGTGAGCCTCGTTATGACTTTGTGAAAGAGTTGCAAATACTTGATCAACATAATGCTTCACACATGAATGATAATAATGATAGTGAACTTCATGTATTTTAAATTGATCATGAATATATGGTATTTTGGGAAGACTTTGGGAAATTTTGTTCAATTTTAGATAATCCACCTCTAGCCCATGAGGAGATTGAGAAGTGTCTTAAAAATAACAATATGTTAGTCGATCCTTTTGAGTCACATAAGTATAATCAAGGAGAGCCTAATGACATGTGGCATCAATATTTGAAAATTAACAAGAGGTTTAAGACCTTGAAAAGGCACCATATCAAATATATAAAAATGAATTTGAAATATAAGGCATACCAGTTGGGTTGTTAATAGAATCACTATATGAGAGCATGACAAATTAGGAACATCCCATGATTGAGGCAAAAAATATATTGTTGATGCAAAAAAGTTAAGTTTGAAATGACTATGATTGGTTTTTTGAGTCACATAACCAACTCATGAACCTAAGGGTGGATCCAAAATATCTAATTACTCTCCTAAGAGACTATTATCATGATAGTGTCTCTAGTTGTAAGTGGAAGTTCTCATTAGGTGAGCAATGTCTGATTAGACTCTAGTCAATACATGATAACTAAACCTCATAATACCATAGTGATCAAATAATTTTTCCATTTTATCCTATAAGATAAAATAGTTTGATCTAAGATTAGTTTTTTATAGTGGTTTTAATCTTGTTTCAATAAGTGTGTCTACACAAGTGTGTTGTAGTTAGTTTCTTTGGTGTCTTGGCTTGTTAGTTCTTAGGTGTTAGGTGATGTTTTTTGGTTTTATTTTTTATGTATTGTGAGTTTTGGAAGTCATTAAGGGTGTTATGAGGTGATAATTTGTTTTAAATTCCAAAATATAGTCATCCAAGCCGTGATGTTATGCATAGGTCTTCGCATTGATCATGAAGAGATAGTGGGTTTTCTTGACCAATAGGTTGGTCAACCCCTTTGTGTCACCAAAAATATTCATAGTTTGGCCTCTAACAATAAATTTCAACCCTTACAACCAAAAACTTTCCATGACACCCACCCAATTTTACACATGGTAATCTTCTTTCATGGCGATGTCTTATTTAGTCTCATTTTGAACCTTGTTCACATTCAACAAGGTTTCATGTTGTGTTAGAACCTACTACAGAAATCATCATATGTTATGGCTATTTTTAGTACTTAGGTGATGTATTAGGTGGTTATAGTTATCAATGAGTGAGTGGAAGATTTTTCATGTCCTTTTTAATCCTTGAGGGTGGTATGAAGCATTATTTGACAAGATTAAGGATCTTTAGTAGAAGTTAAGGTATTTTAGATAAAATAAGGTTGCTAATCCTCATGGTTTTAGGCCTATTGTATGACATTTATTTAAGAGAGAAATTTTTTGGTAGTATGTGAGGGTTTAAAACATTTTTCAAAGTCATAATATGAAAGTCTAATGATGAACTCTTAGGTTGTCATCTATGATACATTTATTAAAAACAATTTCAAACCTTCATGAACCCATAAAGTCATCAATAACCCTTCAAAGAACTTGTAATAGTCAAATACATTATAAAACCTTTGTAAATCATAATATTTTAAGTGTATCAATGTTTATAAAGGTCTAAAAAGAGCCCCTAAGCCATCATAAGGTAGTTTCACATCATAAATAGTTCCATTTTAAGTTCAAATTCACTCCCCACTCACCAATTGGCTCCCACACATGGGAAAAGTGTGTCTCTTTAAATACACCCATTATACTACCTATTTTAAAGTGTCATTTTACTTGTACTTCCCTCCTCCTACCCACCAATGCCATCCCAAGGTCAAAATCCTAAATAAATACAAGAAATATGGTGTTTTGTAGGAGTTTTATAGGTTGTACAAACCTATACGATCAATTAATAAAATGGAGGTCAGTAAGTGCATCCAGAACTCATATCATATGTATTTGAGGAGTTTTATGTCCAAATTATACAAAATAGGCCCAAAACTAACCCTCTCCTTTCATCATCCTCTTTGGTAGTACAAACAAACTCTTAGGTTATTGGTCATTTTGTACTATAGAGATAAAATGAGAATTTAATACTCTGGTAATAGAATGGGGTCTATTGACTTTACCATTATTGTAATTTTTCTATAGGTTCATTGTCTATTATCTACGAACAAACACTAACAATCTAGGCACTCAAATGGTCCCCTTCATCTGTGCAAGGGGTTAAAGTGGCATTGGTTTTGGTACATCTTTGAAGGTATTTTGAAATAAATTCTTGATATGTGTTATATATGTCCTCAAGTTCCTTCCATAATACTACCCACCCCTAGTTCACACATGTAAAGGTGTAAGAGCAAGAAAATATTCATATTCACACATCTTCAAGTTACATGATATAGTTTTTCCATTTGAAAAATCTTTAATGTGTGATTATAGAAGTGTCTAGTGATTTTAGGTTGGATTATGAGTTAATTGAGAACATTAAAATCTTATCTACCTCCCATAATCAATTGAGCCACCATCATAGCAAATAGCCTCTTCATGGTCCTATCACCAATATGATTATTGTGTATGTAATATGAGGTTCTTTGTTAATTGCCTATCTATGAAGAGTCTTATAATTGTTTAAAAGGCATAAAAATAAGCCCCATATTTGATCTAGTCTATAATTTTTCTCAATATTCATCATTTCACTATAGACTAAGCCATCCTCACCTTCAACCTATTCTGTAATGTCAAACCCTCACTTAGTCACTATAAACCTTTCAAAGTAAATAGGGTAGTTACTATTAAAATGAGGTATAGAAAGGTGAGAAAATTAAATGAGAATAAAAAATTCATAAAAATCATGGAGATATATATATCAGGTTCAAATAGGGTAGACACCATTAGATCTCCCTTAGATAAAAACTCAGCTTAGACTGACTCAATGAGAAGCCCTAAGGTCTACATCCTAGGTAATGATGGTTCTTGTAAATGTGGAGATGGGATGGTTAGGAAGGAAAATAAATAACTTGATGGAATCTTGAAGAATTTAAGGCACAATTTTTAAATATATGAAAGCATCAAGATTATAACACACCTTTAGAAATGTAGTCAGGTAGACCTAAACATAATATATACAACCAGCTTGAAATCATGTGTTCAAGAGACCTTAATAGAGTATTGACTATATCAGTGGGATATTTAATAATTTAATAAACCTATAATAAGTCATATTTCATATTAATAAGTATGAAAATGAAGAGAATAGGGTCCACCAAGAACCACACACCAGAATCACTGTAAGAGAAGATAAGACTTAATCTAAGCCTAGACATATTACCTATAGACTTGACCATAATTAAGGAGGAATATTGAGAGAAAACCATATTTTAAGGTATGAAAGGTAATAAGGGTTCATGAACATGATGATATAACCCATAATAATAATATATCATCAATACACCCCTCAAGTCAAGTATACATAGTCAAAAGACCTAGAAACAACACCTATATGTTAACTATTAGAAGCAGGGTAGTTTAGACAAAAGAGACACCTTGTATTTAAGGACGTGAGGTGAATTATGACTAAGAAATCCATATAAAATATAACAATTATTTATGAGTAATTAAAATATATTCAAATAGATGGAACTCATCCTTCAAATAAGCTTACACAATCAAGGGCTAGTTTTCCACCTATAGGCAAGGTAAAGAGGATATTGTGAATTAAAAATCTATAGAGGGGAGGTCAATATTGTGTTAGTCTCATAAAATAAAATAAACAAGAATAATAAATCTTAACACCTCTATGTTATATATTAAAGAGGGCTTATGTAATAAAAACTATATGAAATCACAACTAAAACATACAAGATAAATATTTTACCTTCCTTGATAGCTCCAAATGCTTTGTCGAGTGGCTTTCTCAACTTGTGGATCAATAATTATTTGGAAAATTAATCTTTTTGTATCCTTATCTCCTTGGCCATTGGATTTGATGTGGCTTTTAATTTATTTAGCTCAATATTTTGGCATTATAACACTATTACAAATCTTGTCTCTCTCCAAATTAGCATTATATATTTGGCTTATGAGATCTGATTTTTTTTTAAATGAATGGGAATACATTGTATATATAGCTTTAGGAATTAACTCTCACTTAAGGTGAGTTAAGTTGAGTTGAGTTAAGAGTTGTCATGTAATTATGAATTTTAGTTACTAGTCATAGTTCTCAAATTAAAAGTTGAGTTGAGACTAATTCTAGATGAGTTAAAAGTTATCATGTAATTATGACTTTCATTTACTAATCAGAGTTCTCAATTTAGATATTTTGGGATAGTTTCTCAGCTCATAAAGATAATGATGAAAGGCTAAAATATTTTGATTTTTGATTTTTTTTTTTAGATATTCATTAATTTCAAATGGATAATTCAACTAAGAATTTAATCTTGTTTAATTTATTTAATTGATTTTGATTAGAATTTTATCTCTTTCAATATTTAATTAAGTGTGTATGTGCCTTACTTAATAGATCCATAGGACAAATTGATAGTTGTGATGTTGCAAGGTGATCAGGGATAAATTTGTGAGAGTTTATTATTTGATATGAGATAGTACCCTAAATAGGAAAGCCTCAACATGATTATAAGATTTGATGAATGATGAATGGCCAAATTAGGGATGTTTAGTGATTCTTAGGCTTAATTTTCAATGTTTGGTAGGAATCAATTTGAAATCTAGGTAGAGGCCAGTTATGGCTAATTTTCGGTGTCTATAGTTTACCCATTCTTAAAAATATGTTACAATCTATAGGCATAGTAACATATTCTCAAAGAATGAAAAATGTTGTTTAGAAATTAAGAAGGTAATTATTGAAGAATAAGTTCTAAACAATGTTTGGTAAGCCTATAATGATTCCTCCTTGAGGGAGTGGATGACACATACAATTAATGGATGGTAACTCAAAAATAATCAATAAGAAGAATGAAATTAACCCATGGGTAAGATTAATCCAATAAATATAATTCTTGCATGCATCGATTTAAAAAGTACTAATTTTCCTAAATGTGGTTATAATCAATGGCACAGGAACATGACCTAGTTAGGGTGGATGAGTCAAAATAATGATTTTCCCATAGGTGGTTATAATTAGTAAAATGACCTAGATTGAATAATGATTTTTTATTGTTCCCCAGTAGGTTAGATTGGCAAGAATAACTCAAGGATATAACATATCAGATAGA
The DNA here is from genome assembly GCA_037957365.1 of Torreya grandis. Lineage (NCBI taxonomy): Eukaryota > Viridiplantae > Streptophyta > Pinopsida > Cupressales > Taxaceae > Torreya > Torreya grandis. The sequence goes on from JARHVA010001678.1 coordinate 608,645, forward strand.
TAAAAGATGAGCGGGCATAAATGTATATGCAGTGGTCTAATAACTAAAGAAGCCAAAAATAACTAGACACATGAGGATATGTAAAGTGATGAATGAGATGATTGGAAAAATAAAGGAATTGATTTATGTGAATTATTTAATTATAGCTACAAATGTATATATGTTCATCCTTATTAGCATTGATATAACTAGAATAGTCAGTGGGTTGATTTGATCAATGTAAGGTGGGAGGATTTACTAAGGTTACCAAAGAAAAGTATCTATGGCTCCATTACTTATAATATTTACCAAGATGGTTTTTATTATATCATGTGATGGTATGCATCATGATATAAATCACCATGATAATGTAGTCTAAATATGCATAAGGACTAATTCTTGATCCAATAAATAATTGAAAATAATTTACCAATGATAAAAACCATGATGACAATGTTGATGTATGAATATGGATAGACTCAAGAATAATACACAAAGAATCACCCAATGAATGCATATAGACTAAGTTAAGACACAATAATGAAATCAAACAAATAGGCAAAAAAACAAGCAAACAAACACATAAAAAGACAAAAATTAAAAGCAATAGAGAGCATCATGTCATTAACTAAGTCAATATCTATGTGTGAAGGCTCAATGGAATGATAAATGAGTGGTGCCCCCAAGTAAGGATACATACAAAGGGAAGGTCACACCCCCAGTGGAGGTGGAATCGATTGGAATTAATAATGAATTTTCTCTAGTAGGGAGGATTGAGGATGACTAACTAGGTTTAAATAAGATAAATGCTTTTCGATTTTGAGGTGTTATATCTCTCTAGGATATTGTAAGCCAATTTTCAAATTTTTAGTATTTTGAAATTTTTTGAATGTTTTTGTAATTTTTGAGGTATCTTGACTCGTTAGAGATTGACAAAATACCACTTGAAAAATAGTGAGAGCATTAGCTTAAGTTGTTCATAAAATGGTAAAAGCATATAGAAAATATGGACTGAGTTGATCTCAATGTGATTTGAGCACAACCTACTTAGTCCCATTAGGACCTCAAGTCATAGTAGTTTTGCTAGCATAAAAGGTAAGGAGATCTAACCAAGTCATAACAAGTTCTACAATTTAGGTAAATAACAACGCAAATGAAAATAATAATGTCAAGTGGATGCGACAATAAATGATAAAAGGTGTTTTTCCTAATTTTTCCATAAGTGATTATAATTATGAAACAATGGCATAGATTTGTCTTAATAATTTTCCTGTAGGAGGTTATAATTAGTAACATAAGGTGGGATACTGATTTTCCCATAGGCAGCTATAATCAGTGTCACTAGTCAAACATAAATGAAAGATAACTTACTAGATCCACTATCACACTACCTTCATAGACTATTATTTAAACAAAAAATTATAAAACTACCAAAATTGGATCAGAATCCCCTTATTGAAAGTGCGTTAAGAACCAAGATCAAAAGGGTTAGGTAGGGCATTTAAAAAAAAGTTTGGTCAATAGTGATGGTATTGTAGAATGGTATATGGTATGACACAAGGAAGATGATAGTATGGAAATTATATTATAATGGAAAGATAAAAGGCAAATGTAAATGGTAAGGTAAATGTAAAAATGTAAATGACAAGGTAAATGGAAAGGTATATGATTCTCTGTAGGTAAATGTTTCTATTGTTCCTAATGATGTGGAGATGCACATCCTAATCAGCATATGATATAACCTGAATAATCAATCATGTAAATTTTTGTCCCACACCCTTTATAAATAGTTTCTTTATTAATAACATATTGTAGATTTGGACTCCAATAATGTTATTTTTATTTTCATTGGTTGTTGATTTTTTTCCTTTAAATGTCGAGACAAGATGTATTTATAACCTATATAAAGGAAAGTGCATCCAGGGATGGTAAATATAGATAAATATTGGTTGATAAGTTTAATTTGGGAATGTAAATGTAGATGATAATGGAATGTATAATGGTTGGACAACAAATGAATATCATTATTTTTAGGAACACATAATATTGTTGATTCCAGATTAGACATAAATTTATATGTGATGGGGATGAAGACTTATGAATATTATTTTGATAGGACCACCAAATTTTATTATTATTTGGGCCTAAGAGTGACTACCATCTCATTATGTTTTAGATTAAAAGTTTTATTGATGTTATCTTTAATAATGTCTTCATCAACAAGTGAAGAACTATTATGCTCAGCTATTGGTACCATATCTTTAATGCAATTTTCATCAATGAAGTTGTCTTGATTGTCCCATAGCATCTATGAGAAATTTTCACTAAGGAATGTTGACTTTTAAATTTGATTGTCTACTAGTGCCTAAAAAAAAGTTTCACTATAAGATATTTATTATGGACTTTGATTGTCCCCTAACACCTCAAAAATGTTTTCACTAGGATATTGTTCTTATTTTACATGAATGTGGTCTTGGTTCCCTTGATATTATTCAAATGATATGTCACCATGGATGTAGTTCAAAAAGATATGATTTTGTCAGTTCTAATTAACACTTGTGAGAGGGGGAAGTTTAATATAATGGCTAGGTTGGTTGGTGTTAATAGCATGTGGAATGGTAATGGAATGGGAAGAGAAAACATAATATTTGTATAATATACTGAGATAACTTGTGTTGAGGTTGAAGTAATCATCCTAAAAAACCATGGAATGATCACAAACATATTTAAATTGATCTACAAGACATACATAACTAATATTATAAAAACCATGAACATATTATGATTCTAAAGTTGAGTCTAATTAAAGGGACTTTGAATTTGATGTTGAGACTGATATTGAGTTTACTTCTAATGCTAAATATGATGTCAGTTCAATAATAAAACCTAACTTCAATGTTTTTTCTTCATCTAGTGTGGATGATTCTATAATGATGTTTTTTTTAATGTTTGGTATTGGACAAGTAATCTCCTATGATATCAAAATTGGCTCAACAAAAATTAGTTTGTCAAAGTGAGACTCCTCTATGAGGGGAAAAGGGTTAAGAGACAACTCCATAGAGATTGGCTTGTTAAAAGGAGGCTCTTTAAAAAGAGGATAATGGTTGAGTTAATGATTGGCCCAAAGGTAGATATAATCATTAAGGAATATTCAATAAAGATTGGCTTATTAGAGTGAAACTCCTTGTAATAAGAATAGTAAAAAAAGGGGGATTTAACAAAAACATCATGGATTGGTTTTTTCTCTTGGCCTTGTTTTATAAATAGTTATAAAATACAAATTTTGAATATATCTTGGTCTTCAAATTATTGGATCGATTGGAGAGGTACTGATTATCTTGGTTGTGGTTGGATGATTGGCATGGGTTTTCTAAAGTTGGGAAAGGATGTAAATAGATGAGAAATGATTGGTATTTAGATAATTATAGGCTTATCTATGATGGGATTAATAAAGGATAGCTTATAACCTAGGATCATAATTATGACTCATTTAGTTTCACTTATGCAACCTTATTGAGATAATGAGTTATCATCCTTGGAAGGGTCTATAATGGTAATGGTAAGGCATTTGAAGCATAGTTTCTATCATCATCCAAAGGATGAGGTCCTAGTATATAATTAAAAAGAGTGGTTTCTATCATAACACAAAGGATGAGGCCTTGGTATAGAAATGGTAGGGCATTATGAAGCATGGTTACTATCATGAGCCAAAGGATAGGGTCTTAGTATAGAAGTGGTAGGGCATTATTAAGTGTGGTCTCTATCAAAAGCTAAAGGTTGAGGTCCTAGTATATAAATGGTAAGGCATTGTGAAGCTTGGTTACTTTCACATGCTAAAGGATGAGGTCCTGGTATAGAAATGGTAGGGCATTGTGGAACTTGGTTTCTTACACAAGCCAAAGGATGAGGTCCTGGTATGGTAATCCTTAGACATTATGGATCTTGGTCGCTTGCATAATTTAAAGTATGGTTAATGTTATAGGTTTTAGATTAGGTGTCATGGGTGGTGAAAGGGAAAAAATCATATGTTAACCAACCCGAAGAAGGTATCATCACATACTGCTCTTAAGGATCTTGGATTTGTTCCCCATATTGAGTAATGTAATGAGGGTAAGGATCAATCTCACAAACCACTTATTCACCATAGGGGTCTTGATCAAATTCAATTTTTTCAACCAAAACATCATAATCTTAATTTTATATGGCTTTATTATGAGTGTAATGAGACATATCCACATCAATGATAAACATTTTGTAAAAGGCCTAGAGTTCTACAAACTCTAAAAAATAATGTCCAAAGGAAACATTGTTCAAAATTGGTCTAACTTGGTCTAAAAGTGGAGTTGTATCTCCAAAATGGTCTATACTAAAACTTGGTATGAAATAATCTAACGTCAAATGTCTAATGTCAAATGCCTTACACAAAAAGGTCAATTGAATGAATAAAATAGAAATGCCGAACTCTAGGTACAAAGTGTTCCAAACAAGTCTAATCTAGAAAACAAAATTTGTTATCTTTTAGAAGGCACGAAATCTAGGCTCAAAATAGGCATGCGCTAGGCCTTTTTTATAAGTCACAAAATCTAGACTTTAAAAAATTCAAGGTATGTGATTTAATATAGAAAATCTAAAATAATTTGGCATAAACTAAGCATTTGAATTTAAACATGAACTTGGTCAATTAGTATAAGGAATGAAATATATGGCATATGGAAGATAGTCTACTTCCCCCAAATCTAGGCATAAACAAATAGTTTTTCAATTTGAATAAAGAATTAACCTAAGTTACTAAACCTAAAAGAGAAAGATCAACATTTAAGCCAAAATCAAACAAGGCATAGGCATAAATCAATCAATGTTTAGATTTGAAATTTGCAAGGCTAATTTAAACTCAACTTGGAAAACTAGGCTCTTTAATATAGATAACAAGCTAAACAAGAATGAATGACATAACAAAACTAGGAAAAGATCTCAAAAGGCACACACAGCTTGGGTTTCAAAAATGGGATTTTGGTACAAGGCAAACCAGTCTTTGAAATGATTTTTTTAATGTAAAATCATTATCATGCTCTAAAAATGTGATCAATTATTTGTTACAAGACTCAAAGGTACACAAATTGGAAATAATTTGGTAGCGTAATGACACCCTTTTCATTCAAGTGACACACACACACACAAAATTGTAAAAAGACTAAGGAAAAGGTATGGTGTTAAATAAAAAACATAACACCTCCTCAAACAAATTATTGATATATAAATAAGACTCATTTTGATGTGAAAAGATAAATAAATATTTTTAAACTAAAAACCATGCAAGAAAAGATAAAATGACACAAAAACCTAAGTGTAACATCCTAAATTGACAAGGTTGCATCCTAATGTCAAATTTCATCTATATACATGCTCTTAAGAGCATTTTAATTATTAATAAAAAAAGAAGTAAAAGTGAATGAAAAGTAGGGTTTTTAATCCCCCTGTTCTCTCAAGAGTTTGTATCGTGACATGGAAATTTAGGCTACTCACCTTGCATCAACAATATGTTCATGGAAATTGGGGTTATTCTAAACTATAAATATTTCATGTTTCTATATGGTCCTAAGGCTAGTTACCACTAGAGATGAAATCACATCAATTTATTTCATACTAGATAACTTAATATGTAAGGGTTTATTCCATCCATGTACTTCTTAGTGGAATCCCCTAGTTAGCTAGACTTGACTTAGGAATTTGTTAAGATCGAAGAGGCTATCTACTCATCCCCCTATAAATCATAGTATTCATGCCCTAATTTTTTTACCTCTCTATGAAAAAGGGTTGGTATGATCCTAGGAGATAAAACCATAGGTCAATGCATCCATAGAGAACTTGTGAGGAAGAAGTGAGCTCCCACTCACAATCTAAAATGCATGAAAACAAAATATAAGTAAAAAGACTTTAGGATCATTTTTGGATCACCCAAACCATAAAATTTTGGGGAAGGCCTTAATGATGTTCCCTTTTGTTCACCTGAGTTCCCTAAAGGGGATGGGGGGAGAGCATACACACATCAATCATTTTGTTTAAAATAAACAACTTTGAACAAATAATTTCAATGAAAATGAAACTCTTAAGAGAATTTATCTAGTGTGAGAATTCATTTTAATCACTAAAACAAGATGCGTTGTGAAGTTTAAGTTCTTTGGCATTTTGAATTTTTTTAAAAACTTTGAAAACATCTAAGGCATGAAAATGAACTAGGTTCATTTTGGGCACCAAACAAAATGTGTATGAGATTTAACCATGTTCAAACTTTGAATATACCTCTAACAAATTTCAGGTCCTAAGGTGGAAAATTCAAAGTTTGAACATGGTTAAATCTCATACACATTTTGTTTGGTGCCCAAAATGAACCTAGTTCATTTTCATGCCTTAGATGTTTTCAAAGTTTTTTAAAAAATTCAAAATGTATATATGTATGTGTGTGTGTGTGTGTGTGTGTACACACACACACACACACACACACACATGAGACAAGATTTGCAATAGTGTTATAATGCCAAAATATTGAGCCAAAGCAATTACAAGCCACATCAAATCCAATGGTGCCAAGGAGAGAAGGAGCCAAAAAGATTCATTTTCCAAAGACTTCTTGGTGCACAAGCTAAGAAATACACTCAAAAAATCATTTGGATCTCCCAAGGAAGTTAAAGGATTTGTGTCTTTTATGTTTTAGTTTTGCTTTCATATAATTTAAAATGAAACTCTTAAGAGAATTTATCTAGTGTGAGAATTAATTTTAATCACTACAACAAGATGTGTTGTGAAGTTTATGTCCCTTCGCATTTTGAATTTTTTAAAAAACTTTGAAAACATCTAAGGCATGAAAATGAACTAGGTTCATTCTGGGCACCAAACAAAATGTGTATAAGATTTAACCATGTTCAAACTTTGAATTTTCCACCTTAGGACCTGAAATTTGTTAGAGGTATATATATATATATATATATATATATATATATATATATATATATATATATATATGTATGTATGTATGTATGTATGTATGTATGTATGTATGTATATTTATATATGTATGTATATATGTATCTATATTTATATATGTATGTATGTATATATGTATATATATATATATATTTATGTATGTATGTATGTATATATATATGTATATGTATATATATATATATATATATATATATATATATATATATATATACATATGTGTGTGTGTATACATATACATATACATATATACATACATACATATATATATACATATATATATATATATGTATATATGTATGTATGTATGGATATATGTATCTATATATATATTTATGTATATATATGTATGTATATATATATATATATATGTATATATATATATATATATATATATATGAGACAATCTTTGAAATAGTGTTATAATGCCAAAATATTGAGATACATATGTATACATACATATATATATTTATGTATGTATGTATGTATCTATATTTATATATGTATGTATATATATGTATATACACACACACACACACAGACACACACAGATATATATATGTATATATATATATATGTATATGTATATATATATGAGAATATATATATATATATATATATACATATATATATATATATATATATATATATATATATATGAGACAAGCTTTGCAATAGTGTTATAATGCTAAAATATTGAGCCAAAGCAATTACAAGCCAGATCAAAGCCAATGGTGTCAAGGAGAGAAGGAGCCAACAAGATTCATTTTTCAGAGACTTCTTGGTGCACAAGCTAAGAAATACACTCAAAAAATCATTTGGATCTCCCAAGGAAGTTAAAGGATTTGTGTCTTTTATGTTTTAGTTTTGATTTCATATAATTTTTATTACCTAAGCTCTCCCTAGTGTCTAGGCTAGAGGTGTTAGGATTCAGTGTGCTTATTTGATTTTTTTATTAAACTAATACAATACCGACATCCCCTCTATAGATTTCTTATTCACATAATGGCATTCCCAATTGGATAGATAATGAGGCAATTATAATGGCTTTTAGTGTGTTTTGTTAGGATTTTATATTTTCCTACTAAAATGGATGATATAGAGATAAATTTTTTATTCATTATTTTAATCTAAATTTATAATATAGGTGTGCCTTGGACCTATGAACAACCTCCAAAAAATTTGTGAATAACTGGTGCATAGTTTAGAAGTTAAGATCAAAACACTGACTGCCACTTTTTTTTGTTTTCTTGTTAAACAAAATGGATATTAAAATAGATCTCATTTTTAATCCATTTAAAAAAAAATTATGATTTTTTAACAAGTTTCTCCTAGTATTTTTAGATTAATTCTCTATAAATTTCATTGAACTTTGATTTATAGTTTACAAGTTATGACTCTTTTAGTGACTATATGTTTTTATGAATAAATGGTCGTTAAAATAATCATATTTTTTAATATTTAAACTTTTTTTTTGCTGATTTTTTTATAGGTTATGTGCATTTGTATTTAAAAAATGAAATAAGCACACTAAATCCTAACACCTCTAGCCTAGACACTAGGGAGAGCTTAGGTAATAAAAATTATATGAAAGTACAACTAAAACATAAAAGAAACAAATCCTTCTACTTCCTTAGGAGCTCCAAATGATTTTTTGAGTGGCTTTCTCAGCTTGTGCACCAAGAAGTCTTTGGAAAATGAAGCTTGTTGGCTCCTTATCTCCTTGGCACCATTGGCTCTTATGTGGCTTGTAATTGCTTTGGCTCAATATATTGGCATTAGAACACTATTGTAAAGCTTGTCTCTCTTTAAATTGGAATTGCATATTTGGATTATGAGAGATTATTTTTTTAAATGAATGGGCATGGCCTTGTATTTATAGCTCTAGGAATTAACTATCACCTAAGGTGAGTTAAGGCTGAGTTGAGTTAAGAGTTGTCATGTAATTATGACTTTTAGTTATTAGTCATAATTCTCAAATTAGAAGGTTGATATAAGACTAAATCTAATTGAGTTAAAAGTTGTCATATAATTATGACTTTCAATTACCAGTCATAGTTCTCAATTTAGACATTTTGGGATATTATGGGATATTTTGACAACTCATAAAGATAATGATTAAAGGCTAGGATATTTTGATTTTTAGAATTTCCTTTTTTAGATATTCATTAATTTCAAATGGATAATTCAATTAGGCATTTAATCTTGTTTGATTTATTTAATTAATTTTAATGAGCATTTTAGCTATTTCAAGATTTAATTAAGTGTGAAAGTGCCCTAATTAATAGTTCCATAATCTAGATTGATAGTTGTGATGTTGTAAGGTTATTAGGGATTAATTTGAGAGAGTTTATTGTTGCATATGAGATAGTACTCTAAATAGAGAAGCCTCACCATGATTCCAATATTTGATGAATGATGCATGGATAAATTTAGGACATTAAATGATTCTTAATATTAATTTATAATGTTTGGTATGAATTAGTCTAAAATTTTGGGTAGAGGCCAGTTATGGCTAGTTGTAGGTGTTTACAAATATGACCAACCATTCATGAAAATAATAGTGAAGAGGGGAAAAGATTCTCTGGACTATCTCCTAAAGGTCTTTAATGCATTTTTCATAATTAGTTTGATCCTTGGGATGGAGAAATATTGGATGGCCTAATTATTCCTAGTTAAGCCTAAATAAGCAGTTACTTTCAAGGTCAAAAGAAGAAGGATTAGAGTGTATAACCTTATAGGTAGGTGAAACATGAAGGTGAAGGAAGGGTCCCTAATTTGATATATAAAGTGAACTCAATGTCCTCTTATTCATATGTTTTGGTACATTAAATATTGGTGAAGAAAGAGTTTAATGAACCATTATGCCTATTAGGCCTGCAACAGATATAAGTAAACATATGATTAAGGTTTGAGGGCATGTAAAGATTTAGAGATTACTTAAAGGTCTAAAGATAACTAAGGGGGAAAGTAAAGGACTTGGAATAGAGGTTTGATGATGATAAGAGCCTCAAATTGAGAAGAAAATACACTCAACTAAATGTTAAGTCTACACACACCTATCAAGCCTAATATGCCTAAATAGTCATGTGTAAATAAACTAAGAGAATTTACATGTTTTAGGTTGTTTGAAAATTGGAAAAAAATGAGGGAAAGGTAAAAGAGACACAAAAAGGTTTATCATAGGATTAAAGTCTCAAGTGAGGTAGAAATGATGATAAATTTAGTCACCAAGGGTTCTACAAATCTAAATACTCATAAACCCTAGGCCCATTCAAGGGAGTGCGTAGGAAACAAAATTGAAAAGAGGCTTAGTTAAGAGGAAATTGTCAACCCTTAAAGTATGTTATAGGAGTTAAAACTCCATAAATTATGTATTGGAGAGATAAAGGTATATTTAGGTCCCCAATATCATTGTCAAGTATTCTGGGTATGATAGAAAATAGTGACTCAAAGCAAACTACAAAGAGAAAGAGGTAGAAGTGGAGTTTAAGAAACTGAATGAAATAAAAAAATGTTAAAGCATATAGATAAAGGGATGCTAATGTGACACTGAGTCTTTAATTCACCTACATACTAGGTCAAACCCTTGAGACTTAGTCTACATCTTTAGGACTAAAGACACTCTTTAAGGCCTAGAGACCCCACCTCCACCTTGTGACATGTTAGACCCTCCCCATGTCCCCCCCCCAACCAAGTAGACCTATGGCCTATAATAAATATAAAATGATGCTACATGTCATATGGAGAGTGTTTAAAGTATGTGAAAGTAGAAATATGGAAAATTATTATTAAAACCACCTTCAAGCTACAACATACTAGCCTACCAACTTGAGATATACATTCAAGTGCTCATATATTTCATCAAAATGGGACTCAAGGATAATTATCTTATAAGTAGTTTAGAACCCCCATGGACTCAAGATCCATGGAAGAATAAGTTGGGTTAACGGGCACATCTCTATGAATCATTATTAAGACTGTGGACATGTCCAGAAGGCTTATAAGGAGCTCGAAGTCTATCATCTTAAATTCATATCTCCACACACAAGATAAATTAGACCCAAATATTTTAAAGATATTTAGAGGGTTTATGGAATAAACATCCATGACCATAAGTTTGGGATTGGAAGTCCAATCTTTATGAACCATTTTTAAGATGGTAGACCTCCAAAACCTTGCTTAAACCCTAAAATAGAATTGACTTGGGAAAATTTTAGATATTTTAACTTAAAAACATTGTGTTTACCTAATAAACATTTGGATCACCTATTAAACTTAGAGGATACCTTAGCTATGGTCCTAGTTTGTATAGACACTATATAGACCTATAAAAAACTATGCATTTTGAAATAATTTGAATAGAGAATAGGGTGCAGGGTTGTTTGAGAAGTTTATAATAATTTGAAGGGGTGGTTTGAGCATTATTTAACCTTCCCAAGAAACCAAATACTCATATTTCATCCTATAAATGCTTCAACAAGTCCACAGCAAATAACTAGTCTATAGATGTTAAGAAGAAGTGGCCTAGTCATCTAAATGGAGTAGAATTGTATAAGTATACCATTGAGAGAGAACATATAATAATATGAAATGTTAAATTAGACCTAAATCATTCATATTTACCTAATATAAGGATCATATTCAATTTCTATGGCCACTCAATTAGACAATAGTTAGGTAACTAGGCCTAATGGCCTAATTGGCCTACTTGGTCAATAAGAAGAGATGGAGTTTGACATATAGGGTTATTGGAGGAGTTAATAAATTATAATTACCACATTTTAACCATTTTGTGAAGGAATTTAGGTATACTTTTCATGTTCATCATGGGGAATAGATATTTTCTTAACTAAGTCAACATGAAAAAGGAGGTGATGGGTTACTTAATGACCCATGACGGTTGGTTGGAGGCTGAATTACACTTCATTTATTGATTTGTAACTACCATAAGAGAATTAAATAGCCATTTTAGGAATTTTAATACATTAAATGAGGTTAAATAAAGCTAAATCACCACACCACTCCATCTCAATGCCCAAAATCTCATTAAAGAACATCAAATAGCTTAAGGTAGCACATGGAGAGAGACATATGAGAATTGTACATATAATATAACTATTATATGAGTATATATGGTCATTTATTAACTTTTGTATACAAATCCATGTCATTACCCTTCTCTCTCTCTTCTCATTATTCTATATAATGAGCCTATTAGGCCATTATATCCATCGCTCACCTAGGTATGAGGAAACTTTGCCCAGATTTGTACTTTATAGACCTTTTGGACTAATGAAATGACTAATTTAGATTATTACATATTTATTAAGTGTGTTTATGTTGGTTTTAATTACATCAGTGGAATATGTTTCTTCATTTTTTAGGTCCTCTCTGTATACACATAATATTTTCAACTTTTATTAAATACTAACACTTTACATCTTATAGGAACCCATCAAGGTTTAATCTCTCTGAGTGAATGCCTTAAAGGATACATTAGAAAATGGGTGGGCAGACCATTTGTGATTCTTAGGATTTTGGTCCCTTATTTCTATATTATTACCAATCCAACCAGCTCCTAAAACCATTCACTACACTATTACTCCTTTACACACTCCTCTAGTATTTTTCCACTTTCTATCCTTATTTTCCTCACCTTAATACCCTTTTTTTTAGTCATTTTTACTAGGTTTATTGGGTCAACTCTTTATATTTTTGGGTGATTTTTACTTATGAACTAGTTTGTCTCTTAGCTAACCTAGCTCATGACCTAGTGAATAATTATCTGAAATTGTGCTAGGTTGACTGGGTCGACCTTGTTGCCAAGATTTTTGAAAGGGTTTAAGTTAAAATACACCTAAATATTCAATTAAGATTTATTATTCACTTATGATTCTTTACAATCTTTTCTTCCACTATTCTACTTGAGGAGTCTTAGCTTAGGGTTTTTACTTGGAAAATCTAACCTTGTGGATAAGTCTTGGATTATTTTTAATTTATTAGTGATACTTAAAAACCAATTTTTTTTTTACAAATACCCTTTTTCTAAGGGAGATATTGAATCTTGATAGGTTCATCATTCAGGTAAGTATTCTCTAACTTTGTTCCTCTTTTTAGTGTATACACATAATATTTTCAAACTTTTATCAATTAATGATACTTTGTATCTTGTAGGAACATATTGAGTCTTAATCTCTTTGAGTACATGCCTTAAGGGGTGCATCAATAAAGGTATGGCTAGACCATTGGTGATTTTTAAGATTATTTTCCCTTTTGCCACTTGTTATCTACAGACTTGTCTCCTAAAACCATTTACCATAAGCTTGTTCTTCTTTATTGTACCCATTTGAGGCATTTACTATATTTTATCCTCATTTTCCTTAAATATTTTTTTTTGTTAGATATACTAGGTAAACTAGGTCAACCCTATATAGTTTTGGGGGATTTTTCACTTAGGAACTAGTTGACCTTTAGCCAACATAGCTCATGATCTAGTGAATTATTGTTCAAAATTATACTGAGTCAAATGGGTCAACCCTATCAATTGACATTTTCAAAAGGATTTAGGGAAATATCCACCAATAAATACAAGTTAATTTACATAAATTATCAATGAGAAGATAAATAAGAGAGAATGAGCATATGCTTATAGACCATTCTAATTGAGAAGTAAAGCTTAGGGTTCCATATTTTATTTAGAGAAATAGATCTTGTCTTGTGGAGAAATCTTATATATTAATTGATAGGTTATGTATCCTAGAGCTGATTTATATTTATCATATTTACATACCACAACAGTTTCTTATAAAGCACCTTGGCCAAGGGAGAGATTGAGGCTTGGTGGGTTCATCTTTAAAGGTAACTATTCCTAAATTTATTTATCCTTTATATGATTAGATATATAATTCATTTGTAATTATCTTCCATGTATTAGGATTATGTATACATTTAAGTGAGTACATGTATTTTATGCATGTTTAGTTTTATTATTTCTAACCCCCACTTTGTGCCACAAGCTTTGGTGAGCACCAGATTAGATTTATTTTTCTTGTTATTAGAATAGGTGAGATACCAAAACCTAAGATGCTCATAGGGTTATTACATGATTATGTTAGACTATAGACTTTGGAACCATCATTATCATAGTGTATTATGATAAATGATCCCCTAATTAGGTATAATGGATCCCCATATTGGTCATTCTCCTGCTTAACAAATATATTCCCAATCAAAAGTGTAGGTATGTTTTATCTTCTCTGAGTTAGGATTGATTTATAGACATGTTGCATTTTTAATTACATCCATTATGGTGAACTCAATGTGAACTAACCCTTGAAGGATTTGTTCACTTAATTTTTAATTATTTTTATCATATATTTGCCATACTAGGTCAACTGCATCAACATAGTTCTAACTTCTATGCATAGGTTTAACACATGGTTGCACCCAAACAACTATGTTATTTATGTGTAGGCTCTTTTTTAGGTACATGTTAATATATCAACCCAATCGACCTAGTAAATTGTTTTATACTTTTAGACATCTAGTCTAGACTAATAGTTTTACCAAGTCAACCTTATAAATTTTAGGCACTCAGCAACAAGCTTCTACAAAGCTAGATCAACCTAATCAACCCTATAAGTAGGATTTGTAGGCATTTATTAGGGTTATTTAATAGAAATCTCATTTATTTTCATCTTTATACTCACCAAGGGTAGATATGGTGTTGACACCTCTAGTATCAAAGGAACTTCATAGGAGTATACTCATGGATCATGCTATGATTGGTCCTTACCGCTTTGCTAGGTACTTTGATCCTTATAGTCTACTTATCCCTGAGATGCATGAGACCCTTATTCAACCTTCTGTAGATCCCACCCCTCCCTTAGTGGAACCTATAATGTAACCCATTCCTAATCCTACTATAGTTGATCCCATTATTTCTCTCATTATAGTTAAGCCTATTCCTTCTTCCATTATTGTTGAGTATATCCATGCTTTTGATCTCTTTTCCCCTTCCATTGAGATTAGTTTTATTCCTTCCCAACCACCACCTTCCCTTGGTGATGATTTTCTTCTTTTACCTTAGATGGCTCTATTGCCTACCAATGGGCTGATGTGTCTTCCCTAACTTTATTCATTCTTGTCACACTTTCTCTTGTGAGTGCTTCTACTAAGACCACTCACATGCATGTTTGTTACTTCTATGACATAGATAATCATTCATCCTCCCATTATCATGAGCTAAAATAATATATAGATAATTTGAATCCTTTTCCCCCTTAGTCCTTAGGCAAAGTGATGCATCCCACAAAGGTACTTCCTAAATAACTGCCTAAGTTGGAGAGGTGTATTTTCTATGGCACCCATCACACTGATCATTATTTCATCCTTCAACAACACCTTAAGGATCAGCTTATAGCTATTCTCAAACCTTCTACCATTCATCCCATAGTTTGTTCTTATAATAAGGCTCCTCCTTACTCTCCCATGGTTCCACATCTTGTGGTTCCATCCCATCCTATGGTCTCATCATCACCTTTTATGCCTCCACTCATGATTCCTTCACTCATGGACCTTCCTTCATCTATGGATCCTTCTCCACTTGTGAATCCCTCACTTGTGGATACTTCTCCACTGATGATTATTACATATCCCATAGAGCTCATTACCATGCATTATTCTAATAATCCCTTTCTTGATTTCCCTCCTCAACATGTTCCATCAAGCATTCCTACTTTTTCTATTGAGGAGATTAGATGATAAGTTTTTTCTTAGTTTTCATTGAAGATAGATGAGATTCATATCCAGCTTCATGGAGATCTATCTAATGTTTTAGATAATGTGTGTGGGTATATTTATTAATATTTATGAGCACATACATGGTTATTTTAAATTTACATTTGGATTGGGTATGTGCTCTAATTTTATTTTTATCTATCTATTCTATCATTTGACACTATGTCAAATTCTTATTTATCTTGCATGGTGACTTTACTTTTGTATCCTATATTGCTTATATCATCATTTATGTTTAATTATGGATGTCTTTATTTATCATTGATTTATCTCTTTTTTTTTTTTACATTTTATTTCTTATTCCCTTCTTATGTCTTTATGATTGTTTGCTTTCTTCTCTCTATTTTTCATTGCTAATTATTATTTTGACTTGGTTATACAAAATTGGTTCCCTTTAGTCATTTCCTATTACCATGTGATCAGTTAGAAAATAATTCATCTCATTATGATATCCTTTCACTGATCCACTTTGGATCTCCTTTTCCCATTTATTCCCCTTTTCAAAAAATAAACATATATATGGTTGAGACTTGAGATAACATGATGGTTCATTATTAAGCCTAAGTGTCCTATTTA
>JARHVA010001678.1:630000-777500 GCA_037957365.1 Torreya grandis
ACCTATCATTGACAGCATGGGGAAACCCATATGACTAATATATGAGAAACCTCTCATATACCCAAGCCATCAATAATATGATCATTCTAATATACTTATACCCTTTGGACAACATTCCATACATATCATGCATGAATTGTTCCTAGATGATAGATCTTAGGTCATATAACACCCTCTCTTCTAGTATCATCTAGCTCAAGGATATCATGAAAAAAGGTACCTTAACATCTAACTTATGGAATAACACTTGTTCTATCAAAATTATTATCATATCCTTTTATATATCCAAAACCTATGAGGTATACATGTTAAACATACTCACCCTAATAAATCCTCACTATCAAGTATCCTAGTAGTCAAAGGTGTCCCTACTATCAACAATCTTAGGATGGCATGTACATCCTCAAGGGTGATGCCTATCTCTATCATATCCCCCTCCACCTTCAACATGAAGGTGTTAGTCAATCATTCCCAAAATCTAAGGAACATGACTAAAAAATCTTAGGTCAAGGGTTTCCTACACATCTTTGTTATGCCACCTAGGCCTATATATATCATTCTCACCCTATCCTCTATCATCAGGTGCTCCAATAGATCTGATAGCCATGACACATCTACCATATTCTAGAATCTAGGTCACCCCTAATATCAAGAAACAACAAAATATGTATTATATCCTTCATGTCGTGTATAGTCCAAATACATTCTTTTTTAAAAAATTAATAAAAAACAAGCATAAACCCCTTTAATTTATTCATTTGAACTTATTTTTAGCCTAATTGCCCCTTTTGATGCTTAGTTGGTCATTTTAGGCCATTATAGAATTTTTTTGGCCACTTACATGCATTTCCATACTATTTTGGTTCTTTGGTCAAACTAGTTTAACCAAAATTTCCCTATTTTTGACCTAGTTGACTTAAAAATCTAAGCCAACCCTCTTATTCCCCCTAGTATTGCGTTGTCATATTGGAATTTTTTTCTCAGTTGGAAAACTATACTAGGTTGGTAGTCTACAAAATGTATAGGATCGACACCTACCTATTATGTCGATAGTGTGGATTTTGCCAAATTTCAGCCTACTAGGTCAACTGGGTCAACCCAATTGTTTTTCCTTGTCAACCCTTTATATTCTATGAAAAAGTGCCTTATAGCAATTTTCTCCCCAAACCCTTCAAAACCATTTCCATAAATACTTTTTCCTACCCAAATAATCTTATTTAGTTTCATTTATATGTCTATAAATGATTAAAAACATGAATTTCTAAAAATACACTTAAAAAAATGAAATATTCAAAAACTAGCTTAAGATTCTTAATTGTCTACCTATTCTACACCCACTATTGCCTCCAGGAGTCCCTCTCATCTAGCCTATCATCTCCTCACCATCCTAGCTCATTTGGTTTCTCAAATCTCTTTTTCTCTCCTTCACAAGTCAAAAATGACAAATGACTTTCATTTCATCGTATTTAAAATCACTTTTCACAATTCAAATCTTTCAATTATTTTCTAGCAGATTCCTTGTTTTGCCTCTATCTTTGTTTTTCATGATTTGAGATTTTAGAATTAGTTTATTTGATTCATGATGACGTAGAGAATATTTTCCACTACCATATGCCTATTTTCCAAAAAATTCAATTTTTGGCTATTTTTTGCACTAACTTCTACAGGTTCACCTAGTGTTATAAACATTGAATGCCTTCACCTTTCTTTCAGTCTATTTATTTATCTACAACACTAAGGTAAGTAAAAGTATGCATTTTTAAACTATATCCTTTCATATATCTTATTTTTTATTTACTTCATTTTACTTATCATCAAAATTATATGCTATCATGTTCTATTTCCTAAAGCACCATCCCATGTTGTACTCACATGACACATGATGAGATTTGAGTGGAGCATATGTATAGACATAATATTTTAATTTTTTTATCAATTAATAAAACTTTGTATCTTGTAATAACCCATCAAGTCTCAATATCTCTAAGTGCATACCTTAAGGGGTGCATCGAAAAAGGGGTGGGTAGACCATTGGTTCTTCTTGTGATTGTTGTCCCTTTTGCTACTTGTTATCTACACACTTATCTTCTAAAACCATTTACCCTAAGCTTTTTCTTCTCTATTGTACCCACTTTAGGAATTTTATACATTTTATCCTCCTTTTCCTCACTTAAATTCATATAATTAATTTGGCCTATCAAGGCCAAATTACTACCCCTATCATTTGAAACTTTTAAAAATCTAGCCCTTACCCCTTTACAATTGGTCAAACTAGTCAATTATGGTCTAAAAATGTAGTTTTGGTCAAAAATGTCAAAAATAGGGTAAAATTCATCAAAAATGGTTTAAAAATTCATTTAATTATCTCAATGGAGATTTTAATATGTTTAAGAGTATGAAAATAACCTAATTCTAAAATCTCAAATCATGAAAAAGTGTTTTGTTATGTTAAATAGCCCAAAAGGCCCCAAAACCCCTCCCACACATGCCAATTTATAATATTAAAACGTGAAAAAGGGTTAAAAGTATATTTTTACATTTAAAGGCATGAAATACTTCTCAAACATTCCATTCCAAGTGGTGGAATGCTTTGGTAATCTTATAATGGCAAGAAAAGACTTTTTTCCCTTCATTTTCAAGTAATGGTACGTAATTCATATGGAATCCATACAAACAAGGTAGAGTAAGTAATATAAAAGTCATTACCAAGATTTATCAAGATTTATATGGATATTTATGGCCACACAAGACCTAAACTAGTCCTCTTTTGGTACTTTATTTGTTTACATAAAGAGACCTACTTGTAGATTTTTTGATGGTACAGTTTGTTGGAGGAGAGTGAAGGTCTAAAATTTGGGGTAAAGAAGATAGACTCAAAGGGATTCATGATGGTCCAATTGGTTTCTCAATTAGATTCTCTAGGATCACGAACCATTTATTTTAATATAAGACAAATTATTCTGCCTTACAACCAGAAATGCAATTGTTTTTCTCCATTTTCTCCTCACCTAGGAAGAATTTTAAGGAAATTCAACTTATTTCAAAATCTTGAGGACTTGATCTATCTTGAAATGATATCCTTTAGGTTTTACTCATCCAATTCAAGGTCAATAAAAGTTTTAAAACTCATCTAGTCAATCTATAGTATTGACAAGCTTGTAAGGGTAAGTTGTATTATCCAAAAAGAAGAAGATAGCTTCAAATTGTCAAGAATTTGTGTTTTTTAGGGTTTTCATAATTTACATGCATAAATCTTATATTTTCTTCAAATTTCATGGCTAAAAAATCCATCTCCATGCTTCAAGGTGTCTCAACGGGCTAGTTTATCATGAATTAAGGTTTCTTTGCTAATTTTAAGGTTTTTCTAGAAAGCCATGTTCTAATTTTTACCCCTTTATCTCCTTCAATGGTCTCCATTTTTATATGGCATTATGATCTTGTATCCATTTTTGTTAATAGCTCCTTGCCTTGGTTCTATCATGTTTCAAATGCTTGTTTTCCCCATCATCCACTTTCTCACTACATCACTACCATACCTAGAGTTCCCCACTATTTTTTGTGCTTCATTTCACCATATATCATGCCCTCTTCATCATATTTTCATGTCACCATTCTCCATGTTATTTAACCTCACCCCACTTCCATTCCAAGTTCCATTATCCATGAGCCAAGGTGGGTCAACACCATTAAGCATGATCAATAAGTTTATAAGCTATTCAAGCATCATATACAGTCATGAAAAGAGATAATTAGCAGGGTTTTATATTCAAGGATTGAAAATTTAAGGTTCATCTTCTTGTTTAAATTCAAGGGATATATATTGAAAGACTAGGTGTATTAAAAATAATTAGAGGTAAGAGATGAAGGGTCATATAATCATAAATAGGGTTTATCCATAAAGTAGAGCATTAAACTACATTCAGAGAGCATAGTGATATAGTAAAGGGAACATAATCATATATCCTAAAGGACATCAGTCAAGGACTGACAAGTTAAGATACCCCATATATTCTTTAAACAAGTGACCTCATCAAGCACATGAAGAAGAAGAATAAGGATCTGATCTATTTTTGAACATTCGTCAAGGTCATGAGTAAGCCATAGTCTGTATAAGTGGTATGCATAATCACCTTCACATGATATAGGCTCAATCCTGATGAGGATGATATGACATTAATATTCCTTCAAAGTCAAAGATATAGTTCTGAAAGTTCATGAATCCATTTATAGTTACAATAAAGACTTGAATGAAGTAGGAATACACCTTGAAAATGATACTTATCAGCTCTAAGGACTACCTAGAGGTTTATTTAGATCAAAACTATAGTGCATAATGATCTTAGTAGTCAAAATTTAATACAAGCTTCAAATAGATGCATATAGCTAGTAATGAGTGTCCCAGACCTCAAGTTTGATAATAATCAAAGGAATTATATGATTTAATGGTTTCAAATAATCCACCTATAGCCTATAATTCTTACATGAATCCTTATGGGTTTTCTTTGGAAGTATCCTATAGTATGTATTCAAGGATTAAGCCTTTTCAATGATTAGGAAAGATTAATTGAGCATAATTCACTATAAAATTAAAGTGGAAAACATCATGAATGAACATAAGTGGTTTCCAAAATTGTATGTATATAATCCATACTAGTAAAATGGCCACTTATAGACCTATGCCTTCTAGGGAGGTCTATTTTCATACAGGTTGGAAGGTAATGAGTTTTGATCAGCAAAGGAAGAAAAACATGGTAGGTTTTGTAAGAGACTCCTAGAAGAGTAAAATTCAAACCCTATAGGGAAAATATAAATCAAGTTCAAGAAAGGCTCAATAGGAATAAATGTATATCTATATCTAATACAAAAATAACCTACAATTAGCTAAGGATAATTAAAGGCTTTTTCCTAGGGTCAAAGCAAACAAGAAAGAGATAAGAGGTTCAAGAAGATAGTAAATCTATGAGAGAGATTATTTTATGTCATCAAACTTTTGAGATACATTAATAAGTTTTATTAAAATTTCATACAATCCTATTCAACCACCTACATGCATATGAATTCAAACAAGAGAAGGCCTACTTGGTAAAAACTGAGGATTCTTCTAGGTTTTGGGTCTAATCCATTATCATGAATTATCTTGAGGGTTTCTAGATTATACACATTCAAGAGAGAGATAGGAAACATATTCATGTGAGGGATTGATACAGGCCAATGAAAAGACAAAATTCAAACCCTATAGGTGTATATAGACCTCTCCTATAGCTAATTATGTGTTTAGAATTCAAAGAGACCTCATAGAAGTTATTCACCTAAGCCACTACTAGATTAAGATGCAAGGTGGAAATACTTACTTCATTAAGTAATGGGAACAAAAAGGTGGTCTTAATTTCCAATTTATAACATATAGTACCCTTATACTACCCTACACCCATCTAAAATGTAGATTACCTTAGAAGCATAGTCAAGTTCATAGGGTTTGGGAGTTTTGTCTCCATAGTGTTTTTACTTAAGTAAGATGGTGTTCATGAAAATTGGTGAGGGTTTTATAAATAAATGGATTTATCTCAAGGGAAAATGTATATAAAAAGTTTCAAGATGGTTTATTTAAGAAATACCCACCTATAGCCATGTTAATGATGGCCTACAACCATCTAATGAAATGTTTTTCCATGTAATGGTTTATTTTGGCCTTCTTCCTAGTGTAGTGTATCATGAGGAATATATGAGCATTCAAGATAAATGGAATGAATTATTTTTTGATAAAATGAGTTTCCAATATCTAATGATATAACACCATACATCAAAGGCTTATAGTTACAACCTTAAAGACAAACAGTCACACCACATGCATGAAGCAAGAAAAAAGGTGAACAATTGTTATAGGGTTACTTAAAATCAAATATGAGGAGTTTGGGTAAGATAATGATGACAATATAACTAGTTAGTAATCAATTAACTCTCAAAGGACCACCTAAAATTAGGTACATATGCTATTGTTCAAAATTGTACCTAGTTGAAGGCCTAAAGCTTGGGTTTGAGTTATATCACCATGAGGGAGATACACGTTGAGGGTTTTATTTTTATATAAATATTAATAAAAAATAAATTGAGTATGATATTACCACCAAAAATTCTTAAGTATTATCAACATCTAGTTTTAGAAGCAAAACACAGTCATGTGAGGCCTAAATTCTTTATCTAAGAGTCAAATTGTATAAAGAATTAGGTGTAGAGGTTGTTTTCAAACTGATGAAAGGATATATTGAGCCAAATAAATGTGTTTTTAGCCTTAAATACATATAAAATCTATGAAATCACCTTAAAAACACCAAAAATTAGTCAAATATGTGCATGGTCCATGCAACGGGGGTAATTTTAAAGGAAATTTGAAGATTATGGGAGCTATAGGTGCAATTTTGACCTAAAATTTTGTACACATGGTCATCAAGACTTAGATAGCCTTATGAAAAAATTTAATGGCTATTGGAAGAGTGGATATAATATTTTTTGTCTTAGACCTTAGCCTATTTGTTTGAGGTCACTATTCGAGCATGCTTCATTCTAACATGCTACAAAAGCTTCTAAAGCCCAAGTAAAGGATTGATAAGCATGGGATGATATTTTTAAATCATATTAAAACCTATATAGAGTGTAAAAATTCCAAATTTTATTCAAACCATGCTCATACTATAATAAAATGAAACTTTGATTGATCTTCCAATGCAAAGATATGTGTATATATATAAAGAGAATATAGCTACCAAACTGTAACTAACTGACAACTAGTAGAAATTGAAATATAAATAACACCTAACTAGCTTAGCTTAGCTTATCATAACTATTAATTATGCTAATAAGACAAAAATAATTTAATATGCTATGCATTTAGTTATGCTAACATTCCCCCTTTATTACATTGTTTTTACAAATGTAACTCTAGAATAGATCAAATTTCACCTTGACAGGAGACTTGGTGAGAATATTTGATATATATGAAACTTTCAAGTAGTACTAGATCTAAATATAGTGGTTAAAAACTTTTTATATAATGTAATGACACTAAACCTCAATGTGGTTGGTTCATTCATGAAAAACTAGATTCTTCACAAGCTTCAAAACACCTTGATTATCACATAATAGAATAGGTAGTTGATCTTTAGGAATCTCCATATCATAAAAAATATGACATATCCATATTAATTCACACACATCTCCTCATGTGGCATGATACTCTACTTTCATGGATGAGAGAGCAACTACTGACTACTTATTGTTGATCCATGAAATGAGTCTAGATCTGAGATGAAAAATGTATCCTAAAGTAGATTTTTTGTCATCAATAGATCCAACATAGTCTGAGTCTGTGTACCACTACAAGAAGAACTAAATATTCTTATTTTATTCTAGACCATACTCAAGTGTGCCTCAGACATATCTCAAAACATGTTTTACTACAACCCAGTGACATTTCTTCAGCTCCTACATTAATCTAGAAAGATAGCTCACTACAAAACATATATCTAGCCTAATGTAGGTCAAGTAGATGAGACTCCCAATGAGATATTTGTAGAGAGTTTCATCCACTTGAGGTAAATACTATAAATGAGAGAGTTTTAAACCTTTTTCTATCGAGGTTGAAAGAGGTTTACAGTCTGACATTATGTAATTTTCCAAGAGTGTCTTGGCGAATTTCATCTAGGAGATAAATATGTGATTATATTTTTTCCATATCTCCAAGCCAAGATAGTAATGTAGTAACCCCAAATTAGTCATATCAAAGGATTTATTTAGGTCATTCTTTACTACATCAATAAGATCATCTAAACTACCAATGATCACAAGATCATCCACATACAAGACAAGAATGATAATATCTATACCAACCTTTTTGATATACAAATTAGAATCAGAGGGGATAAAAATGAAACCATGATACAATAGGTGATCATATATTTTTATGTACCATGTCCAAGGTTATTTTTTAAGTCCATAATGAGACTTGACTAGATGACATACCTTTTGTTGATGTTTTTCATCGATGAAACCTTCTGGTTGGGTTAGGTATACTTATTTTAGATCACCATTCAAGAAAACACTCTTGATGTCCATCTATTAAATTTTCCATCCATATTGTGATGTCAGTGCACAAACAATTCTAATGGTCTTGATCTTCATAGTGGGTATAAAGGTCTCCTCATAATCAATGCCCTCCTGCTGAGTATGACCCTTTGCAACAAGTCATGCTTTATGTTTTTTGATCGATTTAGCTACCTTGTACTTTATTTTGAAGATCCATTTATATAAAATGGATTTCTTCCCTATAGGTAGATCAACAAGTTACTACATCCTATTCTTGATGAGAGCATCATATTCTGCATCCATAGCTTTCTTCTGACTTCATCTCTCACCTATCTTCTTTTTAAACTCTTGATGAAGTGTCTAGAGGAGAGCTCAGGTGTGAGTCTTTGATTTTAGAATCTATCCATTTAGGATGTCATTGTGGCTACTAATTTGATGAATAACTACCCTATATATTACCAATATCAACAAACAATTCTTTTTATTATAGCTCACCGTCTTCATGCTCATTATCTAACTGTGGGAATAGTCTATAAGAGGTGGTCTATTTTGTCTCCTTCTATGCCAATGATTCAAATGATGACTCATCATAGACCATATCAAAACTTTCATAAATATTCTTTATCTTAGGATCCATAAGATTCTACTCTTTGAAGATATGATATACCCAAAGAAAATACACTAGAGGGTCTTTGGTTTAATCTTCTTCCTCTTTTTATCTGGAACATGCATATAAGAAGTACAAAAAAAAACTTGAATATAAGAAATAGATGGTTTATGACCACTCAATACCTCTTCCAATGTCTTTTCTATCAATATGTTTATTGGTAATCTATTGAGAAGATAGATAGCTATCTGTAATACTTATACCTAGAATTCTGCCATCAACTTTATAGTGGATAACATGCAATGATCCATCTCCATGGATGAGTATTTACATAATTATACCATTCCATTATGTTGAGGCATGTAAGGAGTATTTAGATGTTTCTTGATGTCGTGTTTCTTTAGAAATGCTAATAACTCTTTTGATGTGAATTCCCCCCTTGATCTGAGTGGAGGACTTGAAGTTTCTTCTCAAAATATGTAACAACATATTGATATAAGGTCTTGAAATGTGCAAGATCTTCACTCTTATTTTTGAGAAAGAACACCCAATTCTTAAAATAAAAGTCATCAACAAACAACTAAAATTACCTGAATCCTTAATGGGATGTTGGCATGGGTCCATACAAATCAGTATGCACCACAACAAGATGTTCCTTGGCATGAGAAAAACTTGGCTTGAATGGAACTCAATGTTTTTTTCCCACAAGACAACAAAAACACATCGATAAATAATGGGAAATTTGAGTAATTTCTCATACCATTGCCTTAGAACTAAGGTAGATGAAGGAACTAGTAGATAGATGCCCATAGAGGTAGTGCCAAAGTATAGTGGATTTTGCTATAGAGGTAGTGAGTGCAACTTTATTTCTTGAAACTACATCTAAGGTAAATAGATAATCCTTCAAGAAGGATTTAGAAATAACCTAACCTTATCAATAAATGAGACATGATTTGATGCCTTCCTACACTATAAACTCTACTTTTATCTTGTGATTCAATATTTGATTGATAGATAAGAGATTTGTTGTCAAACCAGGGACATAGAGTACCTTTATGAGAACACAACATCTTGTCTTAAGAGGAATGGTTACACATCTAATTACTTTTTCAATGTACTCTTTATCATTAACAATTCAAACTTGATCTCCAATTGGATGAGTTATCAGTGAATCAAAGAGTTATTTACATCTAGTCATGTGCTTACTAGCACTAGAGTCTATTAACCAAACTTTACTTGTTGCTATCAAGGTTTGAGAGACTAGTACAAGATCATCATGGGATCCATATGCTACTTCTTATACTACTTAATCATTAAATGCATTATCTTCTTGGTTTTTTTCTACTACATGCCCTTTCTACTTCTACTATTGAGGATGTCTCTTATATTTCTTTGAATCTTCTTTACTAGAAGATCCCTCGTGATTAGATTGGGCCTAAGCCAAGGCATTATACTAGTAATTATCAGTATCGTGCATGTGGGTTTTGAAAATATAACACCACCATTTTAGATTATCAATATTTTTATATTTTTGATATTGATGTGGCTACTTTTAAGGTCCTTTCTTGAATTTTAGACCCCATTACTTGGAGATCAAGGCTTTGTCCTCAAATTCTTCATATATGAACTGTATTAATTCTTCTTGTTGAAGCAAATTGACCAGTTCTTTAAATGAAACCACTTCTTGGTAATGTTGAGTGTCATAATGAATGTGTGATATTGAGATGGGAGATCTCTCAATATGATCATAACTAACATCTTATCCTTGATCTTTTCTCCAAGTGCAACAAGTTCTACTCACAATTCTACAACCTGACATAAGAACACTTCAACCTTTTTTCTTGATTTCATACTAAGTACATAAAGAATTAAAATTCAAATGTATAATTTAGTCTAGTTCTTCACCTCATAAATTATGGATAAAATGTCCCATGCCTCCTTTGATTTCTATGCATCATGAACATGTGGTTGTAATTCATCAACAATACTGAGAGTTATCAGCAAGAGTGCTTTCACATCTAACTTGTAAATTTTTTTTTGCTCATCTAGTTTGGTAGGATGGGTCACTATTCTAATTAAAATTCCCCATAATTCTTTAAGTTGAAGAACCATTCAATCTTCATCTTCTAGGTGGTAAAATTTGGCCCTTTCGAGAGCTAGGAATCTAACAATAACAACTTGGGTGTAGACATTTTTGTGTTTTCTTACTTTACTTTTGCAAGAAAATTACAATCAAAACATGATATATTGCTTTAAAGTTTCAAAATTTATATATTTTTATTTATTTACAAAGAAGTGTACCTTTTTTTTAAAGGTTTGACACTATTTTCATCAACAATGGTATGTCACTAAAATATGGGTTTGGTATACTCATGCAATCAAATGCAAATCATTGTTGGGGAATTCTTCTTCACATTCATCATCTACATCATAGCCTTATTTGAGATTTTTTCCAATATTTTGAGTGTGACACTTCACATCCAATGGGAAATAACTGAGGAGGCCCTAGCATACTAGTTCATCAAGTTGAAGATTGTCAATGTCTTAGAGGGTAGCTTGTAAGGAAAAATAGAATCTTGTGGGATTAATTCAAACTTCTTATTTTTAAATTTCAAAAACTTTATTTATTTGAATAATATACCTTTTCATTGGCTACCACCTTTCACAACACCAAGCTTTGTCTAAACTACTATGTCAAACTATTTTGGTCTTGTGTTTTCTAGGTTTTGGATAGCGGGTCATCATGGCTCCTTCTTTGTCTTCTTCTACCAAGATTTCAATGTCCACTTCTCTCCAACAAACATCAATTCCAAGAAAAAAATACCTCTCTCAGATGTTTCTACTATGATTTTTTTTTTCAAGACATGGACTTCCATGGGGTTTCCACTCAAGTTGTGCTTACTTCTCCTTGGCTGGTTTGTGTAGGATCTAATACTAGAGTGTAATAAAATGAAACTTTGATTAATCTTCCAATGCAGAGATACTTGTATATATACAAAGAGAATAAAGTTACCAAACTATAACTAACTGACAGCTAGAAAAAATTGAAATATAACAACACCTAACTATCTTAGCTTATCATAATTATTAATTATGCTAATAAGATAAAAATAATGTAATATGTTATGTGTTTAGTTATGCCAAGACATATAGGCTTATGCAAGAAAATAGGCACATGGGACAAGAAGGAATTTTTAGAATTTTCAAGAAAAAAGGACTCTCAAAGTGTTTTGATAGCATGGTACAGGTCCCATAATGATATTTTTAGGCTTGGTGAAGCTAGGAAGGAACTATTTTCATTTTGGTGAATTTTTTACTTTTTAAAATTCTAGGCACCCTTCCAAGCCTCCTATTTAGATGCTCATTTTGTTCGCCACGTGTGGAGTTTGGAAAATCACTCTTAGTATGTTTTGAGGAAACCTATTTAATTATAATTCATGAATAATTGATATCAATTTTGGGGATGTGCTTTATTAACAATCACTAAGACTGTATGCAACCCAGAATGCAATCAAATCCCCACAAACAAATTTTATTTACATGGTAAATTTTCATATATTTTTCATGGGAACCCAATATTTTCAAATATGTTAGTGGGTTTGATGAGATAAATATAAATGGAAATGGTTCATGATTTAAAGGTCTGTACTTCATGAATCATCAATTAGAAGATTCAACTTTAAACCCCTCCTAAACCCCTAAAAACCCAATTTTGAGAAACTTAGACTTTAGTTCCATCAAATCATCATGTATAAACCTAAAAAATTAAAAAAAATCAATTAAACTTAGAGAGGATTCCAAAAATGTCAATTTTATGCATATATTTTTATAGATGAGGGTAAAAATCATGTTTTTTGTGGGAAAAAGCATGTAAAATGAAGAACAAGGTATTTCAATGGAATATAATTAATATATCTCAAATAATAAGACTTTTAATTCATCCTAAACCATTTAAAATGTCCTAAATCATCCCATAAGTGTCCCTACTAGCTCAATCAAAATGGCCAATTAGCTAGAAAATATAGCAAAAATAGGTCTAGCCAACCCTATTGACTGAATGATGAAGGTTTTCTCATCAAAATCACATATTTGATGACGATGAAAGTTTTTCAAGGTCTAATTATTTGTTTTTTCAGGTGTCATGGCTTATTATTTTAGGTTTAATGGTGACTAGAAGCATATATTAACCTTTAGTCATGTTTGGTCTAAATGGCTTAGTTGATCAACTTGTCAAGTTTGAGTTTGGCATTAGAATTGGTCATCAAGGAGTTCAATTTAAATTTACATTCTAAATATCTACTATTACATGGAGTTTTAATTCATATTTAATCCTTGAATTTCCCTTTTAATGCAAGATGGAGTTATTTGAAGTTGACTTGTCAAAGCTTATAATGCATCTTCCTTGATTTCCATATAAAGGGGGACATTCTCATGTTTCAACTCAGATTCCAAACACTTCTAGTGAATTTTATTTTGGATTTTGGTGTATAATCATGCATGTATAATATTTTTCTTTTGAAACTTTGGCCCACCATCTTATTCCTATGCCAACTTTTAACATCATGCAAATTTTATGGAGTTTTAAGTTTTTTAAAGATTGATTTTAATATTGTAAAAAAGAGTTAGTCTTGAGTTAGTCAACCAAGAATAATAATTCTCAATTTTCAATTCCATATTGGCTTAGCTTATAATTTTGACATATATATTGGCTTTTTTCAATCCATTTTTCATTATTCCTAGAGTTGAAGCAGAAATTGTAATTTGGACCATAAATCTATAAAGGAGATTTTTTATTTTGCATATGAATTTTAACAAATAATAGAGTGTAATTGATTGTGTATTATCATATAAGTGATATTATATCTCCTTTTTTTAGGTTCATTCCTCACCTATTGATTTCTATCTCACCTTGTGCAGGGCATATAAAGAGGTGAAAAAGGAATTTTGTAATCCAAAGTTTTATTAATCTTTCATCTAAAATATTTATGCTTAAGGGCAATATAGGAATTTTATTGATTCAAATTTGTGAATTAGTTCTAGTATATTATATAGGATATAAAAAATTTAGGTGCATCACCCAATTAGAAAATTTTTCCTTTCTATTTTCCCTTCCCCTTTTCATCCCAAAATCATAGTAAAATCATATTTAATTGATAAATCTTAAGGGAACTAGCCCTATCTTGAGGTTCTTATCATTATATAGTCACACACAATCTGATAATTTTTAATTTTATCAGCTAGGGTGAGGGTTTTCTTTACACATCTTCAATCAAGGTGCACTCCAGAGTGATAATAGTTTATGGCATGCCTAGTTAAACAATGTATTCTCACTTTTGAATTATTATCTATGTATTTGAGTATATTATTCATTTATATATTTTAATTTTTATATTTTTAAACTTTTCATGCCACCAAGAGTTATCACAATATCCTCTATAAAATGGAAATAAATAGATTTCTTTGAGCTATCTTTCCAATCAACAAAGATGAAGAAAGCCTCTTAGTCAAATCCAAATCCTAAACCTTTTTTTACCCTTGATATTATAAAAACTCCTCCTATTCAAACTAATATTTTTATCTAATAATTTTTTAAATCCTATAACTTAAATGGTTGTTCCCAAAATATTGGCTTTTGTTGCATTCAATGGTGGTAGTCCTCTGAATCTCAATTAATGGGATGATATTCAAGTTTTTGCTCTGAAGGCTCTTCCTCATTTCATAGGAGAAAATCTAACAATCCCTATAGAACATATTAT
The DNA here is from genome assembly GCA_037957365.1 of Torreya grandis. Lineage (NCBI taxonomy): Eukaryota > Viridiplantae > Streptophyta > Pinopsida > Cupressales > Taxaceae > Torreya > Torreya grandis. The sequence continues at coordinate 644,443 of JARHVA010001678.1, forward strand.
ATGTATTTATAATCTTTTTTCAATTCATCATGTGACATAGGAAAATGTAGCAATGAGGTTGTTGGTAACTTCTTTCAAATGGAAAACACTTCACTGGTATAGAAGTTTAACTCCTAAATCAATCAACAACTAGGATGAATTTGGATAAATTTTGTGCATATATTTTTAAGACAAAAGTGATCATATTTAACTTGTCGATTATCTTACAAAAATTAAGGGATTCAATCATGAATTCATGGTGAATTTTAATTATAGATTTTAGAAGACTTAGGATAGAATTCCTAAAGTAATCAAGCCTACACCCAACTCTATTTTTTTGTACTATCAAAGGTTCTTACTTCAGATATGGATATCATGTTCAATCCATGGGAGTTAAAACTTTACCTTAATCTTTTGAAGTAGCAATCAAGGGTAAAATTTTCCGTATACAAGATGATAAGTTATCTCCAAGGCCACCAATGCCTCTTTTTCCAGAGATTTATCCTCTTGCTCTAACTATCACTCCAATTATAGATTCATAAAAGTTACATAAAATATAAGGTGATAAAATTGATATATTGGGTAAGATAGAGAGTCTTCTCAAGGCTTATACTAACAAGTTGGTTGCAATAGAGAGGCAACAAGCTCCACCATACATGGCATATCAGAATACTAATTAGAATTATCAATCTAATTAGCAAGGGCAAGTGTAGAATTATCAATCAAGGTAGTATAATCATAATGATCCAAGTAATTATAGATATATTATGCCAAATTAGAGTAATTATGCTCAAAAAGGACAATGGAACAATCAATTAGATCAAGAAAACAACATGGTAATGGCTCCAACTAGTGAGAGTTACCATCAATATTTTATGCAACAAAGTTATGCTATTCATTCATTTGATAACCAATCACCTCCTTAGGATAAGGAATCATATCTACCCTATGGATACATTCTTTCATTCACTAAAGTACAATTTCCAAATCAACAAGGAGAAGGTAGCGGTAAGGCACCTACTGAAACTATATTTGTGAACTTCTAGGAAGGTAAGAATTCTTTTGAGCACTTGGATATAAATCAAAGTCAATATTTACCTAATAATGATAATTTAGTTACAACCCATACTAGATCTAAGAAAAGATCAATTAGTGAAGGTTTAGGTTCTAATAGTGCAACCCCTTCTTCTCAGCCATAACAAAAGATGACTACACATAAGCTACCTCAAAAAAGTTTAAATCAGAAAGCTCAAGATCCAAAAGATAATAATGTGAAAGGGCCTTACATACCTAAATTTACACAACATTTGGAAGCTCCTTCTGATCCTAAATTATAGTCAAGGTCAGCCACATCTCCACTCAATATTGTGGATCATATGAAGAAGACTTTAGTATCAATTTCAATGTGGGATACTCTACTAATCCTAGAACAAAAGGAGTATTTACAAGAAGAGATTCCAAAGATCAATATCTCTGAGAGACCACCTAAAAGAGAAAGAGTAAGTTTTATTCTAACTAATTCTAATCTAATTATTGAGTCTCAATCTCTTAAGGTGACTAAACCTCCTCCATTTTACCTTTCTATTCTCATTAGAGATTATCTTTTTCATAAGTGTATGATTGATAATGTGGCTAGTACTTTTGTCATGCCCAAATCAATAAATGAAAACATAGGATTGCAATATGAACCCAATGAGAAAGGTATCTTAAAATTATATGGGTCTCCTACCAAGACTATAGGTGTGTTGAAATATCTAAAAATCATACTTGTTTCTTGTCCAAATTTCACCATTTTACATGAAGTTGTTGTTGATCAACCTCCATATTTCTCACTATGCCTATCTATAGATTTCACTACCAAAATAGGAGGTTACCTTTCCCTGTATTGATCATACATGATTTTTAGAACCAAGTATAGAACCAAATTAACCATAATATCTTAGCCTATTTCCAAATTTCACCTAAAGCCATAGATGCCAAATATGTCAAGTCTAAATTGTAGTATTTCAGAAGAAGATGATAAAATCATTAAGAAAGAGCCTTCTAAGACTCTTGAGGGTATATAAAATCTTCTACTGGATGAGTGTGATGCTTAAAATCATGGACATATCCCCTATAAAATTATTGTATAAGTTGGTTTTGAAGTCTAATGTATGCACAAAGAAGGTGATTTATTACCTATTCTCACTAGCTCTGTGCAGGATCAAGAAGGAGTTTGGAGTATATTATTTGAAGGATCTAGAATAAATAATGCAAGTGGGGATGGTGTAATGTTGTTTTCAAAAAAAATCAAAGGTATTATTCTTTCATTATATTTTATTTAAATTGTATTTATAATAGTATAGAGTATGAAGCTCTTATTTATGGTTTTTAGTGGGCTAGAAAGAGGGATATTAAGATCTTGTAGGTGAAAGGTGATAGTGAGTTATTAGTAAATCAATTAAAAGGTTTAATTGTATCAAATAATCCACTTTTTAAGGCCTAAAAACATAAATTTTTGGATCTCATGGAATATTTCCTTGCATTTGACATTCCCTCCATTCTTAGAGGAGAAAATCAACATGCTTATAGACTTACTACCATATGAGCAAAGTAGGATATTCTAGATCAGATTAAGGAAAATAAAAATTAGACCCAAATCAAGTTTGTATGAAATCCTTAAATCCCAAATAATGATGTAAGATGGTAAGTTTTTTATTTTGATAAGCAAATAACATATTTTCTACAGAATGAGGAAGAGTTTTGCCAAAGAAATCATGATAAATTATAGGATCAATATGAAAATAATATTTTGAAATTGAAATCAAACAATATGACAAAAGTTTTGATGACTTTATAAAGCATTTTTAGTGAATATAATTATCTAAGGAAAGACAAGGTGAGTGTTTCTTACAAGAAAGAGCACTATGAGCAAATTAGCATAGCTGAAGGTAAGTAACTCAAGCTGGGTAAAATTAATACTAATTTTGAGAGAGTATTTTATTTATTTATGTAAGTAATTCATGGATATGTTTACTTGGGAATACCGTGATTTTAATGGTTTTGATCCTAGACTAACACATCATACTATTGAGCTTGAACATGGTGAAAAATAGGTAAGATAAAAATAAAGGCCTATCAACCCCAAGGATGAGATTCTTTTGAGGAAAGAGCTTAAAAATCTGATTGAATTAGGTATTGTTTTTCCCATAAAACATTCAACATGGGTATCAAATCTTGTACTAGTAATAAATAAAAATTAAGAGATAAGACTTTGTGTAGATTTCAAGATTTAAATTGAGTATCATTGAAAGACCACTATGTACTCCCTTCCATGGATCAAATCTTGTAAAGAGTATCAGATTCATAGAGGTTCTCTTTACTAGATGAATACTCAAGATACAACTATATATTGATGAAAGAGAAAGATCAATATAAAATAACTTTCACCACCAAATGGGTTATTTTTTCTTACAAGAAGATGCCTTTTAGACTCTCTAATGTTGGAGCTACCTTCCAAAGGGAAATGGATGTTGATTTCCATGGTATTTTGAGTGAAATAGTTTTAGTCTATCTTGGTTATATTATAGTATTTTCAAAGAATCCTAATGATCATCTAACATACTTGAGAATTGTTTTTGATAGATATAGACAATTTGGATTCTCATTGAATCCAAAGAAATGCATTTTTTTAATGCACGAGGGGAGACTTATTAGGCATGTGATATCCAAATATGGTCTTTCCATTGATTTAGAAATAGTAGAGGATATCCTTGGTCTATCGTTTCCTAAACACAATAAAGGATTGTAGAGCTTCTGGGTAAGATAAACTTTATTAGAAGATTCATTCTTGGTTTTGCAAAACTAGTAAAGCCACTTACTCAAATGATAAAGAAACACCAAGAGTTTACTTGGATTAAATAAGGTAAAAGGATATTTTAAGATATAAAGGAAGTAATTATCCAAGATCATACTTTTCTCAATCCAAATTTTAGTAAGGATTTCTTCTTGTATGTTTTCTCTACTTCCAATACTATTTCAGACATGCTTATACAATAAAATGATGAAGGTTTGGAACAACCCATTGATTTATTTAGTAAAGATTTATATGGTTGTGAATATAGGTATTTTTTTAATAAAAACATGTTCTTGATGTTATAAGAGGTCTAAAAAAATTAGACATTTGATTTTGAACAATAATATTATACTAATGGTAGCTCATCCAAGTGTGAAGGATTTCATTCTCAATAGAGACTTGAGTGAAAAGAGAGATGGATGGGTCACTAAATTCATGGAAAATGACATTTAATTCAAGGTTATAAATCTAGTTTGAGGCAAAGGATTATGTCAATATTTTTTAGAATATGTGAAAGAAGAAAAAGAGATAATTTTGACAATTTAGGACACTTAGCATGAAGTTGAAAATACACCTCCTACAAGCTCGACACAGAACATTGATAGATTTATTCAAATTAGAGAATTTACAAGGCATTTTAATTCATAAAAATGAATAAAATTTAGGCTAAAATCAATACCATAAATTTTTATTGATGTATTTATTTTCAAAAAATACATTGGAGGTAAGCTTTTAAGGTTTGTTGAAACTAGTCAATTTGATAAGCTTTTTGAGCAATTTCATGATGGTCATTTTTCAACCAATAACATAGATGAAAAAATCATTATAGATGTTTATTTTTGGCCCAATTTATTTATATATGCACATTCATGGGTTAGGAAATGTACAAAGTGTATAATGTTTGTAGGAAAATAGAGACTAGTTGCTATACCACTAAAGCCAATTTAAGTTGAGTAACATTTCATGCAATGGGGTTTAGAATTGATTGGAATGATTCATCCTCCATATATTTCTAGTCATAAGTGGGTTTTATATCTATATAATATTTTTTTAGGTGGGTGGAAGTAGTGCCTTTGAAAGAGGCAAATAAGAGCTCCATGCTTTAATTCTATGAAAGCCTAGTCACTCATTTTGGAACACCTACTATAATATTGGTTAATACTTTAGCATTACGTAGTGAAAAGTTATGTGAATGGCATATTTAACATGATATTTATTTGATGTATTCATCAAATCACTATCCACAAGTTAATGGACTAGCTGAGTCCACTAACAAGAACTTGATTGGGATCATCAAAAGAACAATGGAAGATAATCAGAGATCTTGGCATACAGCATTGAAGAATAATTTATGGGATGATAGGATCAATCCTAAGAAGGGAATTAGTCATTCACCTTATATCCTAGTTTATGGAAGAGAAACAAGGCTACCTATCTCATTGGAGCTTCTAGCTTTGGAGTTTGCACACCAGTTAGAGCTTCTGAAAAGTGATGTAATGGAAGTCCGAATGAACACACTAAGAGAATTGGAGGAGATAAGAGATGATGATATGAAAACTATGTGGTCAAATTAGTATCAAGTTAAGAAAACATTTTACAAGATAGCTTCATTAAAAATATTTCTTTAAGGAGACATAGTACTCAAATGGGATGAAGAACGTGCAAAACCATGTAAGCACTTCAAATTTGAAAGCCTTTGGAGTGGACCTTATATTATCATTGATTGTAAGAAGAGAAATGATTTTCAGTTATCCAAATTGAGTGGAGAATAGCTTCCCATTTATTTGAATGGGATGTTTCTTAAATACTGATATTAGGAGAGTCATTCTTTTGTACATAGTCATAGTTTCATTCCTCTAAGTGCTTTTCCACACATGTTTATAGTATTTGTTGTTTTCTTTTCTAGTTCTTGTTTTCCTTTCCTCTAAGTGCATATGTACACATGTTTGTTGTTGTTTGTGTCAATTTATCCTATTATTTCTTGGTCTATAAGCTTTTCCAGTTTTAGTGTTTGTCATGGTCTATCTTGGATAGAGTTTTTGAGTTTTTTTTACCAACAAGTTGGTTAACCCCCAAAAGTCTCCAAATTTTTTATTAATTTAGCTTGTTAATTCCAAATTACTACCCCTATCATTCAAAAGTTTCAAAAACCCATCCCCGGCCCCTTTCTAGTTGGTCAAACTAGTCAATTTGGTCTAAGAACATAGTTTTAGTTTAAAATGGGGTAAAAATCATAAAAAATGGTTTTAAAAGTCATTTAATTATCTCAAAGGAGATTTTAATATTTTCAAAAGTATAAAAATATCCTAAGTCTCAAATTTTAAATAATGAAAAAGTGTTTTGGTATGTTAAATAGCATAAAAGGCCCCAAAACCCCTCCCACATGTGCCAATTTCTAATATTAAAACATGAAAAGAGGATAAAAGTCTATTTTTGCATTTAAATGCAAATAATACTCCTCAAAAATTCCATTCCAAGTGGTAGAAATATTTGGTAATCTTATAAAGGCAAGAAAAGACTCTTTTCCCTTAATTTTCAAGCAATGGTATGGAATCCATACAACCAAAGTAGAATAAGTCATCTATAGCTTAATACCAGGCTTTAATAAGAGTTATAAGGATATTTATGGCCATAAAATCCCTAAACTAGTCATCTTTTGGTACTTTATTTGTAATAACAAAGAGAAATGCATGTAGGTTTTCTAATGGTACGATCTGCTAGAGGAGAGTGAAGGTCTAAAATTTAGGGTGAACAAGCTAGACTCAGAGGAATTATTGATGGTACAATTGGTTTCTCAATTGGATTATCTATACTCATGAATCATTTAGTTGAAGATAGGTTTAATTTTGATGCCTTACAACTAGAAAGACAATTATTTTTCTCCATGTTAGCTTTAAACTAGGCAAAATTTCAAGGAAATTTAACTTGTTATAGAATCTTGAGGACTTGTTCTACCTTTACATGGTCTCCTTAGAGTTTTCTTCATCCAATTTAAGGTCAATAAAAGGTCTCAAACTCAGCCAATCAATCTAAAATATTGGCAAGCTTGCAAGGGTGAATTATACAGTCCAAGAAGAAGAAGATATCTTCAAATTGTCAAGAATTTGTGTTTTTTAGGGTTTGCATAACTCTAAAAGTTTCTTCAAATTTATTGGATAATAAATCCATCTCCATGATTAAAGGTGTATCATTGGGTTATTTTATCATGAATTAAGGTTTCTTTGCTAATTTTAAGTTTTTTTTAGAAAACCATGTTTTAATTTTGACCACTTTCTCTCCTTCAATGGTCTTCATTTTGATATGGAATTATGATCTTGTGTCCATTTTTTTTTAATAACTCCTTGCCTTGGTCCTATCATGTTTCTAATGCTTGTTTTCCCCCTCATCCATTTTCTCAATACATCACTGCCATACTCAAAGTAGACCACTATTTTTTGTGCTTCATTTCACCATATATCATGACCTCTTCATCATATTTTCACCTTACCCTTATCCATGTTATTAATCCTCACCCCACTTCCATTCTAAGTTCCATAATCAAGGATCCAAGGTGGTTCAACACCATCAATCATGATCAAGAAGTTTTTAGGATATTCAAGCATCATATATAGTCATGAAAACAGATAAATAATAGGGTTTTATAGTCAAGTATTGAAAGTTGAATGTTCATCTTCTTGTTTAAATTCAAGGGATATCTTATTAAAATCTTAGGTGTATTCAAAAGAATAATGAGAGGTAAAATATGGAGGGTCATATAAGCATAAACAAGGTTTATGCATCAAGCAGATCATTAAACTACATTCAGAGAATAAAGTGCTATATCAAAGGGAACACAATCATATATCCTAAAGTACATTAGTCAATGAATGACAAGTTAAGATAGCCCATATGTTCTTTAATCAAGTTACCTCATCAATAACATGAGGAATAATAATGATCAGATCTAGTTTTGATCCTTATTCAAGGTTATAAATAGGCCATAGTCCATACAAGTGATATGCATAGTCACCTTCACATCATATAGGATCAATCCTGATGAGGATGATTGACATTAATATTACTTCAAAGTCAAGGATTTAGTTTTTAAGGTTCATGAATCCCTTTATGGTTATAGTCAAGACTTGAATGAGGAAGGTATACACCTTGAAAAGGACACTTATTATCTCTAAGGACTACTTAAAGGTCTATTTAGATAAAAACTATAGTGCATAATGATCTTAGTAGTCATAAGTTAGTTGAAGCCTCAAATAGATTCTCATAGCTAGTAATAAGTGTCAAAAACCTGAAGTTTGATCATAATAAAAGGACCTATATGATTGAAGGGTTTCAAATAATCCACCTAAAACTTATAATGCTTACATTACTCCCTACAAATTTTCTTTGAAAGTAGCCTATAGTTGTTTTGCAAGGGTTAAGCCTTTTCAAGGCTAAGGAAAGCTTGATTGAGCATCATGCACTATAAAATTAAAGTGGAATAATTATGAATGAACATAAGGTGTTTCCAAAACTATATGTATATAATCCGTACTAGTAAAATAGCCACTTACAGACCTATGCCTTCTAGGGAGGTTTATTTACATACAAGGAAGGTAGTGAGTTTTGATCAACAAAGGAAGAAAAACATGGTTTGTTTTGTAAGAGATTCCCAGATGAGTAAAATTAAAAACCTATATGGAAAAGATAAATAAAGTTAAAGAAAGGATAAATAGGTAGAAATTTATATCTAAAACCAATAAAAACTAACCTACAGTTAGCTAAACACAATTAAAGGCTTTTTCCTAGGGTCAAGGCCAACAAGAAAGAGATGAGAGGTTTAAGGAGGTATCCAATCTAGAAGAGAGCTTATTTTTTGTAATAAAATTTTTGAGATACATTCATAAGCTTTATTCAAATTTCATACAATCATATTCAAGAACCTATAGGCCTATGAATTCAAACAAGAGAAGGCCTACTTGATAAAAACCAAGGATTCTTCTAGGTTTTAGGTCTGATCCATTATCATGAAGTATCTTGAGGGTTTATATATTTTACACATTCATGAGAGAATTAGGAAACATAGTCATGTGAGTCCTTGATATGGGCCAATGAAAAGACAAAATTCAAACCCTATAGGCTTGTACGTACCTCTCCTACAATTGATTATGAGTTTGGATACCAAAGAGACCTCATGGAAGTTATTAACCTAAATCACTACTAGATCAAGATGGAAGGTGGAAATGTTTACTTCATGAAGTAATGAGAAAAATAAGGTGGTCCTAATTTCCAATTTTTATCCTACAGTACCCTTATACTACCCTACAACCATCTATAAAGGCAGATTACCTTCCAAGCATAATCAAGTTCATAGGGTTTGGGAGTTTTGTCTCCATAGTGTTTTGACTTAAGTAATATGGTGTTCATGAAATGTGGTGAGGGTTTCATAAATAAATAGAGTGATCTCAAGGGAAAAGGTATATCAACATTTTGGAGATGGTTTATTCAAGAAACACCCACCTACAACCATGTTAATGATGGCCTACAACCATCTAATGAAAAGTTTTTCCATGTAATGGTTTGTTGAGGCCTTCTTGATAGTGTAGTGGATCATGAGGGACATATGAGCATTAAATATTAGTGGAATGAATTATTTTTTCAGAAAATGAGTTTCCAATACCTAATGTTACATCACCATACATTAAAGGCTTATAACTACAACCCTAAAGACACACAGTCACACCACATACATGAAGCAAGAACAAAGGTGAGCAATTTCTATAGGGTTGTTTAAAATAAATTATGAATATTTTGGGGAATAAAATGATGAAATTATCATTAGTTATTCATCAATGAACTCTCAAAGGACCACCTACAATTAGGTACATAGGCCATTGTATGAAATTGTACCTAGTTGAAGGCCTAAAGCTTGGGTTTGAGTTAAATTACCATGAGGGAGAAATGTATTGAGGGTTTTATTTTGATCTATATAGTAAAAAAACACAAATTAAGCATGATATTACTAGTAAAAATTCTCAAATATGATCAACATCTAGTTTCAAAATCAAAACACAATTATGTGAGGCCTAAATACATTGTTTAAGAGTCAAATTATACTTATAATTTGGGGTATAGGTTGTTTTAAAACTCCTAAAAGGGTATATTGATCCAAAATAAAGTGTTTTTTTCCTTAAACACATAAAAAAATCCATGAAGTCACCTTCAAAACATCATAACTCATTCAAATAAGTAGATAGTCCATGTAATGGTGGCAATTTTGAAATAAATTTGAATATTTTGGGAGCTACAGGTGGAATTTTGACCTAAAATTTTGTACACAAGGTCATAAGTACTTGTATAACCTTATGAAAAAGTTTCATGGCCATTATATGAGTGGATATACTCTCTATTTTGTCTCAAACCTCAACCTATTTGTTTGAGGTCACCATTAGAGCATGCTTCATTCTGGAATGCTAAAAAAGCTTCTAAGCCCAAGTAAAGGATTTAAAAGCATTAAATTATGTTTTTAAATAATAATTAGACCTATAAATAGTGTAAAAACTCCAAAAAAATTTCAAACCATGCTCATACAAGCTTATGCAAGCAAATAAACACATGGGCCAAGAAGGCATTTTTGGACTTTTCAAGAAAAAAGGACTCTCAAAGTGTTTTTATAGCATGGTATAGGTCCCATAATGATGTATTAAGGGTTTGTGATGATAAGAAGGAAATATTTTCATTTTCATGAAGTTTTCACTTTTTGTATTTTTAGGCACCCTTCCAAGCCTCCTATTTAGATGTTCATTTTATTCACCACATGTGGAGTTTGGCTAAAATATCTTAGTATTTTTTGATAATCCATATGTAATTATAATTCATGAATAATTTATATTAGTTTAGGGGCTGTGATTTATGAAAAATCACTAAGAGCATATGTAGCCCAGAATGTAGTCAAATCCCCATAGCCAAATTTCATTTACATGGTAAATTTTCATACATTTTACATGGGAACCCAATATTTTAAAGGATGTTATGGGGGTTGATGAGATACATATAAATTTATTTTTTTTGGGATTTGGAGGTCTGTACTTCATGAATCATCAGTTAAAAGATTTAGCTTAAAACCCCTCCTAAACCCCTAAAAAAATAGTTTTGAGAAAAGAATATTTTATTGCCATAAAACAATCATGGATAAACCTAAAAAATTTTCAAATTTCAATTAAACTTAGAGATAATTCTAGAAATATCAATTTTATACATAGAGTTGTACAAATGGGGGTAGAAATAATATTTTTTATGAGAAAATGCATGTAAAATGAAGTATAGGGCAGTTCAATGGAGTATAATCAATGGAGCTCAAATCCTAAGACATTGTATTCATATTCAAACATTTATTTGTTTAAAATCATCCTAGAAGTATCCCTACCAGCTCAATCAAAATGGCCAGTGTACTAGAAAATGTAGCAAAATAGGCCTAGTCAACCTTATTGACTGAATGACGAGGGTTTTCTCATCAAAATCACATATTTGATGATGAAGAAATTTGTTCCAGGTATAATTATTTGTTTTTTAAGGTTTCATTGATTCTTATTTTAGGTTTAATTGTGACCAAAAGCATAGATTAACATTTAGGCCTTTTTGGTCTTAATGGCTTAGTTGATCAACTTGTCAAGTTTGAGTTTGGTATTGTAATTGGTCATCAAGGAGTTTAATTTGAATTTACATGCTAGATATTTTATATTTAATGGATATTTCATGCATATTTAATCCTTCAAGGTCCCTTTTCATGAAATATAGAGTTAGTTGGAGTTGGCTTGTTAAAGCTAAACATGCATCTTCCTTCATTTCCATGAAAAGGGGGACATTCTCATGTTCCAACTCAGCTTCCAAACACTTCAAGTGGAGTTTATTTTGGATTTTGGTGTAGCATAATGCATGGATAAGATTTGAATTATCAAACTTGGGCCCACCATCTTATTCCTATGCCAACTTTGAAGATCATGCAAATTTTGTGGAGTTTTAAGTTTTTTGAAGACTGATTTTCATATTGTAAAAAGGAGTTAGTCTTGAGTTAGTAAACCAAGACTAATCCTTCTCCCTTTTCAATGACACCTTGGCTTAGGTTAGAATTCTGAAATATATATTGGATTTTTTCAAGCCATTTTTCATTATTCCTAGAGTTGAATCAAAAATTGTGATATGGACCATACATCAATAAAGGAGATATTTTTATTTTGTATATGAGTTTTGCTAGATAATAGAGTGTAATTAATTATGTATCAACACATAAGTGATATTATATCTCATTTCAGTAGGTCTATTACTCACTTATTTCTTTCTATCTCACCTTCTACATGTTATTTGAAGAGTTAAAAGAGGAATTTTGTAATCCAAAGTTCTATTAGTCCTTCATCTAAAATATTTATGCTTAAGGGAAATATAGGACTTTTATTTATTCACATGTGTCCACTAGTTTCAATAACTTCGAGAGGATATAAAAAATTTAGGTGCATCACATAATTACCTAGGTTTTCCTTTTAGTTTTCCCTTCCCCTTTTCATCATAAAATCATAGTAAATTAGATTTAATTAATAAATCTTAAGGGAACCAACCCTCTCTAGAGGTTCTTCTTAGTATAGATTCACCCACACTCTGAGAATTTCCAATTGTATCAACTAGGGTGAGGGTGTGTTTTACACATCTTTAAGTAGGGTGCACTCTAAAGTGATAATAATCCCTTTTTTAATTTGGCTATACTAGGTCGACTGGGTCGACCCTATATAGTTTCAGGGGATTTTTCACTTAGGAGCTAGTTGACTTGTGGCCAACCTAGTTCATGAAATAGTGAATTATTATTTGGAATTGTACTAGGTTGAATGGGTCAACCTTATTGACCAACATTTTCATAAGGGTTTAGGGAAATATCTACCTATAAATACAAGTTTATTTCCATCAATTATCAATGAAAAGTGAATTAAGTAAGAGTAAACATATGATTATTGACCATTATACTTGAGAAGTAAATCTTAGGGTTTCATAATTTCTTTGGAGATATGGATATTGTCTTATGGATAAGTCTTTTGGATGAATTAACATGTTGTGTAGCCGAGAGCTGATTTTTCTTTTTCATCTTTACATACCACAACAATCTCTTGTGAAGCACCTTCACCAAGGAAGAGATTGAGGCTCAACAGGTTCATCTTCAAAGGTAGTGATGGAATTATCTACTAAGAGGGGGGTGAATCAGTATTTAACAATGCAAATTCAGTTTCATAAACTCATTCATCATATAACACCATGAAAATTAAAGCTTGTACATCTAAAGCATGAATAGGAGAAAACATCGTATGAACACATCATTTATGTGGGAAACACTCTAGGGAGAGAAAACCCACTCTAAATCCTAAAAACCAATGGGATATAGTCCTATAACGATAATTCAAACAATAGACTTTAGACTAGATCCAACTAATTAAGGAGCATCCACCCCTCAATTTAGTCCAGCTCTAACTAGACCTTTAGCTAGCTCTAACTAGCAAGGAGGCTACAACTCCCTAGGTGATTGAGCACCCACTCAACCACCTATGATATAATTTCCACCACTACTTTTATGTCTTCTAAATCTGATGATGACCTTCTAAATATCATACACCTAAAATCTATTTCTCTTCTCCAAGTAGGCACTCTTAGCTCATTCACTCAACTAAGTCACCCTTTAGACTGTTAGGTCTAATGACTTGTTAGCTCATGAATATAATAAAAAAACATTAATGATCCTCCAAACCCTCTCATATTACTTAATGACAAATATTTAATCTTTTACTGAGCTCTTTCCTTTGCTTAGCTTCACACACTCTCACTCAAAATAGGCCAAATAGACCTAGTATATATACTACTCTCTCATCTAACCCATCTTTGTCAGACAAGATTATTAAATTACATGCATGACACTAAAAATAGGTTCTTACACATGTTACATATGAGAACCAAACATTCTATATGTCTCCCATTTCCCTTAGGACCTAAAAATCAATTAGGCCTAATAGAAACCTAAAGGAATTAGGCCTATGAACCAACGTGATACTCTTTATACTCTTTTGTCCACCTTCAGCCTCACCAATAGATGAATCACATAAAAACTACCTCCAATAAATAATTTCTCAATCCCACATTTGTATACAACATATAGAACTCCAAACCACTACTCCATCCAAGCCAATCTCTCTCTCGCTCCAAGTCTTACAAACACCCAAAAATATATGGCCAGGAAGAACTGAGGTATAATATTTATTTCATAAAATAAAAACATAAAAAATTCATATGGATAGGTCCTCCATGACATAAAAAACACCTCCAAATCCATTTTTCACCTTCACATAACTCACGCAAGTCTAAACCAACTCAAACAAACTGATTACTCAAACTGGTCATGCACACCAGAAACTCAGTCAAAGATCTTTGACTACTCTAACCAAACTAGAGACAAATTATAAAGACAAAATACATGTAATGAATCTATGACACTCATATAATATCACAAATCTCTCACTCACCTCAAACTCTGCTCAGAATATCTCAAATTAACCTCTCTAAATAGGGCACTCTAGACTGCTTACAAGCTCCAAAAACTATTCATGTAGATGTTGTTGTCTATCACATGAAAGAATTATTTCATTCCATATAATCCAAATTCATATCTTTTATTTGATATTTATATTAATCTTAAGTAGATAGTTCTCTTTTTCTTGTAGCATCGATTGGTCTAACAGACCAAATCCTCATATCACTATATCATAGTCTTCACTACTTAGATAAGCCACTTTAAAATCACCTTATTTATTATGTATGGTCATCAAACTCACATAAAAATAAATGTAACATAAGTCATAGTTCTTAAATTAAGACTCTAAACCATTGGATTCATCCTCAATCACCTAGAACACTTCCCTAAACACATATTTACTTGACCTAGATATTTTTTTCACTATTTTCACCATCTATAGATTAGCAAGTAGTCAACTTGATTGAATTATATTATTTATATATTGAATTTTTATCACCAAAAAAACTCTATGAACTTCAAGAACAAGTCTTGGGCTTCAAGCTCCAATAACTCTCATGTGTTGACCTAGTCAACCCTTCTTGTTGCACTAAAATATTTAAAAACAAGCATATTTTTGTAACTTTTGTTCACTAACCTAACACACCACTACCACATAGAGATTCCTAGAGAAGTATTTTATAACTTAAAATAGTCAAACTTGGTCAAGCAATCCATTCTAGGTCCTTTCTAGCAAGATATTTCTAATCATGCCATTATGAGGGTTTATAAAGGGTTTTAACCAGTTTACATTCTTAAAAAATGTTCATAAAGCTCTATCCATAAATCTAATACAAAATACTTGGAAAGGCTTCTTAGGTATATGTGCCACCTCTCCCAAAAGGCTCAGGTCCCCATGAAAATTATACATGAACTAGTGAACATTGAAACCTTCCTCTCAAGTTTGAAATGCACCATTCAAGCCACCTATGAAACACATGAAGACTTATCTTGACTTTATATCTAATTCTCTAACCTAAGATATCATCAAAATGCTTGAAAAAAAATTCCTAACCATATTACATTCAAAAATAATATTCATCAACTTGCAAACACTCTTTGACCCTTCACAAGGCCTCATAATCCCACTTAGGCCAAGTAGGCTAATAGCCATACTATCTTACAAACCACTAGCCAACTCTTAAAAATTATCTATCTAAATTTTCAACATCATATACATGTAAAACATTCATATGCCAAACATATTAAGCTCCTTATCATGATATAGCTCTCAAAGTAATCAAAACCCCATGGGCAACCACACATGGTCAAGCCCACAAGGCATAAGATGACTTACACTCTACCTAAAGACCACCTGGAAGGACTCCAATTTCTCTTTCAATCACATGGGAATATCATGTACTCTCTCTCCATTCTCCATGCCATCCACTCATGTTTCCATAGAACCAACTACTCCCACAAGCTTTCACTAGCAACCAAGACTGAGTTGAGCACTAAGATCATACATATTAGACCAAGAGCACTCTCATGACACTTTGTCATCACCAATGCCACTTGAAATCAATGAAAACACATCACTACCATAGATATTCGAATAGGTAGGTATTTCTACTTTATTTTTCCTTTGTAAGAGTAGATAGATGATACATTTGTGCTTCTCTTCCATGTATTAGGATTTTTTATACATTGACATGAGTATATGTCTTCTATGTATGTTTATTTTATTATTTATAACCCCCACTTTATGCCACAATATTTGGTGATCACTATATTATATTTAATTTTATTGTTATAAAAATAGGTGAGACATCAAAACCTAGGACCCCCTTAGGGTTATTACATCATTGTGTTATACTAGAGGCTTTGAAACCCTCTTTAGCATAGTGTATTGTGATAAATGATCCCCTAATTGGGTCTAGTGGATCCCCATATTGGTCATTCTCCCACTTAAAAAAAGTATTCCCAATAGAAAGTGCAGGTATGCTCTATTTTATCTGAGTTAGGATTTATTTATATACATGTTGCATTTTTTATTACATACACTTAGTAGATAGAAGTAACATAAGTATTGGATTAAAATAGTATTTCTCTTCTTCTTCCATGTATTAAGGTCTTGCTCATACATAACTTAATTAATATTATCCTATACATGTTTTGATTGTTTACTAACCCATCATACTGTGCCATAAGCTCTAGTGAGCACTAGATTATATTTAATTTACTTGTTATTAGTTTAGTGAAATCTCAAAACATAGGACTACATTCAGGTTATTGTGTGATTGTGCTTGATTGGAGGTTTTGGAACCCTCCATAGCATAACACATTATAGTAATAAATCCCCTAATTAGGTCTAATAGATCCCCATATTGGTCATATTCCTTCTTAACAAATGTGTCCCCTACTGGAAGTGTATGGTATGGTCTATCTTCTTCGAGTTATGATTGATTTATAGACATTATGCATTTTTTATCACATAAATTTTGGTGAACCAAACATGATTCTAACCCTTTTAGGTTTTTGTTTCACTTATTTCATTATTTTATCATTTTTATTATCACATATTTGTGATACTGGGTTGACTGTATCAACACAATTCTAACTTCTATGTACAGGTTTAACATACAGTCACATCAATATAACTATGTTCTATCTATAAAGGATTTTTACTAGGTTCAAGCTACTAGGTTGACCAAGTCAACCCTATATATTTTTAGGCTTCCAATTAAACATACTAGGTCAACCCAATTGACCTTATACAATTTTAGGTTTTTAACAAATAGGATTTGCAAAGCTAGGTCAACCCAGTCAACATAGTTATCAAAATTTACAAGTAAAAATCAAGGTTATTCAATAGCAATGTCATATTTATTTGTATCCTCCAACCCACCAAGGTTTCTTTTTATCCTTCTATGTCATTTCTAGCATTTATTACAATTCTATTTTTTCATAGTTTATAGGCTTTAAAACTTCCCCCATACAATCAACTAGGTTGACCCTATCAATGTAGTTTTGTATTCCATGTTTTATCTAGAAAGTTAGGTTAACTCTATCAACTTAGTTCATATTTAGACCATTGCTTCTATAGTACTGAGGTGACACTGTTAACCCTATTTTGTATTCTCTACATATACTATCAACTGACTTGACACTATATTATGTTTCAAAGTTGGAATTAACCTTTTTATGCTAGTAATTATATCACACTTTAATTTCTTGTTGCTTGAATTATTAGAATAGATAACATGGTATAATTATTTGGTTTTCAATATGCTATTTAGTTTCACTATTTTCTCTTTTATGCACACACTTCTAAATCACAAAAACTTAAAATGCATTTTAACAATTGTCTACCCAAGGCCAACCTACTTGGATTTCATCAACAAGGGAGAAACCAACTTGGTTTTTTTGATAAGTATAAATACATGTTTAATGGTATATTTTGGCTAAGCACTTGACACCCTTATCACTATAGTGAGTGAAGTAAAGGGGTAGGTCCCAATACCAAGCTAGTACCATTGCCAATACAGATCCCTTTCAATCTAAACATCTTGAAACCATCCTTAAACTAATTTATAGTTCCTTATTTACAACTAACTTTTATCACATCTAAAATAATATTCTAATAATATAATAACATTCAAGTTGACCACTTAGTTATCTTTTACTTTCTAAGTTGACTACTTTCTCTTTGTTCAATTGTTTATTGTATTGCAAAAATTTATATTAGCTAGTGTTGGTGTAAGGTTTTGTGTTATATGTCTCAATTGGATCAACATCATTGACAAAATTGATTGTGTGTTTCATTTAATTTATTACTTTTAAAATTAATTGTGAAAAAATTCTTGTTTCAGTACACAGTCTCTTATAGACTATCTATTTTCCCTTACTTACTATACTAGGTCGACTCTATTGACTCTATATAGTTTTCAACTCCTATTTTCTATACTAGGTTGACCCTTTCAATTATATATAGTTTTTAGACCTTATTTTATCTACTAGTTTGACCCAGTAAATTTTGTACCTTTTTATTATTTATCTATTTGGTGATCCAATTCTATATTTCTCTTTCTTATCATTTTCTTCATTTCTCTCAGGTCATCATGAAGTCTCATACCAAAATATTCTAGTATAGTTTTAATCCATTTAAATACTTTATGGGATGTTCATTTCTCCTTCTCTTTTCCTCCTAAGAACACCATCACTTTTGGGGCATGTCTTCCCCTCCTTCATCCATCACTTGTAACATGATGCAAATCATACCTGAAGATGAAGTTGATGAGTCTGATCCTTTCTATACTTACCAAGATACATCTCATATTCAAATTAATTTGGGAGAAATTGACATAAGTTTAAACAAAATCCCACTATTAATCCATCTTATAACAACCATCTTCTTAATACCAATTTGGGTAATCCTCCTACCAACACTAACCCACCTCCTGATACAACTCAACTTCTTGCCCAAGTTATCCAAACAATGAACATAATGCAAAAATATAACACCAATAAAATGATGAAACTTTAACATCATTTGATTAATATGGATATCAACCAACTATTCATCCTCAAGCTAATCCCAATTACATTCTTCCACCTCTTAGAGATGCCTCAGGCAATGTTATTCCTCAACCCATCATGAATAACAAAATGCTTCAAAATATTCAAAATCATTCTTTATCTCCATTAATTATATCCATTTATATTGGTAACATATATCCAACTATCAAGTATGATGAGACTAAATACCCGAGCTCATTTATCATATCCTTTGACAACATTTACAAAGAGTGGATCCAAACTAATACCTTTTCCACAACTAAAATCTTAGCTAAAACCTTTACTAGCAATGTATTATAATGGTATAACCAATTAACCCAAAATTATATTTGGAATATTGAATATTTGATCAATCCTCTAGTTAAAGAGCTTAAACATAATGATCTTCCCAAAAATTGTCGTAGCCACTTCATCAATGCTAAGCAATCTCCCACTAAATCATCTCATGACTTTATCAAATGATGAAAATCATTGGCCCATAAATCCAACCATAACATGATTTATGATAAACTTTTCAAATTCTTTATTATTACTTTGACTCACTCTCTTTAATACAAGGTTTAGACATTTGATCCCCAAATACTTAATGAAAATCTTTACCAAGCTAAGTGTCAGGACTTTCTCATGAAGTAATTCAAACCTAATCCTAAACTTATAAAAGGATATTTTAAAATATATACTAATTATATCACTATTAATACTCCAAAAACCAAACCAAGAGTTTCCAAAGCTAACATCCCTTCATCTTCTCACACACCACTTTCCCTACATCAAATGAAACAACTCTTACCGCCCTCTAAACCTTTCACCTATCCTAATAATCCTCCTAAGTGGTATGACCCTAATAAATTCTATTAGTTTTAGCCAACATTGGTCATTCCCATGAATCTTGTAGAGGGCTCACTAAGTTATATATCTCATATATGCTTGGTGATTCATTTAATCATGAATCCATGATCATCCTTCATCATCAAGAGTACACCACTGCTTCTCAAAAATGATAGGTTTTTAAATCTTATACCTCCAATAACCAAAAATATTTTTCCAATAATAAATCCAATACCAAGGATGTTTATGCAATTGATGGGAATTATGAACAATAATATAACAATTCTCAATATATTAACATTGCTAAGGTCAATTATTATCATAATCTAGCTCACAAAGATCCCATTACCAAACCTAAGAAACCATATTTAGAATAAAAACTTATCAAAAATACTACCACTACTAATATAACTTCAAAAGCCCATGAGGAAACACTTCTTCCTTCCAAACCTCTTATAAAATCTATTCCTTCAAAATATATTTTACTTCCTAAACCTTGTGCTGGTTCTTCTTCTAAATCTCATTGGAAGTTTATTGAAGAACTTAACTCTATGCCTTTTAAGATTCCACTAATGAAGTTGGTTCGTACTTTACCCTATCATCACAAGTTCCTTATGTAATAACTCTAAGAAATTGAAGATCCATCCTCTATCAATAAAGAACCAC
Source organism: Torreya grandis (assembly GCA_037957365.1). NCBI lineage: Eukaryota > Viridiplantae > Streptophyta > Pinopsida > Cupressales > Taxaceae > Torreya > Torreya grandis. The sequence goes on from JARHVA010001678.1 coordinate 664,842, forward strand.
CTTTTGTCAAAACTCAAACTACTAACATAAATACCATTAAAACTATGTGTCCTTCCAAGCCTTCTATTGAAATGATCCCCAAACTTTTTATTAAAATAACCCTTAATATTATCCTTATCCATAAAGTTATGGTTTATGAAGGCTCTGATATTAATGTGACATCTTTGTGGCTTATCTAATAACTTGGTTATAATAAGGATCATCTCAAACAAACCCATCTTACCTATCACAATTATGATAAGACTAATCAAAGACCACTTGGTTGCATTTGGCTTCTATTAACCATTGGAATTAAGACCATTCAAACTAATCTTATCATCCTTGACTTACCCTTATCTTATCATATATTACGTGGTCATCCATGGACTCATCGAATGAGGGCCATTACTTCTTCTAGTAGCCAATGCATTAACTTTTTACATAATGGAAAATGATATAAGCATGAGGCTAATCCCAACCAATAGAGTATTCAACTTCCTAATCCCAAATATTATTATCCTATTCCTACCATTCTTAAGATCAATAGTGCTCCTTTACCCTATTTTATCAACATCAACCCTAATTTATAGGTAACTCTTACATATTTTGATGATAATGAACCTAATGATTTTCAACATAATTGCAATGATACCAAATTACCTCCATATATTTTGTAGTGGCTTCCTTCTTCATTATTACCTTAGGACCATACTATTCCTATTTTTGATGAGATTATTAACTTACCCCTCCATGAAATGCTTAGGATCCTTATTTACCTAAATATTCCTTCATTTTCAATTATTTTGGAGTGATAAAATTATTTCAAGATCCTCTCATCATGTCTCCATGTACATTCAATAATATGGGGATTTCACCTTTTAAAAATCCTCCTAACTCTCAAGAATGTATAATTTCTCCAACATATGATGATAATTACATAATGTCCCAAGCTCAATCTCTAGATTTGGATGTCCAAAATTATTAAAAAACCTTAGCACAAATACATACTTTTAACTGGGATGTCCATACCATTTTTATAATTATTGATTTTGATCTTGAAGGTTATGTGCATCCTACCAATTCTCTGCTTCTTGATACTCCTTAGGTGGTAGAGAAAATTATACCTTCTAAATTTTTAAAAATTTATACATCTTTGTTACCACCTATAGATCCAATAATTTCATCTAATCCTTCCCCTATCATCAAAACCAACAACACTCCAATCCCTTTTGATCCATCTACCTCTCCTACTCCTAAGATTACACTCAATGCCATGGTATGTTAGATACATTTTGAGTATGATCTCCATGGTATTATAATTATTTATCTCAAATTAGATGTTAAGTATTATGGTCCTCTTCCCACCTTGCCTAGTGATGAAGCTATTCTTGAAATAATTCATGCTTGAGAACCTCAACTTCCTTGACAACATCATAAACTTGGAAATTTTAAAACTATAACCCTGTATTTCAACAAATTTGTTTCTAGAATTAATCCCAAAACTAATCCAATCTCTTCCTTACCTAATTCACCATAGCATTTACAAAATGTAAATTCCATGCTTATTAAATAAACCACTCACATTGAATATGGTACTCCATCCTATCCTCAACCAATTATAGTTTCTCAAGGACTTTATCTTAATAAACATGATAATTTTAGCTTATTCTTTGATAAATATTGTGAAATATTTTCTTGGTCCTATGAGTACATGATTTTTATTAAACTTATTATTATGGTGCATAACATTATTACTTATCTTGATGCCAAACCTATTCTTCAAAATCAAACGAAATGTCCACTTGAGGTTTCCACTTTATGTCACAAGAAAATCATTAAATTACTCAATGCTAAATTTATCAAACCAGTGGACTATTATGAATGGGTTTTTAAAATTGTTCCCATTTATAAAAAGGTCACTATGGTCATTTGCATTTGTATTAATTTCCATATTCTTAACCTCACTTATCCCAAGCATAACTTCCCTTTACCTTCAATAGATTCTATCATTGATTCCACTACTAAATATGAAATGTTTTCTCTTATAGATTACTTCTTGGGCTATAATTAGATTCATATTTACCTTGAGGACCAATGTAAGACCATTTTCACCATATAATAGAGCACCTATTACTATGTTAAAATGAATTTTGGCCTTAAAAATGTTAGAGCCACTTACTAATGAGAAATGACTCACATATTTCATGATTTTATTCATAAAATTGTTGAAACCTATGTTGATGATCTCATTTCTAAATCCAAAAGTCATAAAAATCATCTCTCAGATCTTGCTATCATCATTGATCATATTCTTAAATATTGGGTTAGACTAAATCTTTACAAATGTGTCTTTGGTGTCACATATAGATATTTTTTAATATTCCTAGTCTCTCTCCATGGCATCGATGTTGACCCAACTAAGATTAGTGTTATCATCAACATGCCCATTCCTCATTCTATTCCTGACATTCATAGTTACTTAGTCAAACTTGGGGCAATTAGATGATTTATCCCTAAAATGGCTTATCACATCCACTCTATAAATTATATTCTAAATAAAGGTAATGCATGAGAATGGATGGATCCTTGCCAAAAATCCTTTGATAACATGAAAGAGTCATTGTTTCACCCACCTATACTTCATTCTCCTTCAAATGATCGACCATTGATCCTATATACTTCTTCCACACCTATATCATTTGGGGCAATGCTTGACCAATAAGATGATATTGGAAGAGAGTATGCCATTTATTACATTAGCCAAGGCCTCATAGATTATGAGACATGTTATACCAGATTCAAGTGTGATTGCCTCACCATCTATTTTACAACTAAAAAGCTTTGACACTACATGCTATATCATATCAATTATGTCATAATTAATTATAACCCTCTTCATCACTTCTTCTCTAAAGCCTTTATTCCTAGAGATAGAATTAGAAAATGGATGGTCATTAGTGAATTTGATCTCTGCATTGTTCTCAAAAATTTGTTAAAGGACAAGTCATAGCTGATCACATTATCATAGTTCCTATGTTAACTACCAATAACCTTCAAGATAGTCTTCCAAATGGAAATATACTTTATATTTAATTTATTAATCAATTTATCTCGCTCAAAGATTAATTTAATAACTTTATCACTAAACTTGAGGCAAATAATCTAGATGAATCCAATATTCCCCCCAATACTACTAAACCTAATGTAGTTATTGAAGCGATTCCTGAAGTTAATGTTGAATTACATGAAGATACTTAGACCCTTCACTTTGATGGTGCTAAATTCCTTCAAGGAGCTAGGGTAGGCTAAATTCTTACTAATACTCTTGGAAAAATCATACCTTTATCTTTTTTCTTCACCTTTGATGTCACTAACAATATCGTTGAATATGAAGCTCTAATCTTAGGCATGAAAGTTTCCCTTGATTTAGACATCCAATAACTTCATGCCTTATGTGACTCTCAACTTATGTACCACCAATTCAATGGTGATTACCAATTCAAAATTTAAAATCTCATTAATTATCATCAAATTGAAACCACTCTTACTAAGTATTTTTCATCTCTTTTAATATTTTGCCTATATCTAGAGATCAAAATTCTATTGTTGATTCCCTAATTTCTTTAGCCTTTCTATTTTATCCACAAAATTGTTTTTTCAATCCTATTTTTCTTATACAAATAAGAAAATATCCATCTTCAACTCAAACACGAGATTCACTTATCTTCCACATTGAGGCTATCACTATTCAACATAGCCCATGGTATAAAGACATCATTCATTTTTTATAACATCAAACTTAACCTCCTAACTTAGACTCTTGTGAAAAGACACGCATTCCTAAATAAGATTTTAAGTATGTATTTTGACATAACATCCTTTATTATAGTAATGTTGAAGGTACCTTTCTCTATTGTGTTATGAAATATGAGGTCCCTCCTCTTCTTAAAGAATCACATGGGGGGAATTTGTAGTGGCCACTATAGTGGTCATGATACAACCTAAAAATTCCTATATATGGGTTAATTTTGGCCTACTCTTGAAAAGGATGTAATTAAATTTACAAAAATCTATACTCCTTGACAACTTCATGATGATCTAGTTCATTCACCTCTAGCTAAGCTTCAAACTATCAAATCTCTTTGGCCATTCTCCATGTGGGGATTATATCTCATCAATAAATTACATTTTTCTCAAGATAGGCATGTCTTTATCATCAATTCTATCGAATATTTTACCAAATGGGTAAAATCTATGCTTCTTGTTAATGTCACTAAAAATACCGTTACCAAATTTATTATTAATCAAATCATTTTTTCCTTGGTATTCCCCATACTATCATTTTAGATAATGGTGTTAATTTCAAAAATAAATATGTTAAATAAATTTACGCTAAATATAAGATCAATCACAAATTCTCTATACCTTATCATCCATAATACATGGTCAAGTTGAGGCCATTAACAAAATTATTAACAAAATTCTCCAAAAGACAATTTGTGAAACCCACACAGATTGTTACATTCACCTCTATCTTGCTCTTTGCACCTATTGGATTAGAATATGGATTTCCACTAGGGAAACACCATTCTCCCTACTTTATGTTTATAAATCAATCCTTACCTTAAAATTTGAGCTTCCCTCTCTTCATATATCTCTTCATGGTATCATTCTTGATGAATAATTACATAATGCTCACTTTCATGCTCTTGATATCCTTGATGAACTCCATCTTTTTGCTTTACAACATAACCACCAATATAAGGGTTGTATTACTAAATAACGTAAAAAATGTGTTAAATTTTTCACATTTAACATTGGTGATATTTTCCTTAAATTATCCTAAACCCATGATAAATAATTTAAGTACAATAAAAAATGGTGGTTTCCCTATTTAGTCAAAGATATTCTTGGTCCAAGTACCTACCACCTTCAAACTAATGAAGGCCATGTTTTCAAAGAACACACCAATGCATAATTCCTTAAAAAGTAATTTGCCTAAACATTTCCTTCTTTTCATGCTTTCTATCTACATATATCTAACACTTTTTGTAGGTTGATTACATGGGTCTTTCTCTCTATTGAAGTTCTCTCTTATCACAAACCTTTAGTCCTTTTTTGGTATTTTGGTTTCCCCTTTATCTCATGAGTTTCATTGTAAAACTACAGATAGGACCCAATGTTATTTATGATGTAACATAGTATTATTTACTTTTCATCCTCTTTTTACACAATTTTGGGCATCCCTTGGATTTCTCTTTTATGAGTTGCATTTTAATACCATTGGTGAGACCTGACCTTCCTCACAAAATACCATATTTCTTATCCCATTTATTTTTCACATGATTTGTGTCAACCTCATGGGTTTATCTTTTATGAGTTATAGTGTAAGACCATGGATATGACCTAGCCTTCCTCATATAATTACTATCTTGTCATTCCTTTTCTAGAATGTGTTTTAAAATAGTTACATTTTTTTAATCCTTGTTCTCAACTTTAGCTTTTTCTTCTTTTGATAGATGGAATTTTCACAATAATCCATGTGAGCATGTTTTCCTCCATTCCCCCCATTCATATGATAAGGAATCACACTTTATTTCCATTTTATCTCTCTTTCACCTTTTGCCACACTTTTTGTGATTTGGAGTAATTAAAATTGTTCCATGTGTCACTCCTCTTGATTTCCTTTCCTTTCACTCCACATTGGATGAAAAAAGGTTAAAGTCAAGATATCACTTTTATTTCACCTATATTTATGAGACTCTTAGACACCATGCTCTATGAGGTTCTCTCTCTTAGAAACCAAGTCCCAAGTATTCAAATGGAATTAATATTTACCACCCATGTTTGGTTTTCCATATCCATATGAAGGAGGAATAGAAAAAACCATCAAGTTTAAGTTAAAATCTAAATCATTTAAAATAAAAGGCAATGATATATAAAAGGTAACATAAACATATCAAAATTAAAATTCACACAAAAATACATAATTAAAATCACATTCCCTATCTCTAATAAAAGTTCAAAGTCCATAGTTAGCCTCACATAGAACTGAGGTCCATTAGGGTGTGGTAGGCTAGTAGATTAGAATAGAAAAATTTAACAAACTCTATGGTGCTAACTAATTTCTCATGTAAGTACCCAATATTTACATTAGACCAACAGATATGCAAGGGGTCCTAAGGAATGGGGAGCACATTATTGGAAGGTAGTTCTATTTTAATTTTCATGTATATAGCCTTAATGGAATGATCTATAACTACATTTTTTGACCTATGACTTATGTAGCTAAGAGAAGTTCTTCAAAGTTCTTAAGGTCAAAAGCCTTCTTGTTTTGATAAACCTAATTTGAGTGTCTTGAATTTGATAAAGAGTTCCTCTACCTTAGTTTTTCCTTCATTTGCTCCTATACCCATTTTATTTCCCCCCTTGATAGGCAAATTGTGATTTTAAATCTATTTTCCCTTATTCTATATTCTATTCTTCTTCACATCTTAAAAATATGCTAGCATACTTTGTTTTAATTTTATCTATCCTTAGAGAAAAAAATCATGTTTGAGTAACTTGGATTACTTTACTTATACCATAGAATTACATTCCTAGACTTGTTTTACTTTACTTTTACCATTTTTCATTATTGTATTACCTTTTTGTTATAGGCACTTGAGTCTATTCATTTTTCCATTATTGAGTGATATAAGGATTGTTACTGCTCATTCATCAATATTGTTTTACCATTTTATTTTTTGCTTGTCCATCTTTATTTAAGGATTACTACTAATTTTTTATTGAAGTTTTATTAACATCCTTTTTGACATGTATCATTGGTTTGGCTTGGTGAGTTTTCCTTTCTTAATTGAGATTTATTTGTTTGAATTTTTTGATCTTTAGTAACCTTGGATTTTCAATTACCCAATTTACTCTTTTTTTGACTTGGTCATTTGGTATAACATAGCACTTATCACCCCATCTAGGAAAATTTCCATGTACACACCATCCTCATAACACCATTTATCTTATATTTCTTCAATTTTTTAATTTTTCTCTTTAGTTTTGTATTCTTGGGTTTGTCAAAAGCAGTCTCTACACCTTCCACAATCAAAACTAATAACACAATAGATAATCATCTAGTGATAAAGGTAAGTCGAGGTACACATTACTTATAATTATTAGTTGTTTCCTTTTTAGTCATTTACTTTTAGTTATTTTATACTTTAAAATATTAAAACTATTTTTAGCATCATAATTATGTGTTCTTATGTTCTTTCTTGAAGCACCATCCCTTGTTACACCTTAGTGACATATGATGAGCTTTGAGTGGGTCATATGTATACACAATATTTTTAAATTTTATCAAATACTAACACTTTACATCTTAAAAGAACCCATTGAGACTCAATCCCTCTGAGTGCATGCTTTAAAGGGTACATTGAGAAAGGGGTGGGTAGACCATTAGTACTTTACAATATTGTTGTCCATTATTGCCACATTATTACTAATCTAACTAGATCCTAAGACCATACCCTATGTTATTTCTCCTCCTTTGCACACTCCTCTTATCTTTTCCCACTTTTTATTCTTCTTTTCCTCACCTTAATCCCCTTTTGTTAGTTAATTTTACTAGCTCAACTGGGTCGACCCTATACAGTTTAGGATGATTTTCGCTTAGGAACTAGTTTACATCTTGGTCAACCTATCTCATGACCTAGTGAATAATTGTCCAAAATTATGCTAGTTTAACTAGGTTGACCCTATTGATTGAGACTTTTAGAAGGGTTTAGGGTCAAATCCACCTATATATAAAATATCATTTCATCATTATTTCATATTCAATAAAGAGTTATTATTCTCTTTCACTTATTTATACTCTTCTCTTCCACCATTCTACTTGAGGAGTTTTACCTTAGGGTTTCTACTTCAATAATCTAGTCTTGTGGATAAGTCTTGGATGATTTGGCCTTTCTTAGTGATCATTACAAACCACAAAAACCTCTTACAAATCCCCTTTGACGAAGGGAGAGATTGAGTCTTGATGGGTTCATCATTCATGTAAGTATTCTCTCTAACTCTTCTCCTCTCTTTAGTAGATAGAAGTAGCATAAGTATTGGCTTCGAATAATATTGCTCTTCTTCCATGTATTAGGGTCTTGCTCACACATAACTTAATTGATATTTTCTATAAATTTTTTGATTGTTTATAAACCCCTCATATTGTGCCATAATCTTTGGTGAGAACTAAATTATATTTACTTTACTTGTTGTTAGTGAAATATCAAAACACATGACTCCCTTAGGGTTATTGTGTGATTGTGATTAATTGTAGGCTTTAAAAACCTCCCTAACATAGTGTATTGTGGTAAGAGATCCCCTAATTAGGTCTAGAAGATCCTCATATTGGTCACATTCCTACTTAAAAAATGTGTCCCCAATCAAAAGTGTATGGTATGATCTATCTTTTTTGAGTTAAGATTGATTTATAGACCTGATGCATTTTTGATTGTATACACTTTCTTTACCTAGATGCTAATAGATGTTTTATGTAGGTCATATATCATGAAAAAAGCATTAATGACTGAGTTTAGATTTAGAGTTTGAATATAAGTTCCTTATAACAAGCCTTCCATTCATTAACCTCATGCTCTAGTCATCTATCATAACCCTTATGTGAAACACTATTACCTAGACACTCTTAGAAGTAGTAGCCCAATTGCTAGTTTGGTTCACTTGTGTTTTTTAAGTCAAATAAAGTGCATAAGATATATTGGTACATCACCATCCTTAGTATAGGTTTTATTTATTCATTCCTTTTATATTTTTTAACCCTAATCATTAGGTCTTGGTGATTATGATCCATAATAGATGCACTAGGGGAGCTAATCCCATAATATAGAGGTCTACCCAACCATTAGTCACCCACAACCTTGGTTTATTCCCATGTTACCCCAACCTTAAAGGTAGGCCTAAACAACATCATCTTACGGTACAGGTTGAAGATATAACATGAATCTCCTTTAATATTTTATACCTATAGATGTGGTGTCCCTATGACTGATATGGAAATAAGAGAAAATAATGAAGCTTTATAAGGAAGCTTTACTCACTTAAGTTTTTGATTGAATGCTCTTTGGTATTAATTTTAGGAGAGGAATTAATTAGGGTCAAAACTATATTTATATCAATCATATTAAATAATATATTGCATAAAATCACTTAGGTCAACTTTTAGGATACATTTAATTTATAGATTAGATGAATTAAGGGCATTGGAAACTTGCATTAGGATATGCTACTTACATCAATGCATGTGTCTGATTAGGGTGCAAGTGTCAAGGTAGTTAGAAAATATGTGCATGTTCAAAACTTGTAGAGGTGAAATAAAAACATGATTACAACATTATGAGAAATATATGAGGCCTGGGTCATCAGAATGATATTAGTCAAACTAATAGATATGCAATGAGCATGAAGAGACAGTAGATGCAAGACTTTTATAAGTGGAAAAGATATATAAATAGTAATAATAAACAAGGTCGATGTTTTCTAAGTGTATATTACTAAGTCGATATATAATTCATAAATATCATCTATAATAATAATACCATTTTTTATGTTTCTCTTGTAACAACTTTTTTTGAATCTACAATAATTAAAGTAGCTTGTGATTGGTGGGAATCATGGTATCCTTTCCTAAGATATATTGATTATAATGATTACATGCTTGAAAAATATCATAAATATCATGATCATGTGTTGGTTAGTTTCTTATCAGTGAAATTCAATTTTCTTTATGGTAAGTAATTAGGTGACCATGTTGAGTGAGAACTACTCCAAGTGAAAATTTATAGGCATATGTCTCAATCTCAAATTATTATTGAAGGTCTGGTAAAGAAAATACCTATGTAGAACAGAGTTTGAATTTAAATTCCTTGAAAAATTTATGTTTTATATTAGTCCAATTGAACTTTGATTTACCACAACCTTGGGTAAATTAGTTTTGATTATAAATTACATGAGATAAACTAAGTACAAATATATTACATAAACTTTCCAACCCCATAAATATATAAATCTCTATGAGATTCTTTAGTTGTGGTCAATATTGGATGAATTGAATCTTGGCTATGTCCACATGCAGTCCTTATGAATCTATAATGTAACATAGATATTGTATTTATGACATGGAAGATGAATATTTTTCCATGTTTTCATACATTTTTTGTTTCCAAAAAGTTTCAAACACTTTGTCTTTATGGCATAGATATCCATCGCATGTTTTTCTAAATATCAAGATGTCATCAAGGTAGATAATGAAAAATGAAGTAGTCAATGTCCTAAGAATATCATCCATCATCCATATGAGTGTGGCTATGGAATTGGTCAAATGGAATGGCATGACTAACCATTCAAACAAACCTTATTTTTACTTCACAGTTATATTACATAAATCTATAGGAAATAGGAATATGATGATATCCAAACTTAAGATCCATCCTAGTGAGTATTTCTCACCATGGATTTGGTCTAAAATATCCATAATCATTTAAAGAGGATAGAAGTTTTTAATCATGATCTTGTTTAATGATTTATAGTTGATGAAAAACCTCCATGTGACATAATGATTTGGTGATAACATAATTGGGTTACTATAAGGAGATGAGTTGGGCCTGATATATTATTTTTCCACTAGTTGATGGATTTATCATTTTATTAATTCATTTTCCAAAATAGGATTTATGATATAAATAAGCATTAGGAAGAGTTAGTCTAGGGATGAATTTAATATTATGCTTTACCTCATAATTTGTCAGAACTTATTTTGTTATATAAAATACATCCTTGTATTCTTAAAACATGAGATAAAACTCTACGACTTTATATGTTTATGTTGGAGGAACTATGATAACACTTGGTGTCATAAGGAATTTATAGCATTCAGATCATTCCATCAAAACATAAAATTTTCACTAGATGTGACTAAATTCTTACACTATTTGGTGGTAATGATTGTTATCTTTGGAACTAATGTTGGTATGTGGTATCTCAAATCACCAAAATTTATGAAATTGTTTCTAGGATTTACTTCATATACTACATGTTAAGTATAAAGATATGTTTGACCCAATATATCATTAGATACCTCTAATTGAGTGACATCATAAATGACATCACTTGACACTATTGAGTGACACATTTCTTATATCCCACAATAAACTATCCAATGGAGTAAAGTTGTGGGTGAAGTTCTAGTAATAATATCAATTTTAAAACTCCTTTAGGAAAAATTAAGTTTTTCTAACTTCCATTGTAAAAAATGAAATGCACTAGTTTGGTATTGATCTGCATTTGAGAATGGAGTAATATTTCTTATTATTTTATCTACACAAGGGTAGTATATATGTTATTTGTACTCAACATGGTGCTATTATCACACTCCAAGATCAACTTACCTTTATATAATGTTATGGTGATGGTATCCATTACCTCATGTTATACAAGTAATGTTTTCCTAGTGCAACATTATTCATTGGATTGATTTATAAAGTTTTGAATTGATAACCACATGGAAGTCTTGGATTGCTTAGTTTTATCCTCTAATAAAAATTGATTCTTATTTGATGGGGTGTTTAGATTTATTTGATGATTTGGAATTATACTTATAATATTTAGACTGTTTCTTAGTCTAAGACTTATAATATTTTATTTTAATCTTGGCCTTGAAATTTGATTCAAACTTGAAAGCATATCTATAGGCTTCCAAAATAGAGGAGATAATCAGGAAATATATATCTAACTAGATATGAGGTCTCAAGTCTAATCTATACTTCATAACAAGGTACTACTCTAAATCCTAAATCACATGTTTGGACAACAAGAAATGAAAAATATCTATGTATTGCTACACAAACTACTCCTTGTCTTGGTGTAACTGAGAGAAATTAATGTATTGATCATCATATTTTCCAAAAGGATAATAAGTTACTTTTAGTGCTTCTCTGAAACCATTGCATGTGTCAAAATTGATATCTTCTTCATGTGTAGTGCAATAATTCTCCGACCATTTCTTAATTGATAATGAAAATTTTAGATAATTAAATGTTATTTTACATTCGTTAGAGAAGTCATTAACCACAAAGTATGAACAAATGAGGTTAATCCATCTATCTAGTGCATCCACATCTATATTTCCTTCAAACATAAAAACTTATATATTTAATTATAATTTATATGTCATTTTTGCCAACAAACTATGAGAATGAGAGTTTTTTGAATAAGTCTACTACTTGAAAAGGAGATAAAAGTGATCAACAATAATTTCATATTCATTTAACAACTGCACTGGGTTCTAATAGAATAGAGTAATTGTTTAAAAAAATGATTACAAAAAAATAATAAACATATTCCATCATGATGAAACTAACATATACTGATCTTTAACTAAATACATTAGTTTTAAGCTAACCAAAGTAAGGTATGTATATATATATATATATATATATATATATATATATATATATCAATAATATCAATATCAATGCTCATAATATCAATATCAATATCAAGTATAATTTTGAATATAGAAATGAAGACTACATTTATTTCATAAAAGTAAAATTAAAAATTTAGCGACTGCTGATATAATATTATATCCAATTGATATAATGGTACACATGATTAAAAATATAGTCTCATCATAGTAAATGCATTTATAATAATGTATAAGGATACAAATCCCTATGAAGCATACGAGTCTCAATGAATTTATAATATACATAAGTAATCTTGAGTGTAGTCACTAATGAAGTATTGATGAGGGGAGGGAAAGCATCATCCAAGTGTTTTTCTCCACCAACCCTGAACTATTAATCCCAAGAATAACATCCCAACTATGATATGGCCCTCTCTTCATGTATGGGTAGATAATGATAGTGCAAGAATAAAGAGTGATAACCAAAACCTATGTGATGTAAGTTAACTAATACATGAAGTATATCATAAAAACCCCATTTGAACATAATATTGTACTAAACATGAAAACTAAATCAAACAAATGAAATGATAATGTTTCTTCATAAACACTACTTTGGACAAAATTTTCATATAGTTAATGATCATGAAGTTAATCAATTTCATACAAACCACTCAATTGGATTATGCCTTATCTAGATATTAGTGAAACTAATTAATCAAGTGGACTCCATCTCATTTACTTATTTAGGGTCATTAGTACAAGATTCTATTTATATATTAAAATATAAAAACCATAATATTTATAATGTGTTTTCCCTACTAGTAGATATAATATGTGCTAATCAATAAAATCTCATATACATTCATTTAATCCTTCAAATGAAATGTAATAAACTAAGCACCTAGTTTATATTTTTCACAATAAAATTAGATAGACAAACTTCAAAATAGTAATTAATAAAATCAAACCATCCAGGTAAGATCATAAATCATGTCATCTTGTTCAAAATATTAATTTGGAAACTCTAAATTAATTTTATTCATCCATATAACATTAATTTCCAAATTATTACTTTATTTTCATATACCGAAAGTAAAATAATAAGATAATCAAATACTAAAAAAACTTAGTATGTTTTGTATTAATCTCAAATACCACTTATGTATAATTTCCCTCAACTAATACACACATTTAATTTAGCCTTGATAAATTAGGTGAACAAATGCACTCATATACATTTCTTATAACAGGTAGTTTCTTAGACATTATGAATAATATGTATATTTATATATAATAAACATGATCTAGTTTTGTATTAAACCAAAAAATCACAAGTATGTCATATATTTATATACATAAACAAACACTCAGATATATTCAAAATTTAGCTTTGATAATTCAATTAATCAAATATACTTATATAGTATTCATCTTATAAATCGTATATGCATGCTTGTACATAGTATACTCTAAATACACAAGTATGATGTCCACTATTTAAGATTATCATATGTACTTTTTATATACATATATGAATACATATCAAAGTATTAATTTCAATTTCTAGTTATGGACATATATTAACTAAAATGTTTCAGCTTTGATCTCTACTAATAAACTCAATAGAACTCCTCTTCAATAATGAAGAGCACAAAGTCATGTAAAAACTCATCATTTGTACTAAATTTTAATTATTTTCTAGTATCTATCAAATATTTAACTCAAGTTTATATATTTATAACTATGTTCTAACCAATTTGTAATCCACACTAAATACCTTATATATAATACTTTCAAAACCTTACTCAGTCACATCAATATAGAGGTAGATTTCATTTATATAGAAAGATATATTTCCAATACTAACAGTCTTATATTGATAGAGCCAATTATATGTAAACATGGATGTATATAAATCAAGTATATATATTTATACTTATTCAGACCTTAAGTGTTCAATTTGTGTCCATTCAATATAAAGATAATCACATACATTAAGTTGACAAATTAGTATTTATGTTATAGATTTTTATCTATTTTAAATATTCACACCAAAGTGAAAGCTTAATGTTATACTATAGTAAATAACCATTCACCTATAGTCACCTTCTCTGGTTCAACAAAATTAAAAACATAGCAACAAATGTAAGTGTAAGAACCTTAGCCTAAGTAAATCATATATATACACCAGTATATTCATACCATTGAGTCATGTATCAGAGACCCATAGGATATATGAATATACCCATGTATATTTATATAATCTGGGTTATACCCACATATAAGTTTCAATAATAAATATAAACAAAACTTGAGTTATAACTGACAGAATGCATCATAATGTTTATTCATGCTTACCCTTTACACACAGTCGTGACGTATGAGGTTTTAAAATATTTACCTGGTTAAAATGAATGTACATTTTGATATGGTATATAGAGAAAATTATATATCTATGTTATTTTAATGGACTAAATCTAACTCAATAAGCCCAACTATGCCCTAGGTTTAGATTTAATAACTTAGCCTATTTAAAATAAGCCAGTAAATTATATACTAAATAAAATGTTTCAATATAATATCCATTTAAATGAGCATAACCCAAAATAAGGTCTACATATAACTCAACTAATAATTAAATTCTAATCTCAAAGTTAACCTAGGGTTTAGTTCACCCAATAAATACACATAAAATTTACACCAAAATCTTAGAATTTTTTTGGCAACATGGCCATTTATACTTATGGTTTCAGGGTTATATGCTTGGTTCTATAGATGGTTGAGCCATCTATAGTGCCAAGCATTTAGCCCTGATTTTTTGTAAATTTCATAATAGTATAAATAAATAAAAACCATTTCTTAAAATAATCCATATTATATTAATGAATTTAAACAACATAACTATCCTAGTAAGTATAAATTAACGATCTACCATTTTTTTGTATTGTCCTTCTCTAAATCCCAACTTGAACATCCTTTTCTTCTTTCTACCTTCATGTGTTATGTACCCCCAAGCATATCCTCTTTCCATTATATTCTCCTACATTATTTTTTCCCAATAACATAACTACCCCTACCTCTTTCATGCAACCCAAAATAATTGGTAGAATTTGGGCATCACACCATGCAAAATCCAAACAAAATGCATGATTTACATAATATCTTGATCAACCTAAGTGAAATCCAAACAAACCCTATTTATTAAACTTTCCAAAAATATAATAATCCTTTTAATTATAATTAATAATGACTAAAAAAATTCATTCAAACATTATAATTCCAATAATAATGTTGATTTAGCACAAAGGTTATTAACAAAACCATTAGCTACCTTATAGCTTTTACTAAAAACAATGACTTCACCAATAATAATTAAAATAATATAGTTATTATCATTGAATTAACATGGTATTAATAATCAACTTAAATGATAAATAAAATAAGGTAATAGAGTCCCTTCTACCATTATAACAATGTATTATAAACAAGACAATGATGTTTCTAAAAATGTTTATACTCATCTAAAGGTAGCAATAAAGACACTCACAAACTTCAAAGAAAGAGTGTCTACAACATAATCATATGCAATAAGATAAGTAATAAGACACACCAAAATTTAATCTTGATTATGAAAACACATAACCAGATTATAGTATGGATGCAAACAATGAATATTCTAATGCATCAAACTTTATAATGACTAAAATCATGTGTCATTAAAACAATTGTCTATAATATTATATTAGATGTGGGTGAATTTGTAATTTTACTTTTATGAAATAAATAGAGTATTAATGTTTTTATTCAACATTATCCATTTAATCAGATAATGATCATAAATGTTTTTACTATTATGGTGTTTTTGACTTCATAGTTTCAATTATTTCATCCCCTAACACCTCCATCTACACAACCCTCTATAATGATGCCCTCCTTCCATCATAGTCTAAGGGACATATCTATCATGCATCCACCTTGAAATAATAAAGGTAGTTATTCCAAAACAATGTAAAATCTATAATAACTACTATAATAAACTAAACAAACATGATCATTATGTACATAATATATAACTACAACTAACTCAATAGTTAAAAATCATGTAAATAAGCTACATATAACTATCCATAAATTAGAATATGAAATTTAGATTAACCAAAATAGTAATTAGCTAATTAATAACCAATCAATATCCATATAATTCACTAATCATTAGGTTATCAAGTATAAATAGGAATAAAAATGTGATAGTTGATGTGCATGATGTTATTCAAGTCTTTTGTGTGTCTCTACAATGTATCTTTTATGAGTTTTTGGAACAAATCTAGAGTTGGCATCATTGTAGATTTATATCTCATTTAAGGATGTGAAAGAAGGTATGATGAAGGGTCATGGGTATTGATACCTAAATTCATATAATCATACATCATATTAGTGGTAATAAAAATAAGTATTAAACTTATGAAATAATAAAATACCATTCACGGATGATATGAAGTATGTAAGCTTTGATATGACTGATTCAGGGATCAAGAGGAGACCCAATAGACAACCTAATTAATATGGATTAAACAAGTTATATGTAGATGTGATTTAATAAATGAAAAAGAATTTAAAATGTAGTGTGGTAAAGAAATAGAGAAGAGATAACAAGATGAAAATAAATGTAGAACTATAATAACAAAGTTGAAATATGTTATATTTTATACAATCTGAGAGATTAAATATTGTGAAGGACTTCCTCACTCTATTATTTTATCATTTTTATCAATGTATTTCTATCCTAATAAATAATATATATGTATAATATTATACAAGGAAAGAACATGAAGTGTTGATTGAACTATTACAACACTTGGTAACCATTGATTCATAACCAAAAAGAGTGGTGACATCACTAACTACTAGTACTTACAAATTGTTGGATATATTATTAACACTATAGGATATGTGTGATAATGTATAATTATAATTGTAATGAATGCATTTGAACATAGGTGTGAAAAATATTTATGAATCTACTAACATGAGCATAAGGATAGATGTGTAATTGAGATGATGTACAGTATGATCTAGTCACCCAGATGTTGGAAGAACAACCACTAAGAGAGGGGGGTGAATCAATTTGTAAGCATTTCATTTAATTTCATTCATCATTATTTAACTATTTAAACTAGTATAAAGATATAACAATACATAGAAAAGTAATCACATAGACAATAAGCAAGATATCAACACATGTACACAAGATCTATGTGGTAAAACTTCATGGAGGATAAAACCCACTATCACACCACTTGGAATACTATCCTATAATTAATGAAACAACATTTAGTGAGGTAGCAACCCCTCAATAGTGAGGCACTAAGGTCCAAATAACAAGAAGGATCTAACTCCCTAAGTGACTTAGCACCAACCTGGCCACTTCAAGGACACTTATTCAAGATCCAACCTACAAAGATGCTCCAAATCCCTTCTTCACTAAGCACCAACCTAGCCATGACAAGTTTGATCACCTCAAGACACCTTGTTACTCGCTCAACTGATGGTGACCTCTTTTTTGGCTATCTATCTTTTATATCCTATAAATAAATCACTATGATACACTTGGAACACTCCTCTAATTTATACTGATGGTATCTTAATATCCATCAACTCATTTATCTCTCTTTATTCTTCTACCCCTCTCATACAACCTCTTAGGCTCACTCTCCCAATATGCCTCTTCTAGGCTTATTGGGTCCATTGACCTTGTCATCTTCCTATAAAAACTCTATTAGATAATCATCATGGCTTATCTATTCTTATTATGTTCCTCAATGACCTACTACTACTCCTTCTAGAGCTCTTTCCTTATCTTATGTCCATAACTCTCTAACTAGCTCAAATAGGTCAATTATGCCTTGCTTTTATATCGAACACTTCTTATTACCCATCTTGGCTAGCCAAGAACCTTTATTTCATTATATCACTCTTTAAATAGGTCCTCATACATATTTTACACAAGAAACAATAACTCAATAGGTTGTTCATACCACTTAAGGGCCAAAACCTCTATTAAGACTAATAAGGACCTAATGCTATTAGGTCTATCTTAAGCACACATTACTCATGGAGTCACTTTGAACACCTTTAGCCTTAACCAATGCTTGAAACACTTTAAAGACTTATTAAATAGATGCATGATGACATCCATTTAGGTCTACACCACATTTATGTCTAACTCTCTCTTTGAACCATGTTATTAGGCCTAGTTGCCATTAGCCCTTTATACATAGGAAAAGTCTATCTCATAGAACTAAAGTATACAATCAATTTCCCCATATAACCATATGATCAAATCACATTAAATAATACTACATGACCTCATGGTCACCACCATTTCCATTAGACATCACAAAATAGGTAAAAAGGCCTCAAACCCATTCTTACAATATGACTACTTAGAATGGTTAAACACTACCAAAGTATAGTCAAAATCATTTGATCACCAACATCTATGTATTCTCTTATCATTAAGACAAACACATCAATATTTAACTTAGAGA
Organism: Torreya grandis; assembly: GCA_037957365.1. Classification (NCBI taxonomy): domain Eukaryota; kingdom Viridiplantae; phylum Streptophyta; class Pinopsida; order Cupressales; family Taxaceae; genus Torreya; species Torreya grandis. The sequence goes on from JARHVA010001678.1 coordinate 683,838, forward strand.
CTTCTATTACAAATTCATATGCATTGGATTTTCCATCTCAGTCTAAAACACCTCAAAATCATCTTTCTTACTATTGATGCCTAAAACTTTCATTCTTGACAAACAACCTCCTATGGGAAGCTTTATAGAAGTGGGACCAAAATTTATATCTATGAAGTGACCTACATATTTTAGAATTTATCTCTTCAAAAAAATAGGGGGAAAAGGGGGAAGAAGAAAATTTTAAAAAGCTAAAATAAAAACTATCTAATGTGATGTGCCAAAATTCTTAATGTATCCATTCATAATACTACATAATATAGCTTGGAACCTTTAAACATTATAGATAATTTAAAAGAGCATATGCATGATTTAAAGTTTGTAATATAATTAAAAGATAACACTATAGAAGTAAATAACAAAAATAGCAAATATTAATTGATTTCACACCATGTCCTCTTAATTTTTGGGAGGAGAGAAAAATACAAAGGCCCAAAGGCATAGTATAGACTATTCAATCCTTCCCACGAGGGGCACCTACTAAGGTTTTATAATGAAATATAACAACTATTTCTATTTATATTAAAAATTAAATCTATTACAATGGTCATTTTTTGGTAACATCTATAAAAATAACCCACTATTATCTCCAAAAAAATAGCCCTTTACAATAGAAATAATAAAAGGAATCAACACCTGGAGCCTGGCACTCACATTCATGATGAGGTTATTGTAACTAAAAGGAGATATTTGGCTCATAAGTGAAGATGGTCCTCAAATCCTAGATATGGTGCAACCTTAATGTTTCATGATTCCCTCAATGCTTAGAGGAAATTATATAGTGATGCATGTCTCTCTCTAAACTACTTATGAAATTATTATTGGAAATGGGGACCACTTCCCTCAATGAATGTCATAGCTCAAAGCTCTAACAGGAAGAACCCTACCTTAGATAAGTGCCGTGATGACATGTGGCACACTAAGGAGTGAGCATTCTTTTATAAGCTATTTCATATTTTATTTAATTGATAACACTTAGAGCCACCATGTGGTGAGCTAGAAATACTCCTATGGGAGATAAGAAATCTTTTATAAAGGATGATCATGGGGGTGCCATGTGGCACCAACAAAAGGTGTTGATACTTTACCAAAAATTAAAAGTGAAACCTGAGGGAAAATAGGAGGTCGATACTTAGTCTACCCAACTATTTAAGCACATCCATGATGAAAATCCAACTACCCAAAAACCTCAAAAATGTCGATTTAATCCACAGTTATGATGACTTGCAAGGGAATTTGCCTCTAGATGGAAGAACCCAAAATATCAGGCAATGTAGACTAGTTAAAGTAAAAATGTAAACATCAAGGCTCATAAAACTTTATTACTTTTGAAGAGAGATGATCAAAGTCATCCACTCTTCTTCTATAGATTAATATTTATTTTTTATAACTTCAAAGGATCTGTCTATATCAATTATTTATTTAAAGGAGAAGCTTCTCCTACCCTATATAATTGCTTGCATTTGAAATTCTAGTTGGACAAGAAGCTATAGAATAGTCTTTACTTCAAAGCTGTTTGGTGCTTGACCCATGGCCATAAAGATGGTATGGTCATTCTAATTTATGTCTAATATCTCTTTTATCTTATCCTCTGGAAGGACCATTTTATATATGAGGAATATGGAGGGGATTCCTAACAAGATTAATTGTTAAATGTGTCCCTTTATGTCATAAACCACTTTCTCTAAGGAATTAAAATGTGCCTTGCATTTTGATGTGACCTTATTATAGCTCAAGAATTCATTGAATTTGAATGCCACCTACCTTTTATTGGCCACCCCTACTACTTGGATCATCACATATATTTATTTATAAAAAATTTGGACTAGGAGATTTGAATATTGGATCTTGGGGATGTGAAGGTAAGGACCTGATCCACATATGTTCTTACTTTTGTGATTAACTATTATGAGTCCATAATTAATCTAAGCATTGGCTTCAAGTGTGAGTCCACACTCTTTATCTTCTCCCAATATTAGATATATAGTTTATGGATCATTGGGAGGATGCCTATGATTTGGGAGTGGGTGGTGAGGTCATTATTTAGCTATTGTATCTCTTGATCCCTAGCCTAAGACTCTTGATGCATTTGGTGTTGCATCTTTTGTTGCATGCTCATAGAGTCTAAGAGACTCTTCTAAATCTATGTGATCTCTATTTCCTTTTCCTACATCTTATTCTTTGTAACCTCTTTTTCCATTTTAAGGCTATCCACCTCAACCTTTAGCTCCACTAGTTATATTCATACATGGGCTCTTTGGTTAGCTTCTAATTGAAATATCTCATATGTGACACAACTTTGTAAGTCACATCTCATCTTCATGAGATCTATATCTTTGGCTTTAGCCTTTAAATTTAAGAGGTCCATGGTGACTTTAACTTTTATGAGTTTTTTTATTCTTCTCTAGTAGATGGTCTACCTTGAGGTAGTCTATTATTATAGACTTCTAGGTCACCTCCATTAGTTTGACCCTATCATGTGGTCTCATTTGGCTAAGGTTTAGGCCAATGACATGGATTGATTAATTCCTTGGCTGCATTTAATCTTGAGGCTTGATTACTATTGGTTCTATGTGTGAAATCATCATAGATTATTGTGTGGGGTTAAAAAATTATCACATGTGTGGTACCCTTGGGGCCTTGGCCATTTTTATTCTTATTTTTTATCATGCTTCTTACGATTTCCTCATAGTCTCTAACTACTAGTGGAATTTTTCTTGTACTTAAATTATTTCCACTATGAAGGAGGATCCTTATATAAATCATAATAGAATGGCCACTTACTATTTTGAATCATTAGATGCTATTACCTCAGGGATGAGCACGTGAATGGTTAATGTGGAAGGTGATAAGGGAAAGAAGCCATGAAGAGGGATGGTAGGAGATTGTTCCATGGTGGATGTAGTTATGGTAGATGAAGGTAAAGGAGTGGAAATTAGTGAAAGCATGGTGTATGATTGAGTGATTATTGATGTCAAAATGGTAGAAGTAAAATAAGAAGTTAAAAATGAATAATAATTAGAAATGAGAGGGTGAGTAAAACATACATTTTTCTTCTTGGGCTTAGGAGGAGAGCTAGAAAATTGAGTCTTAGAGCCATGATGAGATATCCCTACTTTAGGTTGCCAGGGAGTGGTATGCTCATATTATTGGGCTGATATATATAAATTATGGGGCCGTAATGTAGGCCTATAAATTATAAAAAAGTTCTTCCTCTTTTATTAAGGGCACGTCCTCTTCTTCTTCCATCAAAACCTCTTCTTTTGCTTGAGCATCCTCTTCATGATACTCATCCTAGATATTTTCAAATTGCTCATAAGTCTCTAACTACTCAAAATTGGGATATCCCTAGTTTATTTCATACATATAATTCCAATAGGCTTCTATTTTTCCCTTGTTCTAGACCCTCTCGATGATATTCTCTCTTAAACCTTTGGTCATGAGCTTCACAAGATCAGACTTCTAGATTGGTTTGTAAAATGACTCCCATAGTTGGTGGGTGTCTAAGGGGATATTTGATACATCAACATATTGTTGAATTTCATATTTCATAAATGACTTTTCCTCTTAAAATTAAGGTTAGGGTCAAATTAGGATCAAATATCTAATATATGAAGTTGAGGACTAGTGTGGGGTCCCTATAACATTTATTTGAGACATTATTCACATTTTTTATTATGGGCTTAGGCTATGAAAAGGCTAAAGCATATGATTTGCTTCATTCAAATTGAGGGGGAAACTCTTCATGATCACTTAGACCATGATATATTTGTATTATAGGATGTCCACCATTAGATGAGGACCTAAAAGGTTATATCTTATAATTATTCTCAAAATATCCCTCTCTTTTATTTGGGAAAACACTGGATACTAGTTTATACTCATAATTCCACACACAATTCTTTGCTAAATACTCTTTGCTTAGCTTAGTACTCTCAAAAAATCTTAGGGTGTTTAAATGTTTTAGTTAATCATGAGATGGGTGTTTATTGATGTAATAATAATTAATTTTTTTTATTTTAGTTTCCATAAATGATGAGGATGGCACACACATTTGAGTAACCTCACAAGAAGGATTTATGAATATCTTTATGGGAGATCATGCAATTGGGTATTCTTAAACATTAATTGTAGCGGTGGTGGGGTAGATAATAATCTATTAGAGAGGATTAAAAATGATGGGATCCAAATAATGGACACTTAGTGATGGGACTCTGAAAACTTATGCCAATGACACTTATTATAAAAGGGAAACTAACTAACTATGTACAAAGTAAAACTGATAAATCAGCTAAAGTGCTTCAAGTGGATTTTGTTAACCCAAATATCTAAGGCATTGAATTTTTCATCCACTAATTTGAATTAATTTCCCTACCTACTATTGATGATTTAAAAAGTTCCTCTCCAAATGGAATCAAACTTTGCATGCTGACCTAACTTTATGGTCGTTTCATCATATTTCAGGACCAAGTCTCCTAGTTTAAAGCCAAGGTTAGATGCCTTTTTATTGAACCACCTCTTAACCACCTACTATCAGCTAATCATAGCACCCATAGATTATTCTCTTAATTATTAAATAATAATAAACTCTACAAACCCAACCTCTATTGCTCCATTTTATGCTCTTTCAAAAGCTTTTAATAATTCTAAAGTGGGAATATCCATCTAAATGGGCATGACCAATTATTTCCCATAGACTAATTCAAACATGAATATTGTTAAAATATACTTAGGAGTGATTTAATTTGACCATATATCTATTTTCATATATTTATGACATTCCCTCTATCAATGAGTACCCACTCTCTTAATTAACCTTATGAGGTTCTTGTTGGTTGATTCAGACAACACATTCCTTTGTAGGTAGTAGTTTGGATTAAGTCTTAAGGAAAATGTCATTATTGAGTGAAAATTCTAAAAAATTTGAACTAAATAAGGCCTTCAAATTATCATATATTATTGTTTTAAGAGGGATAAACCTTGTTACCAGTTCTTCTAGAAAGTCAAGGATCATAATTTCAATCACTTCTTTCAAATGAGCTACTTCAATTCATCTTGTGAAGTAACTCATGGCCATGAGTATCCACCTATGGTTTGAAATAGACATGGGATTGATAATCCTAATTAAATCCAAGCCCCAATTAATTAAAAGATCATTGGTCATAATCAGTTCAGTGATATGGCTAAATTCTTTTGTTTTCTTGTAAAAAACTGGCATTACTAGCATTTTTTCACCACCTGATAACAATATGAAAATAGGGTTAGCCAATAGTATACAACATGTATGATTTTAATTATGGTTGTTTTCACTAATAAATTTCTACCTAGAATGTTAAAATACATATCTTTAGGAATTTTTTGTCTTGGTGGTTATCAACACTTCTGAGTAGTTCCCTATTGAAGTTCTTTTTGAAAAGGACTCCTTGGACTAGTGTATAACTAGTTCCTTAAAACCTATAGAATATCCTTTTGTGTGTGGAAATATCTTATGAATATTGGTCATTTTCCATAAAGTGAGTTCTATCAATAACCTAGGACTTGGTAGTTTCATACTGACTCACTAAAACTATTGATGGTGTATCTTATTCATCTATCAAGGTATATGTGCATTGGGCCAAATACTGACAAAGTCCTTTCCCTCAGATCATATTGGTTGGTCTAACTTTAATGTCATATTGTAGGTCTTAGTGATCCAACTGGATCTCTTCTTAGTGATTTCTCCCTCCATGATATGTTCTCTGATGTTAGAATGTGCCATATATATCATTACTTTGCTTCCCACCACTAGGTGTCTGAAGTTATTAAGACCTTCAATGATGGAGAAAGATTGCTTCTGAATAGAATTATACTTAGTCTCATATACACATAAGGTTATTTAATATAATGCAATAGGATTCTCACCTTTACCTTCATCTTCTTTTTAAGTTAACATGATTTCCAAGCTATGCTCACTCATATAAACATACATGACAAAATCTTTAGAGAAGTCAAGATTGACTAGCATGGGAGAGGTGGATATTGTCTCTTTGATCTTGTCAAATGTTATTCTTTATTCAATGGTCCATTTCAAAGCTTGGAATTTATTTAGCATTAATTTAATTATCCTTACCAACCCTACAAACTTAGATATGAATTGGTTAATGAAGTTGATTTTCCCTAGGAAAGACTAGACTCCCTTCTTGTTAACTAGTAAAGTTAAGTCTTTGATGACCTTCACCCTATCCATATCAATGGAGATGCCTTCTTTGGATACCACATATCATAGTATCTTACCTTATGGGATACTAAAGAAGCATTTTTTAGGGTTGAGGGATGCTTTAAACTCTTGGCACCTTTGAAAAATCTTCTCCAAATGATGAAAATGATATTTTTTCTTGGAGAAGATCATAAGATCATCTAGATAGATGAGGATGATTTTGTTGATCAGGTCTTGAAAATCTATAAATATGTCCCATTAAAAAGTAACCCCTACATTATATAGGCCAAAAGGTATTTTTGCATATGTGAAGGTTCCCCACTTTATAGTGAAAGTGGTTTTATGTTTATCCTCCTCATTAAGCCATACTTGGTTATAACCTAAGAATACATCAAGTAGAGATAATATTTATGCATCCATTATTGTTTGTATTATTTTTTCTATCAAAGGAAGGGGATAATGATCTTGTAGAGATGCTTTGTTCAAGTTTTTGAAGTTTACATAGTATAATTAATCCATTTTTCTTTCTTACTAGAACCAGGTTAGATACCCAAGTTGAATACTTGATTGGGTGTATAATCCTTGATTAAATTAATTTCATAGTTCTTGAGCCATGAGAGACTCAATTTTAGGTTTACTAGCCTTTGCTTTAGGTGGAATGGCTTGGCTCCTTCTATTAGATCTATGGTGTGATGGATAACCTCATGGTCATACCCCTTTAGCTCATCATAGGTCTAGGTCATAATCCCTTCATAATTATTTCAAAATGACATCAATTGATCCTTATCTTTTTGGGAAAATTCTTTCCCCACATTTAATTTTCTTCCATATCCTACATCAAGCTTGAAAGAGTCACTTTTATTTGTGACAAAATTTCTTTTTTCATTCCTTGTATCATTGGAATCAAATAAATTATCTAGAGTGATCAGTCCCTTTGGAAGTTTAATGGACTTTAGTTGTATGATTTGATCTCCATAGGCTTCTTCAATCTCTAGATGCAACTAATCTAAAAACTCGCATGACTATTGAAGAAACATGGAAATTTGGGTGTCGCTCTCAAATACCTACTAGTTATGATCATTATCAAGAATAATAGGTTTTATGATCACTCACACTAGCTATTTGTTGGTCAAAAAATTGATTATTAGATCAAACCAGGAGCTAATTACTACCATTCTATCTACCTTCACATTCATGGATCTAGGAATGATTTGAATATTAAATGCTTCAAAAACTTTAATTAAATCCCATATTCAATGGTGGTAAGACCTCATGTGGACATTTTTTTATAGCTGTGACTCCTCTTACATGCTTTACTACCAATTTAGAATCTCTAAACACCTTTAACTACTACACACCCATGAGCTCAATAAGGATAAGACCATAGACTAGGGCTTTGTACTAAGATTAATTATTTGTGTAGACAAGTTAGAATCAAAAGGCCCCAAGGGTCTCTTTTCTATAAGGAGACATCAATTAGATACTAGATCTAAATCCAATTTTGCATTTGTCACCATCTAAATGCAGAGTCTATAAATTAGACTTATTTATAGGTTCCTTGCTCTAATCCTCCCTTTTCTACATGACTTCATGGATGGATTAATATTCATTATGGATTACATAATTATTAAGGCCAATGGCATCAAAATTTTCAAATAAATCATTCTTAATGAATTCATTAATGAGGACCTCCTCCTCTATGCTCTTATTATCTGCCACTCCTTCCTTGAGCATTTCTATCTAACACATCTCTTTTTTGAGAAATAACTGTGTTATTTCAAAATTCATCATAACATTATCAGCTATGTACTTCAGATGTAGTGGCTTAAATAACACCTTAATTTTTTAGCCTTATTTGGTCCATACTATCAAGTGATACCAATCCAAATATAAGTACCCACCTATCTTGGTTGTGAAATCTCTTGACAAAAATAACCCAAAGACTAGTGGAATGTTGATTACCCTAACTTCTTAGGGGACTAAAATACTAAGACAAGAATATAAAATTAGGGTAAAATCCTTGATAATACCTATAGTCTAAAATTTATTCCCCTAAAAATACATTACCCCTTTATCTAAAGGTTCATATTGAAGTTTTAGTACATCTACAATCTGTTTGGGCATTATTATGGTGTTGACATTAGAATCAATCATAGAATTGTGAAACAACTTGTTCCCCAAAATTAAAGTTAAATAAACTACAGTGGGTTTTGTTTTACTTATCCCTTATTTGGATTTGATGAATAAAGATGGCACATGGGGTTGTGCATTCATGTTGGATTCTCTTCCCTTATTTTGTTCTAGATTTTTAGCTAGGTTACTTTAATTAGGGTTCTCATATTCTTCCAATGCCTCTCACAATAGATATTTATGTTCAAGGATAGACAAGACATCCTAGAGAGAAACATTTTTTGGGGCCTTCTTTAGTTTCTCCATCACATTTAATGACCCTTGAGTTTAGAATTTAGTGTCCTTTATCCTATCCTATGTTATTTCACCCCACTTTTGACATGTTGGGGGTGATGGTTGGGGTCCTAAAATATTTATTAAAGTCACTTTGGGCCTTGTAAAAGCTTCTTAAACCTTAGCTAGTTTCTTCTTGGATCAAGTGTAGTAGTCTAATTGAATCTTTAGGGATTTCAACATGGGGATATCATTTTCTTAAAATACATCTTCACCTTCCACCTAAGAGAAAAGTGCATGTTCTAATGATATCTCCTATTCTTTCTCCAAGGACATTCCTTGCATTTTAGTGATCAGGATAACATTTTTAATGCCCAATGACTAGCATCTATAAGGAAGTGAATTAGGTGTGAGTCCTTGTCTTTGATACTTAGTAAAATTTTGATTTATATCACCTCTTGGGTAATTTTGGGATGTATGTGTGTCATTACATAGAATTAACAATGAATTTGAGTCATCCACCAAGTTGTTTTGGCCAGTGAATAATTATCTCTATGAGTTTGGTACGACTATTTAAAAAGGAGTAAGAATTAGGATGAATTGATTTATAAGTTATGCCTGATAATTCAACCACTACCCTCCCTGGTAATTTTATGATGATACAACTCTCTTCCACCTTGGTAATTTTAGAAAGTGGGATTTAAAGGCATAGTTTACTTCCTCTTAGGGTTTATGATCTCATTTGATAAGTTATATAGGATACTCTTCATGTCATTTATCTCTATAGCTAGTGTGGATGAAGTGGATTCACTCATTTGAGTAGTAAGATATACATATGTGGGAGGAGATGTTTGTGATGTGCTTGGGACTTCCTCTTGTAGTATCATTGATAGTTCTAGGAACATGGGTATTGATGGTCATAGGGAGAGTTTCCTAGCATATATCAAATTATTCTCCACTCTAAAAAATAATTCATATGCATCTAATAGTGTCTAGCCTCTAAAGGACTAAATAATAATAACTATGTCTAATTTTGACACTTTAAGGTAAAATATGTTGGAAATACCCATGGGCAGTCAAACCATTGCCAAGATTTTTTTCCATGTTTTATGGAACTTGGTATTAAAATTGATGATAGCCTCTTGTAGGGATCTTTTAATAGTGATTAAATATTGTAGGAGATATGATCAACCTCATTTTTCATTTAATTATTTAAATAATCTATTGCCCATTGCATCTTAGGTGGTAATGGAGTTTAGTGGCAAGGATTGATACCATTCAAGAGCTCTCCCTTTGATAGAAGTGGCTAGTATCCTCAAGGCTATGTTCAACTCTATGACATTATGCACAGTATGGACTTTGGAAAAAACTTGAATATTTTATATTGCACATTTTAAATCCTCCCATATGAATTTAGGGAGTGCCCTTAAGGTGTTAGTAGGAATAGGATCCCATGTATCTAGGGCTACTAAAGGGATGAGTCAGCTACCATTGTTCCTACTATAAATTTCCTTGGTGGTCATTGGACTACCATTTTCTCTAGTTATTATATTTCACTAGACACTATGATTATTTGGTGAGTTAAAACCACTAGAGGTGGTAGTAATAAGCTTGGATTCTACACTACTAGTGACTTTGTGATGGACCTCTAGCTCATAAACCCTAACTTCTTTCTAATTAGGAGATTATGGTTTTAGGTCCCATCAGATGTGCCATAAAATGAAACTATTGATGTATAAGACTTTCATTATTGATAAAAAAAACCTCCTACGAGAATCTTTATAGATGTGGGACCAAAATTTTTATTTGTGAAGTGACTTACGAGATTTTAGAATCTGACTCTTTAAATAATTGGGGAGAAAATATGGAAGAAGGAAATGAAAAAGAGCTAAAATAAAAATTATCTAAGGTGATGTGATAGAATTATTAATGTATAAATTCTTAATATTTCATAATATATATTGGAACCTTTAAACATTATAGATAATTTAAAAGAGCATATGCATGATTTAAAGTCTACAATATTAACAAAATCTAACACTATAAAAGCAAATAACAAAAATAATAAATAGTAATTGATTACACACAATTTAACATAGAATACCATGTCCTTTTCATTGTTGGGAGGAGATATAAATACAAAGTCCCAACGTCACAATATAGACTATTCAATACTTCTCACTAGGGGCACTTGATAAGGTCTTATAATAAAAGACAATAACGGTTACTATTTATATTCAAAACTAAAGCTATTACAATGGTCATTCTTTGGTAATGTTTGTGAAAACAAACCACTATTATCTAAAAATACTATCCCTTTACAAAATAAATAATCCATGAATATATAGACATGGTGGCCTTGGCATGATGGATTTTACAAGGTAAAAAGAATTGACACCTAGATCCTGACACTAATGTTCATGATGAGGCCATTATAAATAAAATGGGGGCTTTGGATCATAAGTGTAGATGGTCCTAAAATCCTATATATGACACGACCTTAATGTCTCATTATTCCATTGATACTTATAGGAAACATTTTAGTAACACATGTCTCTCTCCAAACTTCTCCTAAAGTTATTACTAGAAATGGGGCCCACTTCCCTTAGCCAATGGCATAGCTCAAAGTTCTAACAAAAATATCCCTACCCTATATAAGTTACATGATATGCATGACACACTAATGAGTGATCATTATTTTATAAGCTATTTCATCTTTTATTTAACCAATGGCATGTGGAACCACCATGTGGCAAGTTGGCACTATTCTTGGAGGAGATAAGAACTCTTTTATAAAGGATGAGTGTGGGGTGCCACATGGAATTAATAGAAGGAGTTGATACTTTGAAAAAAATTAAAAGAGGAAACTAAGGTAAAATATGAGGTTGATACTTAATCCAAACAAATATTTAAGCACATCCACGATGAAAATATAACTGCCAAAAAACTTTAAAAATGTGGTTTTGATCCACACTTACCAACACACAAAAACTATCAGACACCATGAAAAAATAGTCTTGAATAACATTATATTTAGCACTTGAAATGGAACTTACATGACTTCTCATTTACATGAATAGTTTATCTGATACCTCTTTATCAAACTCTAACATGTATATCATTTGTTTTGGCATCAACCATTGGTATTATAGACCAATTTGATATCTCTCTCTTATACAGTCCTCACATAAACTAAAAAGCTATTTTAGATTTCATGTTTCAACACCTTAAAGATATATATACATATTATATCAAACATGAATAAGTCATTTAGTTACCACAAAATAATTTCAAGTTCATTGGATATATTGGCTCTTTGTCAAGTGTCTCACACGCTTCACTTGGCAAACCTAGAACAATAATTCTATCTCAAGACATAATCATGGTGAACATGACTCTTAACACCTATGGGATCACAATAAATATATTATAATTAAATTTAATGATACTTATTCAACCTCATAATCACATAAAATGCAAACTTATATAGTTCTAATAATAAATGAGGAATATATAGACCAATATCTGAACTCTATTCCTTCACTTTTTAACTCACACAGACAAGTAAATTTGAGAGAACATTATAGATTATGTATGATAATAATAAAAAAATATGAACCAAGGTAAAATTACATTTAAATATTTAAAAAATACCACAAATAGTTTTATCCATTCCTAATCATCTAAAATAAATCCCTAATCTCTTTCTCACTTTGACTCATTTTTCTCACTATTTTCACTCTTTACCAGTTTAGTGATAGGTCAGATTAGGTGATAAAACTATTTGAAACAAAGGATATAACTTTATAAAAACACCATGGACATAAATAAAAATTCTTAACCTTCAACCCCCATCCACTTTCATGCATTGACTTGGTCAAGCCTACCTGTAGTATCAATTTCTTTAGAAATAAGCCTTTTTCTATAGGTTTTGCACACTACCCTAACAAAAAACTACCACTTATAGATGTATTATGGAGTCATATACAACAAAAAATCATCAAAAAATACTTACCAAATGATTCTAGGCATTTTCTATAAATATCTCTCTAATTAGGTCACTATAAGGGTTTTGAGAGGGTTTTGGACTAGTTTACCTTCCTAACAAATGTTCATACATATATGTCCCTTAAGCCACTTCCTAATTATTTTAAAATATTATTATTACCCTTTTCCATCTCTCCCATAAATCTCAACTTCCCATTCAACTATAACACGTGCCAATGAGCATTTAAATTTCCTTCTTGAGTTCCCATTTCTTCACTTTGCATATACAAGAGACCTCAAAATGTGTTTTATTTCTTTCACCTTTAATACATGGCCTAATATTTTTTAAAAACATTTTAAGCACCATATAAAACCTCATTCCATTCTTACATGTGATCTATCACCTTGGAAACTCAACTTGACCCTTCATTTGGCCAAACTAGGCCTTTATGCATGTTTTGGACTTTGAACTACCAATTATGCTTGGACATTGAAAACACTTGGAAAAATATTGTAATAATCTCAAAACCTCATCCACATATCATATTAAATCATACCAATCTCACAAGTTTCTAACCTTATTCACATAGGTCTCACACTGCTCATCTCATCAAACTACTAAGCATGTGCCTTCATACTAGGTTTGTCATGCAAGGACTAAACCATAAGTTTGATCTTCCTACCACTATATATTCACTTTACACCTTTTTAAAATGTCCAAACACATTTATACCATTATAAAATACTGTCACACCTCTTCTCACAAGCTTGTCATACCATAATATAGATCCAATACCTCATACAAAACTCAAGAATCTATTAGACCATGCTTGAGCCATAATGAATACTTACCATGTATCTTCATAAGATAACCTCTATGAAATCAATGAAATTTGAATACCTTTGGCATAAATTAAAACCTTAATGTCATAAAAACACAAATAGGAACATACCTCAACAATCTCCCCCTTTGTTATTGATGGAAAACACTTTAACACAATAGACCATTTTTATCTCTCCTCAAGCTAGATCTTCCCATAAAGTCTTTCTCCCCCTTTTACATTAATTAAAAATTTCATATACATTATCAAAAGGTTATCTATACATATTCCATTGATCTTTAGACCTGATCATTTCATTGAATAAGAAAGCTCCCCCTTTGTCCTTGTATACTTCTCAATCCATTTGAGTTAGCTCCCCTTAACTCCATGTTCCACATAGATAATGTTATTTGATGAATATATAACACTAAAACCTCATGATACTCTTCAAAATGAACATTCTAAAAAATCATAACACTTACAATTTTTAGATCATTGTTATCTTCTCCATGGCACCTACATATTGTCAACATGACAACTTGTCCCTTTATGAGCATTCTTAGGGCACAAATAACTTATTATCTCACTCTTAGAGCACCACAAGGCCTTGGATGACATGAGAAAACAATATCAATCTTAAATATAATTGGTCTTGTAGACCAATATTCAATTCTTACATAACTTGGTCTATCTTTGGTACCTGGGCATCATGTTTATTTTAAATAGGCATTAAAATTAATATTATTGTAGTATGAAACACTAAAAAAATTCTATCTACCACTCCACTAATCTATTATGGGTCAAATATGATCCATTTTCATTATGCATATTCACATTAGGTTTAATAGACATAAAAAGTCTTAAAACCCTCATACCTTTGTTCATCATATCTTTGAGCTAGATCTTCTCAATTGGGATCAATCTTACCATACACAAATAATTTATATATGCTTCCTCTTACAAATACGTGTCTCTATGAAGCCTAATTAGTGACACCCCTTCTCATTAAGTTCTATAACAATGGATCACCCCAATCCTTATCATAGGACTAAATTTTATGCCTAAGAACCTTATATGGTTTGACATTCTCCTTCTCCTTTATCTAAGTTAAAGCATAGACCTTTGGAGTTTCTTGACATACCTCAAAAAATAAACCATATTGTCTCTTAGGTTCATATTGATCAGATCTAATTGTCTTAGGTTTACATAACTAGATTTGTATTTTCATGTGAATTATAGGATATTTAATTGAATAAAATATAGCAATATGACTAGTCTTATAACAACTACAGAAAATATCATTACTTAGCTTACCTTTACTCTGAATATTCCTTCTTCCATGATCTTATGACAACTTATAACTTGAGGCCACTCTACAATCCATTTATTTATGACCAAACCTATGGTACATAAAACAATGGCCATGAAATTAGCTTCCATACCTTATAATATTTGGTTGTCTAATAGATAACTGGTCCTTATTCTCATCCTTCTTGGTTGAAACTATCTATTTGTCTTTTTCAAACTTGTTCATATTATCTATGAACTTCTCATGCTCAATCCTCAAAGTACTTATCTCAGAATTCAAATTAGAACATTATTCCTATTTTTAACTTTGACATGCCTTTGCATTCTTTAGTTGACTCTTGAGATCCTTGATGATCTTCTTATCTTATTTGACTATTTCAACCATTTCATCAATTTTAGTTTGAAGATGACTCATATCTCCTTCACATTCCATAAATAACTTAGCTTGTTATTTAATATTCTTAATGATCATATCATGTTTATGACCCTTTGAGTTAGTGTTACTCATTCTTATCTTAATAATACTAATGTACTCTTTAAGACCTTTCACCATATATTTCAATTCTTGATTCTCTTTCCTTAGCTTCTTAGCCATCTTGTGCTTCTAGGAACATATTCAATATATCAAGACTCCTTCAAAGGACATGATATGATATCAATTATTGGAAGAAAAACCAATAATATTGTGGGTGAATCAATGTGAAAATATATCATTCAATTCATTTCATCATTATTTAACCGTTAAAACTAGCATAGGGATATAATGATGCATAAAGAAGTAATCACATAGATAAGAAACAATATATCAACACATGTAAAAAATATCTATGTGATAAAACATCATGGGGGATAAAATATACTATGACATCACTTGGAATATTTTCCTATAAGCAATGAAACACCATTTATTGAGGCACCAACACCACAAAGAGTATCAACCCCTCACTAGTTAGGCAACAACCCAACTAGTCCTTTAATAAGCTCTAATTTACAAGGAGGATCCAACCCACTAATTGAATTGGAACCAAATAAACCAATTTAAGGAAAAATTTTCAATCTCCAACCTATAAGAAATATACAACTCCCTTCTTGACTAAGCACCAACCCAACCAAGACAAGCTTGATCACCTTAAGATTCCTTGTTTCTTTCTCAATTGATGGTGACCTCTTCTTTAGATATTTCTCTTATATATCCTTAAAATAAATAAATATTATACACATATAAAAATCCTATGATTTATCTTTATGGTCTCTCAATATCCATCAATTCATTCATCTCTCCTTGGTCTTCTACCCCTCTAATATAGCAACTTAGGCTCACTCGCTTAATATGCCTCTTCTAGGCTTATTAGGTCCATTGACCTTATCTTACACCTATATAAAATATATTAGATAATAATAATGGTTTATATATTATTATAATGTTCATAAATGACCTATATATTCTCCTTAAATATCTCTTTCATTTTCTTATGTCCATAACTTTCTAACAAGCTCAAATAGGCCAATTAGACCTTGCTTTTATATCAAACACTTACTCTTACCCATCTTGTTCAGTTAAGAACATTTAATTAATTATATAAATCTTTAAATAATTCCTAATAAACTTTTCACACAATAAATAATCACTCCATAGGTTAGCCGTACCCCTTAAGGGCTAAAACCTCCATTAGGCTAATAAAGACCTAATGCAATTAGGTTTGTCTTAAGCACGCGTTACTCTTGGAGTCACTTTGAATAACTTAAGACTACATAAATGCTTGAAAAAAATTTTAAAAATATTATATATACACATGATTACATCCATTTAGGTCCACACCACCTATAGATCCAACTCACTCTTTAAACCATGTTATTAGGCCTCGTTGCCATTAGCCCTTTATACATAGGAGAAGTTTGTCTCATAGAACTGAAGTATAAAATCAATTTTACTATATAAAAATATGATAAAATAATATTAAATTATATTCCATGACCTCATTATCACCACCATTTCCATTAGACATCACTAAATATTCCAAAAGGCCTCAAACCCATCTTTGCAATATGACCACTCAGAATGGTCATACACTACCAAAGTATAATCAAAATCATTTGATCACCAATGTCTATATATGCTTCATAATTAATAAAATAACATTAATATTTACCTTATATAATTATATTACAACTTCATATGTATTTTATTCTCTATCTCATTACAAAACACCTCAAAATCATCCTTCTTACCAACACCCAAAAAACTATCAAACACCTTAAAAACACAGTCTTGAAGAATATTTTATTTATAAATTGAATTGGTACTTCCATGAATTATAATTATCATCAATATTTTATAATATAACTATAGATAAACATAAAACATGTATATAATTTTTTTTTCATAAACCATTGGTCTTACAAACCAATTTGTTAGCTCTCTCTTACACAATCCATATAGAGTCTGACAAGCCATTTTGGCTTTCATGTTTTAATGAATTAAATATGTATATACATATTTTATATATATATATATATATATATATATATATATATATATATATATATATATATTTATGTCTAAAAATAATATTTAATTTCATTTTATATGTTTGATATTTGTCATAGTGTCTCACACACTTCACTTGGAAAACCTAGAACAATCATTCTATCTCAAGACATAGTCATGGTGAACATGACTCTTAAAACCTGTAGGATCATAATAAATATCTTATAATTTAATTTTATTATAATTATTAAACCTTATAATAAATTAAAACACACATTTATATAGTTATAATATTAAATGAAGAATATATAGACCAATATCTGAACTCTATTCATTCACTATTTAACTCACAGAGATAGGTCACTTTGATAGAAAATTATAGATTATATATGAGAATAATAATCACATATAAACCAATTTAAAATAAGCTTTATATATTTAAAAAATACCCAAAATATTTGGATCCATTCCTAATCATCTAAAACCAATCCCTGATCTCTTTCTCACTTTGACTAGTTTTTTCACTATTTTCACTCTTCACCAATTTAGCGATAGGTCAACTTGGGTGAGAAAATTAGTTGACATAGAGGATATAAATTATTTACCTTCAACCTCCATCCCCTTACATGCATTGACTTGGTCAACCCTACCTATAACATCAAAATCTTTAGAAAGAATCCTTTTTCTATAGGTTATGCCCATTGCCCTAATAAACCAATACCACCTAGAGATGCATGATGAGTACTATAAAACATCCAATCATATAAAAATATTTACCAAACTGTTTGGGCACTTTCTAGTATTATCTCTCTAATTGGGTCACTATAAGGGTTTTGAGAGGGTTTTGGACTAGTTTACCTTTTTAATGAATGTTCATACATATTTTTCCATTAAAAAAATTAATAATGCTTGTAAAAAATTCTTAGGAAACTTTTACATATCTCCCATAAGGATTATCTTCCCATTCAACTGTCACATGTTCCAATGAGCATATAAAGTTCCTTCTCGGGCTCTCATTTCTTCACTTTGCATACACAAGAGACCTCAAAACATATTTTATTGATTTAACATTGAATTCATGACCTCATATTTTTTAAAAACATTTTAAAAACCTTTTAAAACCTAAATCCATTCTCACATGTGCTCTATCTCCTTCGAAACTTAACTTGACCCTTTATTTGGCCACACTAGGTCTTTATGCATGTTAGGTCTTTATGCATGTTAGGTCTTTAAACTACTAGTTATGATTGGATCTTGAAAAAACTTAGAAACCTCTTGAACTGATCTCAAAACCTCATAAACATGTCATATGAAATAATACAAAACTCACAAGTTTCAAAACTTATTCACATAGGTCTCACACTACTCATCTCAGTAAGTTACTAAACATGTGCCTTCATACTAGGTTTCTCATGCAAGGAGTAGACCATAAAAATGGACTTCATACCACTATAGATGCACTCTACACCTTATTACAATTTTAAATAACATTTATACCATTCTCAACTACCTCCATACATATTATCACAAGTTTTTCATACCACAATATAGAGCCAATACCTCATACATAACTCAAGAATATACTAGACCATGTTTGAGCCATCATGAATACTTACCATGTCTCTTCACAAAATCACCTTTGAGACATCAATGACATTTGACTACATTTTAAATCAATGACAACCTTAATTTTATAAACACACTAATAGGAACATACCTCAACACCATATCTTCTTGGATCGATATCCATCTTAAGAAAGTTATTAGAGTGGGAGATCATATACTCTAAGAGATCTTACTCTAAGAGATTAAAATAGGGTAAATTTTATTAGTGAATATTCACTAAATCACAAATAATTTGGTTTTAAAAATTTAAATTTGGTAATTTTATGGGGTGGTGAATAACATGGATTATCTTAAATCTAGTTGTAAGTTAATTTATTAGGTCGGCTCACCTACTATTTAAAATAATTTTCATACATATAAAAATAGTTCATCACTCTATCAAAAGTCAATATGATATTATTAACCATTATAGGTAATATATAATCATTCTAGGACTGTAGTTATGAATCATATCAACATATAAACCATACATAGGCACTTGTATCACTCAATAACATAGTTGTCACCTACCCACAACATTATCATAGCTATACCACTGAGCGATAGTAATACTACCAAATAACAACAATGAAAATGAGTGACAATAATGCTATTGATAAATAGTAATATTTTCAAGTGATAGATTATTTTCCAAGAAATAATTTTTTTTAATTATAATAATGTTATTGAGTGATATAAATAACTACTACTCGATAGCATTTATGTCACTTGGTATATTTTCTATCAAGTGACAATAATGTTATCACTTTACAATAATGCCATGGCTTGACATCAATTATATAACTCAACAAAATTGTTGTTGTTTGATATCAATGATGTGAAATGGAAAAATGTCATCATTTGATAATAATTTTATCACTCAATAACAATGTTATTACTTGACAATAATGTTGTCACTTGAGAGCACTATTATAGAGTGGTAGTAATACTATTGCTAAAAAATAATGTTGTCACTTGATAGCATTGTTATTTCTTAATGAAAATGTTGTCAAGTGATAACATTGATCTTGATTTATAGTCATTATATATATTGAGAACATTATTATTGAGTGGTATCATTATTATCACTTGATAACATCACTATCAGATGATAACATTACTACCAATAGATAACAATCTTAATTATCTCATGATAGTTAGTTATCCTTCAACACCAAAGATTTTTCATCTAAAGAAACATATTACTACCTACCTATGGGATTTTTTTTATAATCACACATTATCATAACTTATATGAAATATGATGTTTCACTTATTGATTTCCCTGCTCACCTAAACATTGTCCCTTAACTTTGACTAGAATTTTGAAACACATACTTAGAGATTCACCAAAAAAATCCAAGTTAATTTCTATATGGACAACTAAAATTTATCCTAGATTAAACCATTTCATAGATAGTGAGAATAATACTACTCATCTTGTTTACACAATATTCGTAAATCTTTATTGTTTATTATGAGTTTATTTTTTGATATATTTAGGTTTTCTAATTAAAATTAATTGTTTTTTTGGTATATCTAGGTTTTATGATTAAAATTAAATTATTTGTTGATATATCTAGGTTTTTTTTTATTAAACTGCAATGCTTTATGGAATGCAACAAAGTGAAAATAATGTGTAACTTGTATGTTCATAGAGTGTGAGGACATTGATTATAAATGAGATCCATTGAACATAATAAAAAAAACTTACTCATCATATTTTCATAGAGTAAAAAAATTATTAAAAATTAATCCATTATATGATATATTTTAAAGTGGGTTGACTCTAACTCTAAAAATAAACAAGCATTACAACAAACCTTTAATCATTATTATATCCGCATGTATTTAACAACTAGATTTCAATAATGATTTTTACTATTATAAGGTAGTTTGTTAAGTTATTTATGTACCACAAATAATTAATAAATATTTTAGTTTAGGAAACAATGGCTTTGATTAAGCACACTTCCTATAAAAATATCACATTTATAGATGTTTCTATTAACTAGGAGAGAATAGATGAATAATGGTTTGTATAGATATGATGTCTAGATAGATAACACTATGACTTGTAGCTATTTAATTTAATATTTGGGGCACATGAATCTATTGAAATTATATTGAGTATGAAATGTGTTTTTATAAGATTATTATTCAAGTGGAATATATGAATACCACTGAACATTTATGAAAAATCATTCACATGGAGTTAAAGGTGGCATTATATAGAAAAAGTGGCATGGTTTCATATGATAAACACCAAAGGGATACTTTATATTCATATGGTTATAAAATAGATCCTTATTTATATTTTGAAAAATTTGGTATAGAGAATAGTCAAAATATTTAAAATGGGATTTTGACTCTACTCAAAAACCTTTATCAGTATGGATTTACTTAATCTATTTTTAACTAGTTGAATATGGATAATAAATTTGGTAAATTAACATTTATGGTAAAAATATTTATTTTTATGAGGGTATAAAATATTACCAACTTGGAACTTTAATATCACACTTTTATGAATTAAAACAATAAACACAACTAAAAATTGGTTTTAAATAGGCTAAAAAAGAGTTTAAAAATAATGAGTCTTAAAAAACTCAAGATATTATTAAAATCACTCAAGATTGTAATTAAGTTTTTTCACATGACACCTTATAAATACCAATACCCTTTGCTTGGTAGAGATAGTGTTGATCATCTAGCTACTTAATGTTATATAACTCCATGCCTCTTCAAAAAGATGTAATTTTGTTACCTTTCATGAAAAAAAATAGGTGAAATAATAAATATAAATTTTAGGAATACTCATATGACCTAGATACAATATTTTATAATATTAATGGATAACATAACATCAAATAAAAAAATACTAAATTGTAAAACCATAGTTTTTCTTTTGTACATGATGAAATCAAATTGATGTTTACTTTTATTTTATGGACTAAATGCCAAAATAGAGAAATAATTAGCATTTGTAAGTAATAGAACATTCAAACTAAGGTATAGATTTGTAAATATATTATTGACCAACTATACAAATCAAGGTCAACTTGGATCTTAGAGAGAAGATTAAAACATTGTAGTACAAGCCATTAAAAGGAATAAAATTGGAAGGTATTTTTTTACTTGAATAAAACATCATTAGAAAATGTATTTTAAAAACAATTCTAACCCTTTCTTTTTGTGTTGTGAATCAAGCCTTTAGAAAATAAATCTTATTATTTTTTTAAATATAAAATAAATAGAATGATTGATAGCATTTTATTTTTCCTCCTGCTAAATGATATAAGGTAAAATGGGTGTTATGTTCTGAAATCTATACAAATGGTAGGCTTGCATGCTATCTAAAAAATGATTGTGATATATATTTCAAGCCAATAGTTTAACATCAATTTTTTTAAAGGAACAAGGGGAATGTCTTCATAAGATCTATCCATACTTCCACACAAAGTTATAAATGGATAAAAACATCCATTGAGACTAGTGTCAAATCAAAAACATTAAGTACTTATTGTAAAAAAATAAAATAAAATACAATTACAAGGGCACAAAATATAGACCATTTCAAGTCATAAATGTTAGAGGAACTTTATTGATAGGGTACACTAAATCTAATGTTTTATTAATTTTTGGTATTCATGAAATCCACTTATATTATCTTTATCAATAATTTTGAGAATGAAAAGGAAAACAAAAAATAAAAACTATTGTGACAAGGAAGGAGAGTCAAACAAATAGATGTTGAAACAACATTTTCAAAGGATGATAAAACCTTCTTAAGAATGTATATATCATATTTCACTACTAACACTCAAGAGATAGAGAAAGACACATATGAGTTCACATGTCAATGTTATTTTCTCTTTCAATTGAGCAAAACTTTAACATGTTTAAAACATCTCCCCCCTTAATCCTGAAGTGGTTATTGTCCATTTTTCTAATGTTGTAATAAAAATTATATAAAATGATATTATGGATCTACTTTGTTTCATTGGTTTTATTGCAGTGATTTTCCTTTTACTTTTTCTTATCATGATGGTTGAAACCCACCTATTTCTTAAAATTATTCACATCTACATGGAAACATTTAAAAACATGGATGAAATAATTTATAAAGGATGTTACATAAATATAGATGAAAAAGGTGGGTCATATGGATTCTCTATGATTTATGACATTTATGGAATCCACAACATTAAAAAATTAAAAAAAAAAAAAAAAAAAAAAATGAGGAAGAGGTGACCATAGAAATTGATTGAGCACATACAAAGGCATTTGATATTATGTGATGATCGGATATTGGTATTTTTCTATAACAACATCCATTTAAGTTTGAGATATCAATGCATTTTTTAGAGAATATGATTGAAAGATAAATTATAAATTCATATCCTATTATAATTCTTATGGTGGAAAATTATGATAAAAAGCTTAAAATTTTATTAAAAAATTAGTTCAAATTTGTGTGGGTGCTTATTTTTTTATTATATTGATGCAAACATCATTATAGGTGATTATGTATAGATAGGTTTTCTTGAAGACAATTGCATTGTATTCATAAAGAGCACTCAAGGTCAAGAATTAAAAAAGGATAAATGGTCAATGATGAGTTTTTTTTTAAAAATAACCTTAATTAGGGATGAAGAGGATGTGATAAAGTTTATAAATCATCATATCCTATCTTTAAATTTGTGTGCTTGTACAACTAATGATTAAAGTTTTATGACATTAAATATTGCTTGTCTAATTAAAAATTTATGTTTAGAGATAGTTGTGCTTGAAAGTATATTTATTTATATGGGGTTCCTTTCAATCAACTATAACTTTCTTAATTGTATGTATATATGGTGTTCCTTTCAATTAACTATAGCTTAATTTTTTCACATAACTTTATTTATTGCATATAAGTTGATTGATTTTTGTATTTAAGATTATATTTTTTTTACTATTTCAAAAAATAATAATCTTGTTCTAGGTGGAAGAAAATTATTGGTATTGGGAGTGGAAAGACTATTGTTTGAACATATAGAGATTACCAAATTTATATCACCAATAAATAACTTTGATTTTTAAGATTTATGTTATAAATATTATTGACGTACATTTAATCTTGATTTATTGAGGATTGCAAAATTGCATTTGATATTAGGTTATGGTTTATTTATCTATATTCAAGAGTGATCAATTATTTCATTTGTTAGTTTGATTGGATAAAAAAATTCAAATATATTTTTACTTGGGGTATATTGCATTGCATATATTTTTAGGTCTAAGGATAGAATTATCATGCCAGTATACATCAAAAATACAATTAGTTTTGGAAAAATACAAACATGTATATGTAAAATAAAATATATTGTTCATAGATGAGAAAAAATGTTTTAATTACAACAAATAATAGTATATTTACTTTAGATTTCATTTTAATTTTGAAATACAAAATGAAAGTTAATGATTTATGTTCCTTTATTTTAGATTGTATTTACTAATATATTGTATTGTATTTTATTTGTTGCACCTACCTAGATAAACAAACTCATTTTTTATAAAAATTATATTTAAAATAAACTTGTTAACTCTTTTATTACTAATTATTAATTTATTAAATTGAAAATAAATTTATTTTATATAGGAATTATTATGGCAACTCTTTGTCTTGTAATTGCCTTAACATTTATTGTTCTATTTTTTATGGAGTAAGATATATAAATAAGTGATTTTGGCTAATTTATACTTTGATTTGAGTGATAATGCTCTTGTATATTCAAAATAATTAATTTATCTAAATTTTTATTTGATATTTTTATGGATTTTATATCTATGAATTTAAATTTAAAATAATTTATTATCTATAGATTACAAATCACATAGCCTTTATATGTACATTTAGGTTTCTTGATTGTTCTAGTGTTACATGTGATCTCATAAATTTTAAATATTATAAAATCCTCTTATTAAGTATCACACAAAATATTAGACTCTTAAAACTCATCTTCACTTGAAAATTTGAGATTGGATCATCTTAACCTACATGCATACCTGTAGGTGACTATACCTTCTCATTAAAATCATGCCACAATAAGGTGGCTAAAAAATTCCACTTTATATGATGAATTTAAGTTGAATAATGATATTTAAAATATTTTTTAATCTTATATAATACCATATTATATATTCCCAATGCATTTAAAACTTTCTTTTTATCTCTACATGGCCTCAAAAAAGTCTGCCTTGGACTATAACCTACAACAACCCTTTTGAATACATGATCTTATCTCTCCCCTCATGGTATTGGATAATTTTATGATTTGATAGAGTCTATAGAGTATTATACTAGGAGTGATAGGTTGATATAATTTCCTTGGAGATCACTTGAAGTGATAAAACACTCAAACTAATAAGAGCAATGCCTGCCACCTTCAAGAATAATGAAACACAACTAATTTTGCTACATTAGATGATTAGAAATGACAAATTATTATTTATTATTATTTGGGAGGGATATTTATACCCATTATGATATAAAACAACCAACTATTTTAATCCATTAATCCTTAAAAATTATGAGATAATAAAAACCATGTTTATAGGGTTTTAAGAGGTTTTTATCTTGCTTAACTTGTTAAGGATTGTTCATAAATATCATCCCTTAAATACTCAAAATAATTATTTTAATTTAAATTTAATAATGTCTCCTATAGACCCCCAATATCAATATTTACAAATATTATTCCTCTTCCTATAATGAACACCTAAACATGACCTTTACTAGCTTCCAAAGAGGCTGATGGAGAAATGAAGTGATTTTTCAATATGTTTGGACCTAAAAATCCTTATAAATCATGGATTTTAATTTAATAATGAATAATATTCTTTCCACATTTGAAAACTATTTAGGTGAGATGTCATTCGCTTCTCAAGTACATAAACTTTCTTAAAACTACCTCTTTATTAAAGGATGAAATTGAAACCTTCATTGTAATTTACAAAATAATATTTTATGACCATGATTTAAAATCTCCCACATTTAATATCATTTTAAAATTTTCATATGTCTATACAAATCCTCATTTTTGAATTTGAGCCACTTAACAAGCCTTATAATGCATTGGCAAGGTATAAAATGCTTTTGAGAGGGTTAGTACTAATTATTACAAACCAAATAGACCTAAGACACATTTAATGATTTAATATATGACCTTGAAACTCTATCAATTTTTATTTGGACTGACCTATACCTTCATGACTTTTGATAATGAATTATTACACAAGGAAAAAATAGAAACAAGTAAAAGACCATAACCCCCTATTACCTTAATTCCTCCTAATTTAACTTAATATCTCCAAAAACATAAACAATACCTTAATGAAGGGGTAAGTTACAATAATAATGGGGTTCATCACTCTTCTATACCATGCAACAGACTTTAATATGACAAGAACCTAACAAAACATCCATGTTATGACCAAGTTTTACCAAGGCCATAACTATCAAGAGACCAACAACAAAGTTAGACAATACTAGAAACAAGTTTTGAATTATTCTCACCCATGGTGACCAATTTTGACCACCATATTTGGTAAATTCATAGGATTTAATACCTACTATTCACCTTATACTAGTTTCCTCATCCATCAATTGGGATATGGAGTCACCTATCCTTCAAATTTAGACCTGATTGGACCTTGGATCTGATTTTAAATGCCTTGAAATAACTTATAGATAACTAAAATAGCTATATAATGCAAAAAAAAAAAAAAAAAAAAAAAACTAAATTAAGACAAACACACTCTTTTGATACAAATCATGTATGAAAAAAAAACACAAAAACACTATAAAAAACAACTAACCTTAAGACCTCTTCATCTTAGATAAAAAGGAAATTTTCTGAAAATACCTCCTCCATGACATGTGTAATGATGTTGAACATGATGCCTCATGATCATGGTTTATCTATGGAGTGGACCTCTTCATTTAAAAATCCTTTTTCACACTCTCAAGTGAGTTATCATCATAAAACATGCTTCCTATGAAATCATACTCATCTTGTGACCTAAGACTCACCTCATGTTTCTCCTTGATGTTAGTGATCACATCTTGATTGATAATGGAAGCATCAGATTTAACTTCTATAATCTCCATGAAATGGTGTTTTGGTCTTTAATTATATTTTGGAGGTTACCAAATTATTCTTAAAGAAGAGAGAAGTTTAACAATCATCTTCAACCTACCCAACAAGAGATATAGGCCCTTGAAGAGCCTTAAATTCATTACAAATATCTAAATATTATTTCCACATGTACTCATCATATTCTTGACCACTTGAGACATTAACAAATATCTAAATGAATATATACTAATTTAATTACTAAAATTAATTAATTAAATATAAGAACTACTATTATTGATTACTCATGATCTGATTGAGATGACTAGATGGTTAGGCAACTATTGTAACTATCTCAATTGATTTTTGTTAACCTTTAAGAATGTTTTTTCCTTCAAATTCTGATGCCACATCATAAGGATAACCTCTCCCTTATAACTTCTTATTTCCTCTTTTATTCACCAAGGTTAGTTCCAATGATGAGTTATTCCTCATGTTCACTTGAAGTGTCTTCTTCATAGCCTTCTTTAGGTTCACTTATAACTACAACTTGGCCTTTTTCATTTACCTCCCATAAAACATGTTATTTTTCAAGGATGGGTTGCTAAAACTAATAAATAATCTTTGGAATTTTGAGATCAATAAATCTGCCATTATTTTCCTTCTAATGACCTATAAATCCCTTAACTCTTGATATGATTTGGTCTTCGACATTCTGAATAAAGAGTTCCTTCTTCTTTTGGATTTTTTATTAAATTTATCTCCATGATTGAAAAGTTTTATTTTCTTAAAGAGGGATGGGTGCAGCTTGAATAGGTTCATGAATTGGCTTGGGAATTGGGTAGGCATTCTTGAAGTTTGGTATTTCAACTTGATCAACAAGGGCCTCTTTATTTTTTTGGATGCCTTCATATATAGACTTCCATGATGGGATTTTTTTGGGCTCTTGAGGAGAGATGGATATGGTTTATTTAGGTAAAGTTTCCTCTTTGGCTTCATCTTTTTTATCTAAGAATGGTTCATATTTCTTACCCCATGACTCTACCAATTTCTTCCAACTTGTAACTTTGAACTTAGGAGCTTCCCCTTGATGGTGTGTTAAAAATTAAGGGATGGATGAAGGGTTTAGGAAGATTATAAATTGCCTTGGCTTGGCCTCAAATTTTTTATTTTGGATGATTATGGGAGAAAGTTATTAAGAGAGTGAATTTGGAGATTGAGGAACAATGGGTGAGGCTTTCATAGGATCAATCTTTTTTTGATGGCATATTTCAAGTTAGATAAATTTATGAGTAGAATAATGTTGAAGTGGAGTAGGAGAATTTAATTGAGGTTTGTGGTATCATAATTCCTTATTCTCCCATATTACCAACCTATCCTCCATGTATTGATTTAAATCTCTTATTTTTAGTCTTTGATTGGTTAGGACATGTTAATTTCCCTTCTCAAAGGATGCCTACTCAATCCTTGAAAACTGTAATAAATCACTTAACTTTTGAATGATATGAATAGGGA
The DNA here is from genome assembly GCA_037957365.1 of Torreya grandis. Taxonomy (NCBI): domain Eukaryota; kingdom Viridiplantae; phylum Streptophyta; class Pinopsida; order Cupressales; family Taxaceae; genus Torreya; species Torreya grandis. The sequence goes on from JARHVA010001678.1 coordinate 712,320, forward strand.
CAATATTAATAGGGAAAAATTATCCAAGTTATACACTTATATCTATCTTTTTCATTATCATTTCATTCTCTAACATCTTCATGAGTAGCGAACAGTCTTGGTCTTTCTTAGTTTGCATTTGCCTAGCTATACACTCTTCCTTATATGTTATCTCTTTTTGATGGAAATATTGATAGGATTGATACAAAGGTTGAAAATCTTGGTATGGTTGATGAGGAGAGGATGAAGAGTAGAACTATTGATATAAATGTTGGTATTATTGATATTTAGAGTGGTATGGAAGGTAAGTAGGGTAATTATAGGGTTGATATGGATTAACATAACATTGATATATCTCATTAGGCTACTGGTAAGGATCAATATTTAAATGGTAAGGATAAACATAGGATTTATATTACTCACCAACTTGAGTAAAATTTAATTTCACTTGAAAATCATCCATCACACTTCATGAGAAAGGCAAAAAAGACATATTACTTGTTTGAAAGAATACATGGCATGATAAAACTACTTGAATTTGTTTAGAATCATAATTTGTATTTGTGTTTTTACCTCCAAATCATGGTTAATTGAATATAAACACCAATAAATCTTCAATGTATGAAATCTCTTATCCCATTGGGCATGATATAACTGTTATCATCAAATGTTGCACCCTTGAGGAGGTTGTTCAAACGTAATTTATTAAGCTATGTCATGGGAACAATCCTAAGTTGTGGGTGACCTAAAGAATAGATTGAACCTATAGATAGGGCTAGATACATTTATTCATTGATTAATAACTAAAAAATAATCTATTCCTTGCAAAATGAAATAGAGAGAGAATACTATAAACTAAAGGGATATAATGCACCAAACTTTGTGACCTCTACCATTAAGTTGCATGTTCACTGAGACCTATAAATATACAAGAAACTTACATCTATATTATTGATACCCTATAAAATAAATTATTTGGAAAGATTTAAGGTCAAGTGAAACTACAAGGGAAGATATTTTCCACTTTTAACTCTATGAAAACCTTTGATGACACTATTCACAACCTACAACAATGAGTCAAACTATATTAAGGTAAAGATAATGAGACAAAAACCAAGATGAAATTAATTTATTCTTGATCATATAAATAATTTAAGGCATACACAACATAAAACCATAAAAAGAAGTAAAACTAGTCATATTATTTATCAATAAGCATGTAAAAGAGCAGGGTTACACCATAGTCCTGATAGAAGGATCTATTTACAAGCCAAATCAAGCCATATATATATATATATATATAAGAGAATGAGGAGAGAGAAGAGTGGTGTATGAGAGGTCTATGACAAGTGTCATCTCATGAATAAGTGAGTTAAAATAAATAAAATTAACAAAGGATATTCATGAAACTCCCTTCAATGCTTGTCATCTTGGAATGATCCCTTTCTTCATCAAGGTGGCATAGAAGATCATCATTGCCCTTCATTACTCATCCATCCTTCTTAAAACTACCCATTTTGAGTGATTGTTAAGTGAAAAGTCATATATTTGGGTATAATTTATTTGATTGCATTGAAAATATGTTTAATTCCCCTATCAAATCATTCTTTCAACCTTAATTATACTATTTGATTCATCATTCTCATATTTTCTCTCTAGGTAGGTCCATTTTATGTAACCCTATTTTGGTGAAAATATCATTGTTTTGAGACATATATATCAATTATATGTAAAAATTTGAGTACCCATTATCACCTTATATCTTCTCACCAAATTTCATGAATTAACTCTCAAGGTAGACCCAATTTCTAAACCCCCATCCTTCCTAATTAGGCGTAATGTAAGCCCACGGTAATGGATAACATAAAAGACCATATGGTACCAATACAAAAACAAAAAAATACTATATTGGACAAAAATTTGGGTATTTTTAAAAAATTTCATGTCATTCCAATGGGTGGAACTCAAGTTAGGATAAAAATAGAATTTATATCCCTAGGTGGTCTTGCACAAGCCTGAGGAGGCTGAGAGTAGAGAAAATTGCATTAGGATAGTTCTATGTAATTTCATGGTAAAAAAAACCTATTTTAATTATAACCTAGGATCCCTTAGATCTTAAAACCATCCCCCCCCCTTGGTCAACCTTTTATACCTCTCAAACAAGCAAAAATGTAACAAATTGTGTGTACAAGAGGATTGTGTAAAGGCTACAATTTTCCTTTGTCCTCTTGATAAAAGTATGAAAAATAAAAAAATATCCAAGTCTTATATTTAATTCTAAATACACTTATATTTTATCCAATCCTCAAATCCAAAATTATAATTTCATATTTTTATGAACTATAGAAAACAAGGTTACAAAAGAGCTCTTTTAACATGCTTATAGGACTAGTTTGAGTTTGATGTTTGTTGAGGTTATATAAGAGGTTATTAATAAATTCTTATAAATTTAATATCATAAATGGAATATAAAAACATTTAATCATGTTCTCCATTATTAATTTTTCTCTTCAAACTCATCTTTATTGCAAGGTTTGTTTCACTTGCTTGAAAATGTAGACCTATAGGTCTGCAGGCATATAGGTCTACATTTCATTTTATTTAATAACTTAAAAAAATTGTATCTTAATAATTAAATAAATTTAAATTCCTATAAATAATATAAAAATATCACTAACCTATTAACTCATCCAAAAATTTCATGTTTCTTCAATTTTACCTTCTGAGGCCTGTAGCTAGACATTAGGCCTAACTACAACTTTGAGACTGAATAGTCTTCAACATATTATTATCACTTTGATGGTCCTTGGAAATTTTTAGATAATTTTTTAATTTTATTATTTACCTTATATATGCTTATTTTAAAATATACATCCATCACAAGTAGGTACATTTCTTCAATTAAACCTATGGTAGACTTGTAGGTAACCATTAGGCCTAAACTCACTCTTACCTATGCTTTATCAATTTTGATCCTATTTGATCCATTGGTTTAATTTTGGAAAAAAAATTAATTTATTTTTATATACTATATATTTACCTAAAATATTCAAGTTTATTTGGATACTCATAACAAACCTTCATAGTTTTCTTCTTGGTTTCACACACCCCGTCTTGGTAGGGTGTCTCCTTTTTATATGACTGATCACATATGACCTCACAAATATCCTTATTAAAACAAAAAAAAAATTGGTGAATTAATGTTATAAATTTAATAAAATATAATTTTTTTGACCATTATGGTAATTATAAACCAATCCCATATTGGTTTCTCCATGATGTAAGATATTATCACCATTGCTCTCTTGGTCTTCGATAGGTCTAGAGTAGCTCTTCAATTAAATAAGTTGATAGGATATGATATAATATAAATAATAATATAATTCAAATTATTTAAACTTATATATTCTATTTTTACTCCATTTTGGCTCTCATAACTAAGGCCTTATGCATAAACATACACTTTCTAGCCTACCTTTTTAACACTAGCCTGCATATGTACATTTAGGTTACTTGATTGTTATAGCGTTCTATATGATTCTCATGGAATTTAAATATTATAAAAGCCTCTAATGATATATCAAAAATCATATGACACTCTTAAAACTCATATTCACTTTCAAATTTGATATTGGATCATCTTAACCTATAGGAACACATGTAGATGATTGTACCTTCTCATTAGAAGAATGCCAAAACAAGCTGGCTCAAAAATACCACTTTGTATGATTAATTTAAGTTTAATAAGGATATAAAATATTTTTAATATTATATAATACCATATTATACCTTCCAAGTGCATTTAAAACCTTTGTTTTATCTCTCCATGACCTCAAGAAAGTTTGTCTTAGACTATAACCTGCAACAACCCTTTTGAATGCATGATCTTCTCTCTCACCTCATAGTTTTAGATTATTTTATTATTGTATATGTTTTTAGGATTATTATATAATTATTTATAGGTTTACATAAGTTTATAAGAGATAAATAGAAGTGAAAAAACACTCAAACTAATAAAAACCTTGCCTGTCACCTTTAAGAACATCGAAAGACAACTCATTTTAATGTCTTGCATGATAACATGCACACATTAATTATTTAGGATGACATGGGATGGATATTAAAACCCTTTAATATCTCAAACAACCAACCATTTTCCTCTATTAATATTTAAAACTTGATGAGACAATAAAAAACTAACATGTGGGGTTTTAAGAGGATTTTGGGCTACTTAACTTGCTAAAGATTGTTCATAAATCTTAGCCATTAAGTAATAAAAATATTACATATAATTTCAAGGTAATAAGGTTACATATCAACCCCAATATATCTAGTTCCAACTCTTCTTCCTCTTCCTAGAATGAATGCCTGAAAATGGCCTTTACTAACTTGCAAAGATGTTGATGGAGAAATGGAGTGAGTTTTCAAATTGTTTAGACCTAAACAACCTTAAAAATAATTTATTTGAATTCGATAAGTTCATATTATTATTAAAAAAAATTAAAACCATTCATGATAGCTCTCACTCACTTCTCATGTACATAATCATTCTTGAAACTGCCTCTTTGTGAAAGGATGAAACCAAAACATGCATTGTAACTATCAAACTAATATTTTATGACCATGATCTACCATCTCCAATGTTTAATATGATTTAAAAAGTGTCCATTATCTATAAAAATCCTCATTTTTTACTTTGATCCACCTGACAAGCCTTATAATGCATTCGAAAGGTATAAAATGCTTTTGAGAGGGCCAGTACAAATTAATACAAACCATATAAGACTACGAACTATTTAATTATCTGATAAATGACCTTTTCACTCTATTAATTTTTACTTGGAATAATTTATACCTTTTTTTATTATTACAATGAATTTTTACACAAGGAAAAGCTAGAAACAAGCAAAAGACCGTAACCCCCTATTACCTTAATTTATGCAAATTTACCTTAATCTATCCAAAAACATAAACAAAAACTTCATGAAAGGGTAAATGACAAGACTAAGGGGGGTTATCACTCTTTTATAAATTAAATATACTTTAAGATGATAATCACTTAACAAGACATCCTTACTATGACCATGTTTGACCAAGTTTGACCAAAACCACAACTATCAAGAGATCACGAATAGGATTAGGCAAGACCAATTTTTTTTTGAATTATCCACACCCAAGGTGTCAAATTTTGGATAAAAATACTATAAAATACTAAATTGGAATTTGATAATAACAATATATAATTTTGATATCTAATATTATAAAAAACACTAAAAATAATTTCATGATTTAATTTGTACATACTATGTCGATATCTAGAGATATAAAAATTATACACAAAAAGATCTCATAGAGATATTAAAATTTTTTCTCACAAGTTCCAAGATCCATATAAAATAGATAAACATTATTTAATCTACTATACACCTGTAAATAACATTAATGGAACATATAACTACAAATGTAGTCTAAACTATGCATATGGAATGTTGTCATATCCTATCAAATGTCATATCCATATACATGATTGTAGATAAATATGTCAGTAATGAAATTTAAAAATATTATATATATCAATAATATAGGATTTATATGATGATAATACCTACATATATTATCACTTGTGGATAATCTAACCCTAATTTAACAAGGCTGAGTAGAGGGAAGTCCAACACCTTGATCCTTATAATTTTTTTTATAATTTGCATAACACTCATGATTACTAGTGAAATTCATGTGTGATAAAAAATAATATGGTATCTACTGATCTTGAGATAAATAAAATATGATAATTAAGTAAACTATATTTATAATTATGCTCAAGTCCTGATATTGATTTTTGTTTGTATTATTACATATTTTTTTATATGTTTATTAATTTAAAAACTAAAAAAATAGAAACTATTATAAACCAAAGGATAAAACTTAGAATAAATGGAAATATTTGAATAATAGGTGACATTATTCATTGTGTGATGCACTATAAATGATGGTATGGCCATGTATGATGAGGATGCCCCCACTCTATGTGAGTTGTAACTTTGGAAATATATAGGAGACTAAAAAATGTATGAAAATGATCGATTGTAAATCATCATGTCATCAAGCGTAAACTTGTTAGGTTTTTCATCATGTATAAACAATATATCATATAAATATAAATATTTCACATGATTAAACATTAATTTTCATATTGAAACTAATTGAAAAAGTTAAAAATTAGAAGAATTATGGCATTGAGTGCACTATTATATATTTTTAGGTGAAATATTAAAGAGGGTAGGAATGTCTAATGAGTTTCATGAATGGAATACATTATTTACCTCTACTTGATAGTTCTGACATTGTCATTAAAATGTAAATTTGTCAATATAGATTATGAAAAATAGGAAATACATGGCAAAAAATGGTAGAATTGACTATTATTTTGAACTGTTCATATCTAAGAAGTTAAAACCATAGGGCCAAGATGTCAAAAATTCAAGAAGAACTAAGGGATTAGAATAATTTATTGAATGATGAAGTTTGAAAGCAAAATAATAATATGATGCAATAGTTAATAAGCTATGTATAATCATGTTTTGAATTTTTAAAATTATTTATTTTTTTAGTTTATTTAGAAGATTTGAAAAATCAACATGCTAACTAATGATCCTATTAATGTAAGAATCATGAAAATATGTGAGAAGTGGTATATGTATGAATTTACTTTAATAACATGTGATATATGTTCATACATTATAATCATATAATTTATCATGTATATTACAACCCTCAATGATATTTACATATTCATTCCTCATATTAGCTATGTCATTCTAGTCATATTATGCATATTCATTATCATGATCATGATAATCCATATGATCCTTAAATCATGGTGTGATAGTCTTGTCATATTTTGTATTTGTATATGAAAAATGCATTGCACCATAGTGTGATATTGAACATTATAATTTATTTTTCTTCACCATATGTGATGTCATGTTCCTTTTTTATGAGTGTACTAGTTGTATTTCTTTAGATATATTTGTATTTATGTGTTATTTATATAAAGACATTCCCTCTTTTGAAATGTAAATGACCTGTTAATCATGATAAAATTTAATGAAACATTTGTTTTAATCAATCAATTCCCATACTTATTTTTACCATGATCCTTCAAGCACGACATTATATATAATTATATGAGAAATAACATCAAAATTAAGACAAAAATATTTTGAAGCAAATTATATTGTTAATTCAATCGATCCAAGACATGATGTTTAAGTGGTCATTTGGTATTTTTTATGATGATTATATCCAAGATTATAATAAATGATGTAGAACAAAAATAAGTTTCCTAATATCCTATAGCCTTGACATCAATAAATTATTTTCCATCTATTTCAACAATGATAGTGAAAGGTTATTGATGTGAATAAGGGATTATAATTTCCTCTTTTTGGAACCACACTTATAAGGTTCTTACTATAAATTTTGTAACCTTTATTGTTCTAATTTTTATTTTTTAATCATTCTTTCTCAAGTTTTTATTTTAATAACATTTATTTTTTCAATTATTCTTTTTGTAGCCTTTGTTTCTCAAATCGTTCATGTTTTAATATTTGTTTCTCTATTTATTTTTCTTTTTGAACTTTTCTTACTCTAACTTTTACATTAGTAATAGTTTATGTTGTGAATTTTCCTTTTTATGCATACTTTTTGTCTTCGTTACTTTTTCACTAGTTCTAATTTTTCCACTTATTCTAATTTAACTTGTTCTTTAAAATATATAATCATAATGTGAGTGGGTTGATTGAATGGTGTATCTATTATAGGATCACCATTATCAATTATTCTTTGTCAAAACTATCTAAGGTAAAAAATGATTTAAAATCATTACCCAAACATAATGTTTTTGAACCTTTGCATAAAATAGTGAAATTAGGGTACAATCCTATGTGGTAGTTGGATTTAGGTGTGTGTGAAAATTTAAAATCTAGGAATGTCTGAAATACCTAGAAATATATTTTTGGATGTTGAAACCCTAGTAAGGGTTTGTAATGGTCAAATACCTAAAAGTAGAAAAAGGTGGAGTGTAATTGATCTGAGTAAACCCATATCACTCACATGATGATTGGGCATTACCTATATATCCACTAATCTAAGGAGGTAAATCAATCCCAATGTAGTTCTCCCACATAGAGTGATATGCACAAATTTGCTCTTTTAACAATGTATAAATAGTTATAAATGGATTAAATATTTTATGAGTCTTTGATTAGGGATGGATAAAACAAGCTTCTGAAATGTATGAAGACTTATTTTAGTGTTAAAAATTAGAATTGGGATGAATATGGAACTTTTTATCATTAACACTTATGTCAATAATCCTTTATATTAAAGTTTCAATGTTTAATAATGAGTTCCTTGAATGTTCTTTTATATAAATACAAAATTGGAAATCACATGATTGTATTCCTAAAAAAATATAATATGACATAAGGGATGGTTCAGTTAATAAATATGACCATTAAAAGGCAAGGGTCATAAATTTTATCTAGGGGTCATGATAGTTTCACAATCATGACCATAACTAGACATTTTTGAGATTTTAGTAAAAGTGCTAATTTTTGGGTTAGGGTTTGTCAAAACATATAACTATAGGTATTTTAATTTTATGAAACATTTATATAGATGAAAGTTACAATAAATTATAAAATAAAGGGTCATCACAGTTTCTTTGAATAGGACAAGGTGTCAAAATAGGCTCAAATTACATGAATTCTTTAACTAAATTTAAAATGGGTTAAAAATAACATGATAAAGTATTTGTGACCAATTTAGGTGTCTAAAGTTTACCCCTTTTTATTTTAAAAATGAAAATTTTATATTAAATGAAAAAAATCTTAGTGTCTAAGACACATTTTATATTTAAGGTGGTACCCCAATCATGCAAGACATTATAATATTTGGAAAACCCTTAAAAACACATGAATTAATTAATTTGTTCTTATAAAAATTTAAATTTGAAAAATATTTTAAATTAAAATTTGAAATCGTTTAGATTTTCAATTTTATTTGAACTTGAAATCTAAAAATGGTTCAATTTAAAAATTACCTGAGTTTGGAATGAGAGAAAGGTAGGATTACACCTTGTATGTGTGAAACTATATTTTTTTGAGACTTTAATTGAAATTTATGATTATTTAAAGAAAATGATATAATGCCATTCCCATGAAACACTTGTATAAATCTTGGTTGATTAGTTTAACCAATGGAGAAATTTTTAACATGATCAAACTCCGAACTTGATTTTTTATTTGTATTTAAAATAAAACCCATTAAGGGATGCATAAATGTAAATTCAACCCATTTTGTATTTGTAACACCAAGAATTTAAATGGTTTGTAATCCAAAATTAATTAACATACATAATGCTTGAGTGCACAATAATCTCTAAGTTATGCACTATGCACTTAAACTAAATTAACCACTTTAAATGGCCTATAGATTCAATTATAACTTATTTTTGAATGCATGATCAAAATATAATAGAGTAAACCAATGATCCTACCATGTTCATAGATATAAAATAGTATTGAAAAACATGTTAGGAAACTATATCATTCTCTCATAATAAATGTAGAATGTGATAATATATAGAATATGTAACTATATGTAGATGACAAATGTGAAATATGTTTTACAACTTACATATAAACCTACATTATGATTAAAAATGTGTGAATTTGTAATTTAATATTTGATCATGTCTGCATATGTATGGAATATTCCCCCATAATATGTGTCAATAGTTAAATTTTGAAACATTTTATATTGTATACAACTGTATTTTTTCCAAAACTAATTTTTTATCTCAAAAAGGCTTGTCTCATGTATGAAGGATTATCTCATGTACGATAATCCCACTAAAATTTCCCCATTTTTAGGTGAGGGAGTTAACCATAAAATTCACTCATCTCAAAAATAAAAAAAATTGAAACATCTATAGTAATACTTAATCATTAAATAATGTAGCATATGGAGTGTCATCATAGTAAAATATGTGTTGTTTGAGTTATCTATATATATATATATATATATATATATATATATATATATAATGTAAGAGACATGACCTATATAAATGTGTATCAATTAAGCTCTTAGAATTATAATATATAATTAGTATATTAATGTTATTGGTGCATGATATAGATCATGACACTAATTAAAATCAACAATTACACAATCATAATGATACCAATGTATAATAATTAGGCCAAGGTCCGCGCACAAGGTAGATGTTCAAATATAATGAAGTATAATATTTCACACATGAAGACATGAATGATGTCACAAAAAAGGGACATGATCAAATGTCAAACACAACATAGGGCCAAGGATCAAAATCAAATTAACATGTTAAAATTTCAAACATATATAAAAATATCTCATAGATATGTTTAAAAAATTACACACACACACACACACACACACACACACATATAATGTAAGAGACATTACCTATATAAATGTGTATCAATTAAGCTCTTAGAATTAGAATATATAATTAGTATATTAATGTTATTGGTACATGATATAGATCATGACACTAATTAAAATCAACAATTACACAAGCATAATGATACCAATGTCTAATAATTAGGCCAAGGGCTGCACACAAGGTACATGTTCAAATGTAATGAAGTATAATATTTCACACATGAAGACATGAATGATGTCACAAAAAAGGGACATGATCAAATGTCAAACACAACATAGGGCCAAGGATCAAAATCAAATGAACATGTTAAAATGTCAAACATATATAACAATATCTCATAGATATGTTTAAAAAATTACATACAAGAGCTAAAATCCAATCTACTATGTAAAATAAAATAACATCAATGGAAAATAGAACTATATATTTAGTGTAACAATGTATATGTAATGTGATAATATCCCATAAAATATAGTATCCATGTACATGATTGTAAATATATATGTTAGAAAAAATATTTCTAAATAATATATAGCTCAATAGTATATGAGTTAAGAATCATAACACTTGCATATATTATCACTTGTGGATAAGATGCCCCAACTTTAACAAGGCTATTGAGTATAAGTAATTATAACACCTTGATCCTTGCAAATTTATTATGTCCTACATAACTTTCAGGAATACTAGTGAAATGCATGTCTGATAAAATAATAATATGATATATACTACTCATGATATAAACAACATATTACAATGATGTAAATCGTATTTGTAATCATGTTAAGGTCCTAATTTTAAATTTTTAGCATAATTTAATTGTCTTTTTATTATTTCATATTATTTTTATAATATTTTTATGAATTTATAAACTTAAAAAAATATAAAGTTTTTTTAATAAAAATTTCAAAAGTATAAAAAAATGGTAAGATATGAACAATCCTCAACCTTAGTCAATGTATTATGCATTAGAAATGATTGTATGAAAAATTATGATGAGAATATCCATTATATGTGAATTGTAACTTTTGAAATTTGTATAATATTGAAAAAACATATGATGATAAATTATTTTACATCATCATGTCATCAATTGTACACTTTTCAAAGTTTTTAGCATGTATAAGCAATATAACATAGAAATAGATATTTTACATGTTACATTAATTTGCATAATATAAGTGATTGAAAAAACAAAAAAATGGAATAATTAAGGCTTTGAGTGCATTGTTTTTTATTTTTAAGTGAAAAATTGAGGATGTGAACATCTAACTAGGGTCAAGAATGGTAAAAACTATTGACCTCTACTTGAAAATTTTGACCTCGTTCGAAAATTGCAAATTTGTCAAAACTATAAAAATTAGGAAATACATGGTAGAAAATGGTAGAATTGACTATTATTTTGAAAGTTTTATATTTGGGAAGTGAAAAAAGGGATAAAATACCAAAAAATCAACAATATCCAAAGTCTTAGAATGATTGATCGAATGATCAATCTTGCACGTAAAACAAAAATATGATGTAATAATCAGTAAGTTATGTGCAATTATTCTATTATTTTTGGGTTATTTGAAATGTTATTTGAATTATTCAAAATATTTTAAAATGAAACATGTTAATCAGTGATCCCATAAATGTGAGAATCATGACAATCTATGATAAGTGGTATATGGATGACTTTCCTTGAACAACATGTGTTATACATGCATATATTAGAATTAGAAAATGCATCATATGTGTTATAACACTCAAAAATATTTCCATATTAATCCATCATATTAGTTACATCATTGTAATCATATTTTTTATAATAATTATCATGGTTATAATCATCCTTGTGATCCTCAAAGCATAACATTATATGTAGTTGTATGAGAAATAATGTTGAAAGTAAGACAATTTTTTTAAGAAAATGATATTGTTAACTCAATTAATCATAGACATGATGTTGATGCAGTAGTTTAATCTAGGTTAATTATTATATTAAAGAGATACAATAAATGGTGTATAGTAAAATTTAATTCCCAATATTACATAATCTTGACATCAGTAAATTGCTTTCCATCTATGTCAACAGTGATAATGAAAGGTTCCTGATATAAGGAAGAGATTATAATTTATTATTTTGGAACCATATTTATAACATTAGATTTTTAAGGCATATTTTTATTTCAACCATTTTTTTTTATAAATCCTTTCTTTAAAATATTTTCTTACTCAAGTTGAACGTTTTTTTGACAATTTTTGTTTTTGTAATTTCTCATTTTGTAACTTCTCTTTCTATTTTGTAATATCTTTTGTACTATTTTTTTGGGCGATAATTCATTCTCAAGTGGTTATTTAAATAATTTATCTATTTACAATTTTTTTCTTTTTTACTCTTAGTTGATTTAAATTTTTCTTTTTGAACTTTTCTTTCTCTAAATTTGTCATTTTTAACTATTTTTTATCTAAATTATCTTTTTGTATCCATACCTATTATCTTTGTTGCTTTTTTACTAGTAATTTCATTTAACCTATGGACACTTACATCCAAAAAAGTGGCTTGATCTTAACAAAAGTGTCTAGACCAAAATATAGATCCTTTTTGAATTCATCAGTTGGGTTTTTTTTGGTTTTTTGTCATCTCTACATTGATATATTTAGGTCATGTGCATATGTTACTGATCTAGGTTTATTAATAAAAATCATAGGTTCACTCTCTTTTGACCTTAAATGATGTCCTAGTAAAAATGGATTAATGGTCACACAATATTGAGCTACCCCAAAGACCCCTTTATCAATGAGCATTGCTTACATAATCAATACCCTAAATGTGGTCTCATACTTATGTAGTTTTCTCCTATGTGTGAAATGTGCAATGTGTGGTAAGAAAGTAAAATAGTGACCTATCTTGTAACTTGGAAAATATTAACTCTTGGGATACTCCATGAGTAATTCATATCTATTTATGTGTTGTACCTATGACTGATAGGTAATAAGATAAAATAGGGAAGATTTTTGTTAGTTGAGTTCTTGATTAAATGTTTTTGGTAAGTTGCCTTGTAAATGGATAGTTATATCCAAGTGAAGAATGAATGAGGGTTGATATTATATTTATATAAATCCCCTTAGAGAATATATCACATTAAATCACTTACTCTAACCTTAGGAATACATTTCATTTGAAAATTAGATGACTTTAAGAATTAGACACATGTGTTAGGGTAGGACACTTACATTGACACAAGCATTTGAATGGTATGCAAGTATCCAGGAATATAAAAAAACATGTGCACTTATAAATACAAAAGATAAATAGTTTTATAAAATTTTGGGAAATATAAAAAGTTTGAGTCATTAGAATACATAGGTCAGACTAAGAGATAAGCAATGATTCACATAGAGATAGTGTATGCAAGCCTTTTGGTAGCATGAAAGGTCTAGAAGTTGAAGGTACATACATGATATGTATATTCTAAGTGTACAAGATTGAGGTGATATATAATTTATAAATAGTGTCTACATTTCCCCCTTCCATTTAATCTAGTAATGAAATTTTTAGTTTAAAGTAAAATAATGCATATCGAGGTGTGTATAACACACCTTGCCTTTAATTGAGTCAAACATGAGTACTTTGTTGGTAACTAACCTATAACTAAAAACATGTTACAATATATAATTAGTGAAATGTAATTTTAAATTTAATGTATATAAGTGATTAAAATTAAAAGAAAGGTTTACGATTACACATATGTATCGATGTAATCATCTTTCCTTTTGTCAATTTAAATTGAAAGATATATTATTATGAATTATTGAAACTAAGATTAGAATAAAATATACAATTTGGAAAGTGAATATATATAAAAAAATAGAGATAGATATTTTAGAACACATTCCCCTAACCTTGGAAAAAAGATGAGCTTCCATTCGATAATTGAGATTAGTTCAATCATGCAAACCATTCATACTTATAACCTAGTGAGCATGAGTGAACAAAGTCAACCCATAATATACATTCAATGAGATTGGATGATGTAACCAATTCCAACCTATAAATTTTTAATATTGAGTGATAAAATCACCTCTACCATATCAAAAGTGAACCAAATACTATAATATTTTGTCTCAATAAAGTCCATAAAAATCCAACGACATGGGTGATGTAGTCCCTAAAATTATTTTTAATCTAAAACTAATTCAATTTTTATATATTAGGTGTAAATTTCATATCATATTTACCTTAGATATGTCTTATTCTAAAACTATGTATAAAAATCATACCAATGTATATAATTATACCAAAAATGTGTATTTAAATCGTATAACTATGAATCTGGCTAATCTAAGAACTATGAAAGTGTGAATAATATGTTTCGAAAACATGCCACCACTATAATATGAAACTAAAAATTAATGTATGTGTGGAGAACATGTTTCCACAATATACCCCCACTAAAATATATGTTTAGGAAATGTTGTAAGTGCCAATGGGAAGGACATGTTTTAAAAACATGCCCCTACTATAATATGTATATGCTACATTTTGAATAATTTTAGAGAACATGTTTCCAAAACATTCTTCGACTATATCTAAAACTATGAATATGTGGAATCCTATGACATTCTCCCAATGATAAGTACACCCTTTAAGGTGAGGGAAGATATAAAATGGTAGTTACCTCACCTCAAAAGGATAAGATATATGTATAATAGTGAATGAAACATGTAGCATATAGAAGGACCTTTCTAGGTAAATGTATCATTAGAGCACATATAATGTGATCATATTAAGGGCTAATATATATGATAAATATCATGGAAACATATATATAGTAACAATACAATTTCAATAAACAACCATGCAAACAAAAAAGAGCACTAAAAAGCAATTCAAAAGATAATGGTCTAATGAGATCACAAATAAGGGGTATGTTAAAATGTCTCACAATCTAATGGACATGACTTAGTCAAAGGTATTAAAAAGAAAAAAAATGACATATTCAAATGTCCATAATAGGAAAATATAGGCACAAGGCCCACAAATAATGGAGCATATTCAAATCATCAACAAATAAGGCAATAACAAGGTAAGACACTCAAAGAACTATACAAAGGAAAACATAAGAAAACCATCATAAATGTATCACACTAGTCCATAAATATATGTGTTAGCAAAGAATGTTATGTATATATCATGTATCACATACTCTATGTAATATATAATCATGGATAAAGGCATGTGTAAGTACATATATAAGATAAAACATGATAATTTAAAATAATGATAGAATGATATAACCTATATGTATCATGATCCAAGAAGGTGCATATGCCAATGTCCTAGTGACAAGAGTAGAGGGAAAGCCCAACACCCATAAGTGCATTGATCATGTATATGTTTGTGTATGTATTACACTCAATAGTTAAGTGAAGCATATGTGCATATAGGAAATACTGATATGACATCTACCAATATGGAACCAAAAACATATATGACAAAGAGATAATAGGATAAGTACATGATATTTTTTTAGAGTTTAGGATTTTTTCATGTTTTGGGTATTTTTGAAATATTTTCAAAAAAGGAATTATCATATGATCTCATCTAATATATGTTCATAGTTATATACCCATCATGAACTTGGTGTAATAAACTATTGGTACTACCAAGGATTATGTGTATGTATAATATATGGCACTATAAGATATATAATGTTTTGCATATGTATAATAGGGAACTATGGTTGTTTATAGACAATATAAGGAGTAGGGGTTCCTATAGCCCATCATTGAGTACTTTGTGGTTTATTTGAATTAGAATTAATATGGACATGCTTAGGTTCCTTGGATATCTAGATATGGTGCATAGTATAAAATATTTAAATTTAATGAAACTTGTAATTTAGTGGTAATGGAATAATCACCATATGTAATGAAACTCAGTTAGAAATAAGACAGATTGATTATAATGATCAAGTGGTAATGGAACTTATAGTTTTTATTATATCATTGTATATAATGTATCTTATATAAATATTTAGTAAATTTGTATACATTAATTTACATAACCACACTTGTTGTGTATGTATTCCCCCTATACATTTCCATATATCAATAACTTGATCAATTAATAGGTCCTTGGTAGGATAAAAATGGGAAATATCCATCCTAGTAGAGGGTACACTAGGAGAAGGAATTCTACTAGTGGTTTTCTTTTGCAAAGGTTGATGGACCACATGTTCCTTAAAAGGAGTAGCGTGGGATGTATCAACACTCTTAGAATAACTACTAGAGTAAGTAAGAGAAAAAAGTATATATTTTCATTTCTAAAATGCAATAATTTACCTATTTACCAAATGCATAATATTTTTATCAAGAGTAAAATAGTCATTATCATGGGGCCCATTTATACCATGGTAAGTGAAAAAGTCTTGTACTCTTAACTTTTTAAATAAGTGTGGTGGTAATAAGAATTTGGAGGAAGTTTATCATCTATTTATGTAATAGTGTACATAATATCTCATGTGTTCTATCTCAGTACCAATCAAACTAAAGATGTTTCCTTTTTATATAGGCATAAGGTTTAACTATAGTAGGTATTATATAAGTATATTCCTTTCCTATAATTAATAATTTTAAAATTTATTCTTTTATATACAATGTTGGTTCTAAATGTTTTTGATGTGGCTCATGCCCCTTTTTGGTTTATTTATTTACTTTAAAATCATTGCTTATACTTTATTTGCCTTGATGTGGATAAATAGAAAATTAAATTTTGGTGTTTGCTAGAGCACATTAATATTTATATACTTCCCAATACAAGGTTTTGGATGAAGTAAAAGGCTTTTGTAATGCTCTTTATCTAAGTGGAGAAATAAGACCCATGCAAAATATGAATTGTACTTCTAAATTTGAGGGGGTGTATTTTACAAAATACAAGATATAATTAAATATAATGGCATAGTCTTGAGGAATCCATCCTGATTTTGAGTTAAGGCCTAAAAATTTTCCAATGGCAGCTTTGATATTTTGTGCTTATCTAAATTAGATAAGAATACATCCTCAATTTTTTTTTAAATTTGGTAAGGAAACATTTGGGAGTATATAAAACAAATCAATATCCTCTTGAGCTAAATTTCTATGGAAAGATTTTAATAACAACCATCCATATTTATCCCAATATTCAAATGAGTGCATATATTATTTTAAATGATTTTTAAGATCTTTGTTTCCATCAAAGGAAGATAACATATGCATGATAAAAGTGGAAGGATATGGATAGTCAAAAACATTTTTAGTAAGGGTTTGGTCCTCTAAGATACTATCATTAAAATTAGCCACATAGGAGGAAATATTCAACTTAATAATAATCATTTATTGTTGAATATCTCCTATGGTAGTCATTAGAGATATCATATCAGTATGAGGTGTTGGTAAATAGGTTGAATAAGTGATTAGAGGTTGTAATTTTCCATCCATATGGAACATAAGAATGATAATTTCCTTACTATCCTAATTATATTATAGGATAATATCATCATGTGGTTTGTAAACATTAGGTAGAGGTATATCCACTTTGCATGATGATTCAAGAGAGATAATTATATCATTTTGGATACCACAAAGGTTAATGATATAATTATTTGAAAAACCCTAAGTACTTGGATTTTTATTACATTCAAGAGGGATAAAAGATGTAATATCACTTTATAAGTTAGGTACATCATTATTATATAAGAAAGGAACATTTTCATAACCATCAGTTCCATCATTTTTATTTTTATTAGAAAATTATTGCATTAGGAAGATTTTAGAACATATGTTTTATTGATTATTTTGAATAGGAAGATAAGTATAAGAACATACATATACATTATTTTCAACATCATTTTCATTTTCATCTTTACAACCTATAAGAATAGCGAGAGAATTAGTACACACTTGTATCATTTATACGTAGAGAATGATTTAACTATTTTCAATTGAGGTATAAATAAGCAACAAGATTTTCAACATTATCGTTACTTTGGGAAGAAGACACACACTCAATTTGTTCACTATTTGCATATTGACAGGGGAGAGAAACATTTAGTTTTTATTTCATCTTGATATTTTTTCATGAAACATCACTAATTTAAACATCACAAGTGTTAACTTATTGCATGTGTATTGGATTATCTTTATTTGATTCGCTAACAAAATTAATCATTTGTAGCTTTCAAGGCCTTTAATTATTGGACATAGGATAACTAGACTCCTCATACCCAAGACAAATAGTGTCACACTAATAACAATGTGGAATGATGATATGATTATTAACATTTAATTTATACTTGCATTTGTTCTTTCATTGTCATGGTTATAAGCAAAGGAAGAGGTGTTAGCCTATTTTTTATATGATATAAGATCTTAATATGTAATAAATTGGTAATCATGAGCATTGAACAAACTATTGAAAGGATGAGACTTGGCATGGATTATAATAAATAACTCCATAAGTATTTTAATTTATAACCCAATGCAAAATAAATTAAATAGAAGTCTTAGATAAGAAGATAAATAAACATTCCTTAAGTTATTCCCATACAATAAATCATATTTGAAAAATTAATATAGAAATCTAAAATAGAATTTGGAAGGATCAAAAACCCTACAAGTAAACTAGGTCTTGGTTTAACAAATAGATAATAGGTTTACAAAAGGTCTTATGCTATTTGGGGTTTTACACAAAAACACTTAAGGAAATAAAATTGTTTTAATGAAGTATTTTAATATTCATATCTAAGAAATGTAATATAATATTTTGATAATACAATTCATTTAACCATGTTCAATAAATATAGTAAAGAATATAAAACTACATGACTAAAGGATGAGAGAGAGCATATCTTGTTTGATGTTCTATTCTAGAATATGAAAGTGATTAGGAATCATCATAAAAATATATAATAAGTCTAGTTATTTTTTCTTTGGGTTTTGACTACCTTTAACCCCTAGACACTTACGTCTATGTAGACACCTTGATAGTCATCGAAGTGTCCAAACCAAAATATAGATCATTTTTTAAATCTATCGGCTAGGTTTTTTTTTTCACCTTTACACTAATGTATTTAGATAATGTTCTTAAGATTTTGATATTATTTTATTGACAAATACCCTAAGTTCACCCTTATTTTTCCTTGAATGATGCCCTAGGTAAAATGGGTTAGTTGGTACATGGTTTCAAGCTACTCCAAATTCCATTCTATCACTGATCATTGCCTTAATAGCCAATACTCTAAACATCTCCTTAGACTTATGTAGTTTTCCCATATGTGTTGTCTTATGTGTGAATCATGTAATATGTGATAATCAAGTACAATAGTTACTTAACTTATAACTTTGAAAATACGGACCTTGGGTTACTTCTTCAGTAATTCAGACCTATAGATGTGTTGTCCCTATGAGTGATATGGAAATAAGAGAAAATAGGGAAGTTTTTATTCAGTTGAGTGCTTGATTAAGTGATTTTGGTAAGTTACCTTATGAGTTGATAGGTGTATCCATGTGATTTATAAATGAGGTTTGATATTATATTTGTGTTAATCCCCTTAGAGAATGTCAAACATTAAATCACTTAGGTGGACCAGAGGAATATATTTAATTTGAAAATTGGATGACTTTATGGCACTAGACACCTATGTTAGGTTAGAACACTTATGTTAAAATAAGCATATGACTAAGATGAAAGTGTCAAAGAATATATAAAATTGATGTAGGCTTAAAACATGTAGAGATAGAGGATAAGAAACTTTACAACATTCTAGGAAAGATAGAAGGTTTGAGTCATAAGAATATGTAGTTTGTACTAATAGATAATAAATGAGGCACAAAGATATAGTGTATGCGAGCCTTTTGGCAACATAAATTGTCTAGAAGTTGAGGGTACATCCATGATACATATTTTCAAAGTGTACGAGAATGAGGTGTTATATAATTTATGAATAGTGTATACAATATTATGCTTTGTCTTTCCATATTGATATGAAGTATTTTTAGGCACAAAATTTCTAGTTGAATATACACATACATGATTAACATTAACATACTCTAGATTATTTATTTATGTGCTACTATTTTCCCATGATGTGATCTATCACTATTATTTTTTAATTTTTTTTTTAACTTTCTCATAGTAATTATTTAATCTTTAAGGGATTCAAAATTTTAAACCCTACATACTTCTACATGAATATGCATACAAAAATCATAAAAAAGGAAATTTTGGAGGTATAATGTGTCAAGGAAGGGGATGTTGTTTACCTTGATTTGAATTTATAGGATGGGTTGTCATTCCTCTTAGGATAGTGAGAGAATGGACCCAGTTAGAGGGAAATTAGATATCAAAATCTTGAGGAGAGATGATAGAAGTTACTTGGGATTACATAGAAGATGTAATATGATTAAGTGAAACCTTGTTTTATTTTACATTATTTTTATCCAATTTATCTCATAATTATGAAATATATTGAATGATTATAGTTGAAACCATACAACTAAAATAATTAATTCTTGAAATAAATATTATACACCAAGAATAACCTATGCAAATCCATTATATGATGTTTAAAATGAAGAACCAACTACTAAGATGGATCATTTAATATTTTTAATATTAAAAACATGTTTTTTATTAAAATGAGTAAACAAATGAAATCCATCAATTAATTTTAAATATATACACCATTTACCTTTGAAGCTAAATTTACTAAACATAGTAAATTGAAAATTAAAAATCCTTACGATATTTATTTTTTAAAAGGTTTTTTATTATATAAAAATTAATATAAAAAAACATAAAATGTTTGTTTAAATAGAGTTTTTATGTATTAGATATGAGCTAAACTAGATATATTGAACCACAAGTCTATGAAGATAAACCCAAAAAATAAGATTTGGGTAAAATCATATGGTAAAAAGTAAAATAAATTATAGTTTTACATCAAGAAGAAGGGGAAATTAGAGGCAAAATATTTAACCCTGAAATATCATTTATGAAGCTTATAAATATTATTGGTACCCTAGGTAAACCTAGGGGTTTGAATCAATTCTCAAATAAAAAACTAGGTTCAACCAATGTTTTAACCAAATTTGAATTAATTGTGGTGAATTAATCCAAATTTTAATAAATAAATAGAAAAAAAGAGGGTGATTAAAATACACTTTAAAACAACATATTTAAACTAAATGCCTAAAATAGAAAAATGAAATGATAAAAAAATCCTATCTATAAAAATTGATGACAAACATAGTGGATTTTGATCACATGTTGACTATGTTTGCTTGACAGAAGACTAGAACAAGAATGTACAAAGAGTGCCCTTATAAACCCATAAACTAAAATTGGAGGAAGGATTAGGTTAAAACAATATAAGTGAGGAAAAAATGTTTAAAAATCATGAAACAAATGAAGTTTTTAACCCTTTTCAAAAAAGTGAAATTAGAACACAATCCTATTAGGCAACTAGTTTAAGGTTTGTGTGCACAAATTTGACCTTCAGGCCTATCTGGAATACCTTAAAATATATTTTGGATTTTGAAACCCTAATAGGGATTCATTATGGTTTAATACATAAAAATATAAAAAAGTGGAGTGTTATTTGGTTGAGTTGACCCCAATCACCAACACTATTACTAGACACTACCTACATATCCAATACTTTAAGGAGGGAAATAAAATCCAATGTAGTTCTCCCACCTAGATTTATTTGTGCAATTGTGCTCCTTTGTTTCTTAGTAAACATAAATTGATCAAATACTATATCATTTTCTTCTTAGGACTAGATAAAATAGTTTGGCCATGATTGAGAACTATTTTTAGTGATCAAAATTAGAACTATAATGAATAGGTAACTTTATCGCATTATGCACTTATGTAAATGAACCTTTGTATTGAAATTCCTAGGATTAATAATGAGTTACTTTAATGTTTTATAAACTAAAAATACACCTAATCATACATATTAGTTCTATAAATAATCTATTTTTTACAATTTAATTAAAGTGAAAAAGGGATAAAATTGACATGATTTAGTATTTATGACCAAATATAGGTGTCTAACCAACTTTAACCTAAAAATGAAATTTTTAGTTTTAAGGTAAAACAAACCTTATTTTGTAAGAAACACTTTATATTTGAGATATTACTCTAATATTTTCAGACACTTCAATCTTTATCAAACCCTATAAAACATATGGATTAGTTAATTTGTTCCTTTAAAAATTGTAATTTGAAAATCTTTGAAAATTGTTGGTAGTCTACTAATCACCCTTGAGATAGTATCACACACATATAAACACATATTATTTAAAATAAAACATATCACATTATTTTGTTTTAAAACACTCATTTGAGGCACACAGAGAAGAAACTAAGATTGCTCAGGGTTAGTTGGCAATGGCCTATCTAGACATTATCTCACTTGCATACATTTAAGTGTGTGTGAGAGAAATAAGGAAGTAATTGATCCTTACTTAGTAACCTAAGGTATTAACATGACATACATGGGAGCATAATCATATATAATTTACTTTATCCAAGTATTCATTCTTTTATTAAGACATTATTAGAGGAAAAAATAACATTAGTTTGAATTTATTAGAATCATTCCATAGCCATAAAAAATATTCACAATAATAAAAACAATGACAAATATCATATTAATTTATTAATAAATCATGATTACATAATTTTAAGGTTATATGTGCTCCATGACACCTATCAATGTCATAAACTATCTATCTATCCATTTATTAACTCTAGCAACATTACAAAATCATTTAGCTACTAATTCATCTCTCTCCATAATTCGACATTATTTTCCTATAGGTTCATACACTAATTTATATTTCTTAGGTGTATATATTTTATAGGTTTCTAAATGGATTTGTGTTAAAAGGTGGATGAAATACCACCAATAATCATTTTATTAATTTTATGCTAGCTCACACATTGTTTATTTTTGCTTTTCATTTCCCTATTATAAACAAACTTACAATAATAAATTTCTCCATATATCCAAAAATTACACTAAGTTGAATAGGTTTAATAGTGACATGTTGTTAATTATATCATTTTCCTAACTAATCTATTGGGCACGTGTATATGGTTTTTTTATCAATGCATACCATGCTCCATTTCCATAGCACTATTATCTAGAAAAATATGAGGTAAACATCACCACACACTAACTTGGATGGCTATCCTCAAACAAATCTCTAATTTATCCCTCTTATCTAGCCTTGCATTTTCTTTGATTAATTCTAGGTGTTAGGTGTCTCTTCAATAGTGTTATCACCCTCATGCACACTAGGTTTCCATTTAAATATTTTTCCCGAGGTTCATCCCACCATCTCACCAAGCACCTCTTGTGTACTTCTTTTAAATTCAATATTAGTTAATTAATCAAATAATAAAATATTATATTTCCACTCTCATCCATAACTTAGGATTCAGCTACCTTATTTCATTAAATCAAATTATTTAGGGCATCTAACTTCATCTCTCCTTTAAAACTAGGCCATATTTCTAGTGTTCCCTATATATTTTTCATGATACTTATAATCTAAATACCCAATTAATTTATGTTGGATGTTGTTCTTTAATTTATTAGATTTCCTGCTTCACATGACTTATCTTCTTGGTATATTATCTTATCATTTTCTCAAGGAAACTTTCCTTACCAATTATTTTCCATTGTATCTCTAAGAAAAATTCTTTGAAATCCTTCACACTTATTGATTATTAAAAATTGTCAAGTTATTTCAAAATATCTATCTATTCCTCTTTTTTTGGGTGCAAATTTGGGTAGCTAGTGCACTCTTCATTTTTTCTTCATTGTGGAGAAATCTATTTTTTGGGTGAAATTCATAAAAAATTAATTTATTATTTTCATGATTTATGAGAGATTACTCAATGCATCCTAAAAACATTGTAATTGTTCATTGAATTCAATTTTGGTTTTAATCATTTTTCTCTGCACATCTTCGACACCTTTCTCTCACTTTAGGAGTTGAGTGATTATTATCTCCATCTTCTCCATGTTTTTAGTCCAAGCTATCTCAACTCTCTCTAATAGATTGGGTTTCTCCTTCATGATCAATTTGACCAAATTTAGAGATTTAAGATCCAAGACCACTACCTTGCACTCTATTATTCCATGTCTATATTGTTCTTCATTTAACATGATCTATACTAAACAACATCTCTTTTTTTATTCAAATTTTAAATACACCCCTTTTATTGTGCACTTTTGGTTCTTTCAGGGTGTTTTGTTCAACAAATTCTACCTATTAACCTCCAAAACTAACTCAACCAGCGTCCACCTTACTTTTACATCATTTATGTTCATGGGGTTGGTGAATAAAAATTATGACCCCTCTCTATATTCTCTTATATGATTCACCTATGTGGTCATAAGGACATAAAACCATGTATTTTCTAAAAATGTGTCTAAAATAAAGGAAATTTTATTATGTATCTTCATTGTAGAATGGATGGGCTTCAATGTTTCCCTCATGTAGATATACATTTTTCCTTTAGATCACTTTGGGCTCTTGTGTGGGTAGTCTATTATTATTATTATTATTATTATTATTATTATTATTATTATTATTATTATTATTATTATTATTATTATTATTATTATTATTATTATTATAAAAATTTTATGTTAGGGATGGGCTCCTTTCTACCGATACATTTTATCCCTTCTCTTCCCTTTTCCTTTATTTTTCTTTATCTTCTCACCATGGCTAATTTAGTCCTTCTATGATGGTTTGATCTCCTTGTAGATATAATATGAAGTCCACTTTTTGGAAATTCTTCACATATACATCCAATCCTTTTTCCACCACCACTTCCAAGTTTTTCATGTTATCTATTTATAATATAGGCCCTCCTACTCTCAACTTTGGTTTTTCATGCCCTCTTTTTTAGCTTATTTTTAACTTTCTTTGTCATGATGGGAGTATTGTCATACCTCTTCTGCTATATACCCTTTCTCATTCATATGTGAGTGATTTTGGGTTGCATATTTTTATCAATACACTTAGGGTTATGGCCTTGCCTCAATATGATCCATTAATTTGGGGGCCTTCTATGAGGTTTACCTTACTTTTTCCATGTTTGTCTTAGCTATCACATGAGTAGATAGAGAAGGTGATATTATGATAATGATTTATGGCTACACAAACCATAATTTATTATTATTTATAGGTTCCTATTATTACTTTATCTCCTTTGAATATTATTTCACAATAGTTAATGGAACATAATTCCTCTTCTTTATCCTCTTATTCTTGAAGGAGTAGGCATGTGAAACATTTAGCTTAGATGTAGGTAATATTTTTATATCACCTTTCCCTTGATATTCCTTTCCAATACTATTTATCATAAGATTTAACATATAGAAGAACCTATACAACCAACACTCTATGGTTAAATTTTGTATTATGTTGATAACACACCCAATGGTGTCTTCCTCATCCTCCTCCTTTAGTGAAACTTATTTGGGGTGAACATATTTTTCATGTATGGTGTGGACATATACATGTATCCTTTGTATGTCCATTGTAATTTTATCTATGCTGGATATTATAATCACTACATAAATTAAGTATTGTGATATGAATATATGAGGCAAATCAATCCACCCAATCATGTTGTCATTGACTAGTTTGATCTTTACTAGAGATAAATGTATTTTCAAGGAACTCAGATTGGCCCTCCATCACCTCTAGTAATATTATAGGAACACACCACTCATATAATATGAACTAATTTATTCATATGAACCACTTATCCACTCTAGTATTATATTTAGGAGAGGTTACCTTATGGAAAGTATAGATATTATACTTAAGCATCGAGGACTTATCATGGATGAGGTATGTCCATTGGCCTTCTATGACACCTTAAGTTATACTAGTCTCATAAAAAAATTAGGATCATGAGGATTGCACCAATTTTTTATTTTTCTCCAATACAATTTTCCCTCTCAATGCCTTCAATGACTAAATCTACTAGGAACTTGGAGACATTAAACAATGTTACATTGGTCATGTAGTGTGCTATATAAATGAAGTTCTTATTGATTTATCCTAGTACCCTAAGCCATGTAGCTTGGTCTACAATACAAACCTCATGGATATATCATAAATTTTAGAAAAATGTAAATTTAACCATCTATTTTTATACTTTCATTCCTTGGACACATGTTCAACCTCCTTAGTATCATCCAACATTTCCTTAACATCATTGCTTTACTAGACTAACCTAGTTTTGGATCTATGATGGTTTAATCTTCATTATTTAGAAAAAAAATTATAATATATCTTCATGCATGTATGATATTATAAAATTTATAATATACTCAACCTAGCTTAAATAGGGTAGCTCATAGAGATTGAGAATCCCAACTTTGTCTAGTTATTATTTGATAGAGTCATCAAAGATTACATTTCCCTTAAGGGTCTTCCTTCATATATTAACCATATAGTTGTTTCATAATTCAGACTCATTACCTCCCCCATTATTTTTCTATTCCTTTATCTTTTATTTATCAAATTTTAGTTCCCATGCTTCTATGTGGTTAGACCCTTAAGGTATTGCATCTTTGTAAAGCTCATTCTTCTCGATCTTAGTTTACTCTTTGTTTTTGGGAAGACTAGTGTTTCATCCTTTAATTTACCTTGGGAATTATATTCCTTACATTTATATATTTGGCCCCTAGTTATTGAATTATTGATGCATATAATATATATTTATCCACTATTAATTTGATTATGGTTGTTGATCCATCAAACTGTGCATTGTTAACTACTTTTCCTAATTCTTCTATATTGGGTGTTAGAGCACATGCACTTCGGTCAATAATGAAGTGTTTATTATTTTATGACATGATATTTTTTTAATAATAATTATAAAACTCATATGGTTCACACTCAACTTCCCTACTTGTGCATACCACTAAATTTTGTCTAACACTTATTTACTTAACACTTATTTACTTTAGATTTTGTAAGGTGGGACTCAACTTTGAGTTTCCTTGCTCAACAATGATGACTCACAAATTATAAAAAATACAAATTGATGGATTTATCATTTATTATATATTAAAATCTAATTTTTGATGACATGATAGTATTTTACACATGAAAAATACCAATCATGTCTCAACCCTTCAGTCCATGACCTCCTTACTACCAAAAGGTTTGCATTCAACATCTCATTATGACAAATTACATATCATATAGTATATCCATATAATTTTGATGATAAAACTCATATTGATCCTAAAATATATATGAAAAATAATTTATATCCTTCTTATATAGTTACAAATCTTCTAAAAAAATTAACCTATAGGACACTAATGTCTAGATTAGGACACTAGTGTCCCCTATATGATGTTAATGTCCCTACATCAAAAATGATCAAATTTTAAATATTTAACATGTATGGATCAGCATATTAGTATTATTTAATCCTATAATGATATTATTTAAAAAAAATTGTATAAATATAAATCAAATTTCACTCACTATCCATCTATAAATTCTAAGCAAGACCTATGAAAACACCTCTCAAGCTCATACTACAATACTAAAAAACACTTGCACAACTGAACTATACTACCCTATTCTCTCTTATTTACAAATTAGTCATAGGAAAATTCTTATTATAGTTATGAATCATTCAAAGATAATATCATGAGTATTATTTATCAAATTATAATAAATATCACTACATGCACTGGTATATAACACATTGCATAATTATTCACACACAAGCTTACATAAAGGAGATAAATACATCAGTATGAGGCCCTCTTTAGAGGATATGGATATGTAGTAAATTATCATTTACAAAGGGTTTTTTGATGTTAGATAAATTTAAATAAAACTTACTAACCCTTATTTTTTAAGACGACATGCCAAGTTGAAGGACCTAGGGTTTTGAGTAAAAGATCGATTCGGGGAATATGTGAACATTATTTGATTTAATAACTTGCAAGGTGATAGTGAACCCTAATAGTCATATGTGATTTTTATATAAAATATTTTATATCTCTATCCTAATATGCACATGTGGTTATTCAACTACATAAGTGTTGATTGTAGTGTCTAAATATCAATGGTAGTGTCCAAGCTAACATAAAGCTAATTTCTAAAATTTGATGAATCAAGGTGTATATTAAATATTTTTTATTCTATACCTATACCTATTGGATGTGATTTCACATAATATAATAGGATAAGACTTGTTTATCCTTAATATTTTAACTCAAAAAATATTTTTTGGCATTTTAATTTTATATATAATATATTCTTCGTTAAACATATTTATCAAAATATTATAAATATGAATTCATTTAATCGTCCTAATCTTCGAATAACATACTCCAATTGGACTAGGTTATTCCTCAATAACTGTTAATTCAAAAAAGAGTTAAAAACTTAGTGAACTTAGACTTTGCATCATATTGGGAAACCCTAACTTGCCTTAAACTTTTCAACCTTATAGGGTTTCAAATTATTGTGATAAATTTTCTGATCTAAATTTCTCCATTATTATTCACACCTTTGTTATCATTTATAAATGGAAACTATTAATAACAAATATCATTTTGAAATTAAAGATAAGGAGAAATTAATTAATCATCTAAATATAAATTAGGAATTAATTTATATTTTTTTTATGTTACAAGAAATTAAATCAATAAACTTTCTAAGGCTAATACATACACATCTAGTTATGGTGAATATTTAGGTGGTACCACTACAAATTCAATATGATTATCTCTCCCATTGAGCACACCATTTATTCCTATAAATAGTGAGGACATATTATATGTTTTCAAGTCATTAATACCCAAGTATCAAACACATATTTCTTCATATTCCATGGGAACAATCAATACTTCAACTCAATTACTAGTTTTAACATATACATCAACATAACCGGTGTTGACATCCCCATTGGTAATTTCTTAAACATCAAATATAAATCCCAATGGGTATATTTTGCAATACTTATCTAATTTAGTCTAAATTTATAAGATACATTATAAATATTGAGAAAAATAATTTAAAATAAACTAATTCTATCTATTTATTAGATTCATTGCATAATCCTCTTGCACCTAAAATATATTTTCACCCTTTTCCAACTAGTTTTATGGTACCCAAGTTCACACTTTATGATGTCAATAGTAATATTGAGAAGCATCTCTAATATTTATATGTATTATGCCTTAATTATTCTTCTAATTATAAGATTTTGACAAACTTACTTGTAGGAAGCTTAAATGACTATGCTTTAGGATGCTTATATGATCTACCAATATGATCAGTAAAAGATTTCAAACCTATACATTATCAATTACTAACACATTTATCAATCAACATCACTAAAAACATTTCAAGTGTATAAATTGAAAAGATCAAATAATGAAGAAATGAGCCTATCAATTAATATGTTTTGAGGTACAAGACAATGCTGGCCAAATGGCAAATCCAATGGTACATAAATAGATTCAAGATATTTTTAATCAAAGTTTTTTTGCCCTAGTACATGAGCCTATTATCTTTAATAAGTTAACATATTTTAATGACATATTCCATATTGTCTAATATTGGTAAATGAAGCTTGTTGCATTGAAAAATCTTATGTATGTACTAAACACACCAACTACATCTACTACTAAGTGTCATATCAAACCAAGATAAAATTTAAAACCTATAGAGGCTAAAAATAAAGTAACAATAATGGTTAATATAGTGTCATAAAAAAGTAATCGACTCATCTTATCTAATGCAAATAATATATAATTTATGAAATTACCTAAATCTCTTTCTTCTTTCCTTGATAAGCTTGTGGAGTATCACCTCATATATCTCCCTCCTCCATTATATTTTGATACAAGTCAACCTATACTAAAAGGATATGATATAAATGATTATTTTTGACTATCACCAATGTGCCAATAATTCTAAAAAAATATGTTAAAATTTTAAACACAATATAAAATATCTCGTTGATAATAAACTAATCACCTTTGATGATATTCCAAAGATTTAGGTTCATAACTTGGTGATCATAAAAATAATAAAATATTAAACAATCCATTATAGGATCATTTGAATGAAACACCATAAGTGAAAATGACATATAATACACATCCTCATCCATAACATTATGGAAACATATTATATGTGATCATCATCACACTTACACATTTAATACCTCCTACAAATAATATTCCTTATATTACATTTAATGACAATGATATTGTGGTAGATGACTTAGATCTTCCCTCTTTGTTTACTAGATCACACATTGCTTATTAGCTTATGTATAGTGTTATGGTTGATAATGGTTCTAGTGATAATGTATATACCATGACATTACCTACACATTTTGTATACACACATGATGATTTATAACCTTTGACCAATATGGTCAAAACATTTGATGGGAAATAATAATGGGTTTTTGATGAGATTGATTTATCTTTACTTGTTGGTCCAACACAAGTGACCATACATTTTTTAGATATACCACATATAGGAGTCTTTGATAAATTATTAGGTTGACCTTGGAATCATAAAATCTATGCAGTACCCTTAATATGTTCATATATGTCTCAAGTATATTCATGTTCGTAGGGTAAATATAACTTCAGGGGAATCAATATGAGCATCCACTACAACCAAAGAAGTTTATCCCAAAAAAACTAGCTATACAACCTATTAAGGTTAATCATGAGAAAAATGGTATAAAAATTCAATCCCTTTTCATTTTAAAATGATACATGATAGGTTGTTGAATTAAATATACATAGTGGAATCCATAGGGACTTGATCTAAATTAGCACTGACCAACTAGTTGCTAAGAATAGATCAACATGTTTCAAAGAGAGGAAAAGGATCCACATTTACAATTTCATATAATAAGTCATAGATCACTAATAAATGGGGAAAAATATCCACTACTATATATACTACTATTTCAATACCCTATATTCTTATGAGGCATAGATAGAATATCCCGATTCTACAATTATAGATTTTGCACATGTACATGATCCTTGGCAACATGATCAATTTGTTGTATCATTTCCTAAGTATATAGAAACTTATTATCATACATTATATGGTATCATTGGATATCCTTATATTCCCTAAAATTAAAAAATTAAAAATAAAAAAATAAAAAAAAATCAAGAAAATACAAAAACATTCAAATAAAGCTTAAATATAATAAATATATAGCATTTACATATTTACTAGCTCTTGCATATATGTTGTTTACTTTATGTTAGTATATATCATATCATTTAATTTCTATACAAACATATGTTTCATGGGTAATTGAGTGTGCTCAATGCATACACTAGATAAATGATACATGAACATACATATGCTAGACCTTTCCTCCACTCACAGGACACACTACCTTAGGGGAGTTTCTTCACTGATCATGATTGATACATAGTACATTTATTTTATGATCATTTTACATTATCATGTTGAACTTATATACTAATGATAACACATGTATATACTCATGTTTAAATCTTACATAGTGTTCTATATATGTTACGCTACTAGATATTTTTCTAACACATGTATGGAGGTACTAGTATGATATGCTTATGATGGTTGCTTATATTTCACTGATTCATTTTTACACACATATTACTTAAGTGTAATTATTGTTTTCTACCTTGTTTTTATTTTGAAACATTTAAACATGTTTATTGTTTGTTTTACACAATTCCATGATTATTATTTCTTTGGTCTATGGATATTTAAACATGTCCTCCCCTTAATTATGCAAAATTTTAACATGCCCCTTATTTTTAGTCTCGTTAGACCCTTTTACATGATACTGAGTACTATTATGTGTGTCCTTGATTGTTTTATGAGATTATTATTGTTAATTATATATGTTTATATGATCCATATCATGCATCTTATGGGTTGTTGTGATTGGATACTATGAGCTTAATTTATAAATATACTTAGACATGATAACATTATGTGATTCTTTACTACATGATTGATATAAATATGACATGGTTATATTATCCGTTTGAGATAAAATGACTACAATATTACATTCCCCTAACCTCCAAAGGTTATAAATATAAGAGACATGAGTCTACCCACACAATTGGAAGAATTGAAAAAAATTGATACAGATTAAATTATTCAATAAACACATGGGATATAATCTTATGTAGTTGGCACTAATTTTCAAAGATTTGGGATAGATTTTTTAGATTTGTGATATATATTATACTTAATTTATAAATAAGATGTTACATTTTGATATATACTTAATCTTGAGACACATTAGAGGTGTATATACCATGAAAATGCACCAAATCACATATACATATTTATATTATACATTATTTATTGTAGATTTGATGAGGGAGCATAATCAAGTTTCATTCCTTTCTTGCCACAAATTGATGCACTGACTTTTACAAGAGGCACAAATTGAGCCTTTATTTTTACATAGTAGTTGGATTTGTTTTATAGTGTGGTTAAGACTTACATACATCTATGTATTTGGCACTACTCCTCTATTTAGGTTTAGATGGTTACACCATTTGACCTTGGATAGATTGGCTATATTATGTATACATTTGAGTCATGCAATTGAGATTCAATGTTCTTAATTATCATAGAAAAATTAACCCTTCCACTATATTGGGGACATGATCACCCGTAAATTCCCTCTTCACATCTCTAATGTTCAATTTTGAATATCTTTATTCAATGCTTCAACAAATAAGCATTATCATAAAATAAAACTACCAAGGGTAAACACAATTACATCAACACACAAGTGTACTCATTCATTGCTCTATTTACTTTCAAGCATTTCAATTATTCAATTTTCACATTATATGCACTAAGTAAACTTTATCAATTACTTGGTTGTAGATAATTCATAAAAAATAAATTCAAATATGTTTTAATCAAATATAAGGTGTGTTTTACACACTAAGGTACACATGTATTTCCTTTAACCTATTAATTCAATCCTTATGCATTACTAAACTGAAGGAGGGGGATGTAGATACTAAAATTTTATTTTATATAACATAATATTATTTTACACTTGTCAAATACCAATCATGGCTCAACCCTTTCATTCATTACCTCCTTGTTGCCAAAAGTCTCATGGTTTCCACATAATTATACTAAAATTACTATCTTATAGTAATAACCTAAAATTATGATGATACATATCACATTTAGTCTATAGCCTATATAAAACCTAATTTATATCCTACCCAAATATTTATATATCCTCAACAATTTTTTACCGTACAAGACACTAATGTTAAAATTAGGACTCTAGTGTCCCTGCCTTCCAGATAATCAAATTAAAAATATTTAAACATGTATGGGTTGACCTATTTATATTACTTAACCCTTATGTGAAATTATTTAAAAATGCATATCATAAATATAAATAAAAAATAATTCTCTATCCATCTGTAAAATCTAAGAAAGATACACCTCTCAAAATCACACTACATTATTGAATATCACTTTCACAACTGAGTTATACTTCCATATTCTTCCCTATTTACAAATTAGTCATATTAATAATATGTTTACACAATTTTTGAATTTATAGATAAAAAAATGATAAATATTTTTCAATTTACCAAATACATCAATAAATTGATTCACATATAGCATATTGTATAATTATTCAAACACAAGCCCACATAAGGAGGAAAAATACATCGCTTTGAGTCACTCTTAAGAGTATATGTATATGTAATAAATAAGAATTAATATAATGTTATTTTAATTTAAATAAGATTCATTTGATCTAACTAACCATTATTTTTCAAGTTGACATTCTAAGTTGGAAGATATAAGGTTGTGAGCAAAAGACTAATTATAAGAACCCATGCACACAATCTAAATTGATAATGTGTAAGGAGAAAGTGAAACCTAATAGGTGTATGTGGATGTTATTGAATATATATATATATATATATATATATATATATATATATATATATATATATATGTATGTATGTATGTATATATATATATATACATATATATATGTATATATATATATATATATATATATATACATATATATATATATATATATATATATATATGTATGTATGTATATACACACACACACACACACACACACACACACACACATATATATATGTATATATATATATACATACACACACACACACACACACACACACACACACACACACACACACACACACACACACACATATATACATACATATATATATATATACATATATATATATACATATACATATATATATATACATATACATATATATATATATATGTATATATATATGTATATATATATATATGTATATATATATATATATACATATATATATATATACATATATATATACACATATATATATATATATACATATATATATATATATACATATATATATATATATATAGAGAGAGAGAGAGAGAGTCATAAAACTAAGACATAAATGTTGATTGTAGTGTCTAGACTAAAAGAAAGATAATTTCTAAAATATGACAAATCAAGGCAAAACATCAGTCTACCTAATTTTTTAATGTACATGTCATATCTACCTATGCATCATTTAATAACCTAAACATTATTTATCCTTAATATTGTAACTTTTAGAGTATTATTTATAATTATACTTTTATATATTTAACATATTCTCAAATTCAACATATTTATCAAAATATTATAAATATGAATTCATTTAATTGACATGATTTTAGAATAACTTACTCAAATTTGATTAGGATATTCATCCAAAACATTAATTATATAAAGATTTAAACACATTTATATACACTAAAATTTAATAAATCATAGTACATTCAAGTCATAATTCTATAAGGGTTCTATGTATGCCTTTTAAATGGTGTTTCTAAGTTTATTTTCTCAAATTTTTAGGGTTATTCACAATTTTTATTTGCTCATGTTATATTGGGTCATTCAATATTTATTGATGGAAAAGTGGTAATAATGGCATGTATATTTACTTATATATTACATGGTGTGTTTATATAAAATCACCTTTAATGAGTTGGTTGTACATGCAAAACACTTTTATATTTAAATGATCAAAGTTTTAATGTTGTTTTATTTGCATTAACTACTAGTTCATGTAGCTATTAAACACACACATTTAAATTTTTAAGAATGATATAATTATTTAACATTAACATTTTTGGTAGGATATTCACCATGTACACTCTTCCTTTTTTCATCCCTAGATGTTGTAAATCCCTTCCCTTTAAGTGATTCCTTGACCTGTAGGTCTTATTCACGCATTCATGTATGTGGTGATTTATAGCATGCTTTCTTTCCCAAATTTTTTTCATTATGTATCAAGATTTTTGTTTTATATTTGAATTCCAAGGTGTGGTGCTAATCCTTATTAAAAAATGGAATAATCCTTATTAAAAAATGGATAAATAATGCTAAGCATGATATGGATTGATCAAACTACCATTGAAATGCCCAGGGATAATTTCAACATATAGCATGCATATATTACATCCATCAGTTTACAAAATGTCATGGATGATGTAAGGCCCCAACTAATGTATTTGAATCTTCCTTATATGCTTCAAGTACTTGTAATCATAAATTAAGATGAGGGGCTCCATTTATCAATATATTTCCCTTTATGTTAGTCATGCCAATACTTTTTTTAAGACTTCTCAATAGTCTATATCCATTAAGAAGTAACACAACCTTTCATCCAAATATATGTGATCTTATATGCATGAATCAAGTAACTTCTTATCCTCTAATTTAGTATTGTGTGTAGTCCACATGGATAAAACTAATAATTCCATTATAATCACTACCTATATACCAAAAATAATGTGGTATGGAGTGAGCCTGTTGAGGTGATTATTTATTTTTATTAGGCTTATAATACTATTGATATGTGGTCATCCTAGTTTTCTCACCCTACATTGAAAATACTGGCTAGTGTCTTTCCTAAAATATTATTGAAAGCCTCTATGGTTCCATTTTCCTATGGGTGGTTTGGAGTAGTCATGTGATCATGAATTTTTATAGTAGGGCACACATTGTCTAATTTATGAAGTGGGTATTGTGGTCACTAATTATGCTTATGGGGTACCCATAACACCTAATAATATTTTAATATTATGCAAACTTTTGTGATGATGTTAATTTGATGGAGAGACTTCTGGATTCATCATGATGAATTTATTTTGAATTAAAATTTTACACATAATATGTGTGTTCATTCTCAAGGAAATAAATAAAGAGTCGAATAACTTGGATAAATATCAACATAGACCACCCCATAAATATTGATAATAAGAGAAGATAAAAACAAAGGGAGGTAGTTAGCTTCATCAATCAAGGATAAAATAATACTTCTTGACTGCTAAAATATTAATGAAATAAACACAACATTGTGAACATGTCTTAACCAACAACTAAGTTTCCTTAATTATTCAAGTGATTTATAATTTGGCTGCCATGATTCAATAATTTCCAAGCCATTGTCTCTATTTAGTTCATTCATCCTTTTCTCTATTTCAATGGTTTCTTGAACCATTTTTTCCAATACTCATCCTCTTGACCCAAAATATTGGCTTACTATAAAAAAATATGGTGATTCATGATATGAAAATTTTATGAAAGGATGGATCTTTCTAGTCATGTATATTTTATGTGTCCAGCATGTCATTTAAGCCTTGTTTGTAGAGACCTACCCATTTCCCCAATGTAACTCCACAACAATAGGTAATGATGTAAACAATTTTTTGTGTTATATGATCCATGTAATTTTTTGTAAAGTTTCAAGATGTTTTAAGCTTGTTTTGAGGTTTTAAATTAGTTTTTATCCCACCCTTTCTCACAATTCTTGGTAGATTTTTTGAAATGCCTTTAATATAGGGAATAATTATCCTAGTAGAATATAAATTCCAGCCATTATCTCTAAGTCTCTGATTTATCATCTTGTAAAAATATTTTAAAATATCCCATATATTATAACGATTCTCCATTAAGACATTGATGAGGTAATTTTTTTTTAATATTTTGAAGGTTATTTGGATCCAATATCTTAAAATCCCTTGAAACTAGAGATTAAAAGACAATGATTTTAGGGTATGGGTGGTGGTGCGAGTCATCTTGTAGATAAATATCTAAGTGGGTATTCTTTCTAAATACTTCATGACATAAAGCGTCATTTGATATTTATAAGATAAGGACATCAAGTAAATGTTGTTTTTTAATTATCTTGTTTTTCCATAGTAAATGTTATCTAGTTTGATATCCCATTTAAACGATTTAGGAATTTATCAAGTCCATCATTATTATTGGACCATTTAACATTGGTGTTATCTATATATTTATCCCAATTTTCAAGTTTTAGTGGGTCTAAATTATGTGTTTTATCCTCAAAATTATCTATGAAATAATTTAAAACTATGGGGTGAAATTGATTGACCAATTTCTACTACTTATGTTTGTTCATAAAATTCTCCTCAAAAAGTTAAAAATGTGGACCTTAAGCATACTTCCACTAAATTTGTTATTTCAAAGTCTATAATCTCATGTATAATACTCACAGTCTCATCGATATGGTTATTTGTAAATAGATACATCACATCAAAAATAACAAAAAAAAATCTTCTTTATCTACTCTTATTTCTCTTATTTGATAAACAAATTGTTCTGATTTTTTGGTTAAAGATGATGAATTTTATACTAAATATTTTAATTTTCATGCTATGTACTTCACAAGATTGTAAGTAGGATAATTCCTTGTATTAACAATAATTCTCAATGGGATGCCATCATTTTTTATTTTAGGATCCCCATAAACCCTAGGAGTAATAAGTGCATGTGGGATTAACCATTCCTTATCTTTATCACTCATGTAAGTTTTATTTATAACTTTAGTGACATATTTTACAATAGTATTAAAATTATTCATAGATATTTTTTTATAGATTTCAATTGTGCTTAAATGTTTAATAATTTTATCATCGTAATCCTTCTTATCTAAAATAACTAAAGTATTGTATTTATCTTATTTGATAATGATGACTCCCTTATTATCCCTAAGCCTTTTTAGTGATAATTTCTTTCCATTATAAATATAATTTTTGGAGGGTGTAATTTTTTAAAGAAAGAGAAAACTCCACTCTCACTTATTATAGAATATCCTCACTAAGTTTTATTGCACCAACTTTTATTCCTATAATTAAGTATTCATGTGGTATTTTAGAAGGGGAAATAAAAAAATGAATTCTATGAATCAAAATATTATTAGATGGACCATGTATGAAGAGACTTGAAAGGTTAAGAATATTAATATTAATCATACTTTTGATAATTTATTTGGTTATTGAGATAACTTTAGGCTGAGTCATGACACAACTAATTTATCTTGCTCTTGGTCTCCAGTTGTATCTATCTATATTATTATTCTATCAAGGACAAGATAACACATTCATGTCTCTATCAGACCTTTGATTTAACACTACATTAGATGTAATAAATTAGATACAAGTTAGCCCAGTAATATCTCCATTATATTCCATAAAATGTGTATTATCCAATGGTAAAATATTATGCCAAAAGTCTTACATTCTAAAATTATTCATTTTATGAATGGTTGGAGGAATCTCTAATGGTTGTGTCTAAAATTATTCATGGAACTAAATATGTGTTACTATGACCATTATAAATATTCTAAGGTTATATTGACACATTTCAATTTTATAAAAAAAAATATTGTGTTTCTCTATGGTTATGGTTATTTCTGATTCCATTTTTACTATGATACAAACATCAATTTGGGACTAAATGCTTACTCTAATTTTTTGTGCTAGTGTTAGCTGAAGATCTAGCACCTTATTCAGTATTTTTTGTAGGTATTTTTGAAAAATTGAATCTCCTTATTTATTATACCCTTGTTGGCATGGTGTAATATTATTTTTCTATAATAAAAAAGGTTTTTTATCTACTATTTAATTCTTCATTAGCACCACTTCGTCCCAATGAGTGAGATATTCAGTGGCTATGATAATGTAGCATACACCAATCCTACACATAATTGGAGATATTGGACCAAAAAAATTAGTAGTCCACTTCTCAAAAGGTTCTTTGGAGAGAAGGGGTATGCTGGGAATCCCAGCTAAGTGGTTAGGATATATATTTTGTAGTAGACATCAAACTTACATGTGCATTCCTTGACATCATGGAACAAGGTTGGCCATCAGAATTAATAAAGGAGGACCTTGCATATATTGTATTCTCTATAAAAGTGTCCATAAATTCTCTCATGATCTTATTGAATCGATCCTAGGTACTCATGTTACAAAACAAATTTTCATAGGAATTCACCATACATGATATTATAAAGCTTACCTCAAATGAGTTGATATGAGGCAGCATGGATAACCAATTAAATATTTCCTTTGATTTATAAAATTACTAGGATAATTCTTGATGTGAGAAACGCAAGAATATCATCAAGATCTTCCACAATGTATTTAATTACATATAACTGAGCATTTATAAGTCTATCTTCAATTTCTATGATCTTTGCCTGTATATCAATGATAGGTGGTTAGGACCCAATTTTTGATTTCCTATTTTCACAAAAAAATTAAATTATAACTCTTGAAATAACACAATCCATCATCAAA
Organism: Torreya grandis; assembly: GCA_037957365.1. Taxonomy (NCBI): domain Eukaryota; kingdom Viridiplantae; phylum Streptophyta; class Pinopsida; order Cupressales; family Taxaceae; genus Torreya; species Torreya grandis. Next base: position 752,575 of record JARHVA010001678.1, read on the forward strand.
TCCTTCCATGGATCATAGACTTGTTAACAAACTAGTTAAAGGATTAATGGTTAATGAAGAAAATAAATGGTGTGCCCAGCATGTATTGAAAGAATTTTCATAGGGTGTACACCATTGTGAGTACCTCATATTGAGTGATTTTATAATTATTATCAACTGATATAATATTCTTACTAGATAATTAGATGGGATGGTCCATTTTAATCTCAACTGGATGAGATAGGATGGTGTCTATTATTGTTCCTGATGCATTAACATTTATATGGAAGGGGATTGTCTAGTTTTAAAACTAGAGAATAAAAATTATCACAAGTTTATTCTTTAATGTCTTCAATTCCTCTTCTTATACCTCACCACATATTAATGGATAATTCTTGTGCATATATTATTCGAGTGGCATGGTAATATTGGCATAATGATGAATGAAATTTTTATAGTAGCTAGTATACCCTAAGAATGTGTGCACTTCATACTAAGTGGTGGGAATTTACAAATGAATAATGATTAATACCATATTATATTTAACAAAGAGTTCATACTTAAAAATCACATGGCTGATCAGTGTGTCAAAATGTGTTTCAAGGATGCCATTCTAAAATTTGAGATATATCTAAGTTTGGGACAATACAAAAACATGAGTCATAAATTATCATTGTGGTATTTTAATAACCCATATATAATCTATTAATCTAGGTAAAATTTAAGGAATCAGTGAAGGAGATCATTTAATGATGTTTTGATGATGCATTAGAAGATATAGGGTCCATTATTTAGGCTAAATAGCATGACATTATATGAAAATTCCTCCCATTTAAATGAAAAGGTGGTATTTGTCTTGTCCTCCACTTCAATCTACACTTGGTGATAGCCTAAAAATCCATTAGTGAAGGCGTAAACCTCATAATTTAATACTCAAATAATTTTCTTAGTGAAGGGGTGGGAAATGGGTCAGTGATGCACACCATGTTGAATAGCCAATATTAAACACATATTTAGATTATTCCATAATATTTTATGATAATAACCATTGGGATTACTCACTCAGACTCCTATATTGGGTGGATCAAACTTACATCCAATATATTATAAATCTCTACCATACCTTGGTGCATAGGTCTAGGTTCATTTGGTATGCCCACTTCTTCATGGGTATGTTTCCATCCACTAGTGTGATATTAATTTTTATTAAGGAAATATGCACACCCTTAATTTACATGTATCTCCTTGGGAAAATGTTTAGAATTCCTAAAGTATTTTTATGATAAGTGTTGATTCTACATTAGAAGAATAATCTATAATGTTGGTGATCTTGGGTTCTTATTTTGAGTTGATATTTACCTTAGTTGTATTTATGGGATCACAATATCACTTATGTAAATTTCATTTTAAGTGTTATAATTATCACTCTTTCTCAAAAAATTTAAACCATAATAGGTTAGGGTCACTCTCTTGGGATTTTACTTCCACTGTATGCACAATATTCTATTTTTGGGTCATTAATTTCCAATTATGCAACATCCATGCTACGTAATCCTCTTCACTAGAATCATCATTTACCTCACATTCATTAAATAAATTAAGTATGTCAAGTCCCTTATTTATGTACATATACCTGAAATGTTATTTATTTATATGTTAATAGTCTAGGACAATGTGACAAATTCATTGTAAGGGATAAACCATCTCTAGATTATATGAGGGGAATGGAAAAGGGTGGGTGAACCTCTCCTTTATAGTTTTCAAATATCTAGTCTCTTAGAGCATCTCATTCAAAACATACCATATATGTGCCAAAGTATTCAAAGATTGGTGGAAAATAGATCCCATAGATATATCGGTAAACAAGTAGTGATCTTTATCCACTTTTATTCACATTCACAAATATGATCCCACAGATCAAAGTCACCAATATATGTGGGTAACCATTTTTGGTCATTTTTATGCTCAAATATAAAATCATATGACATTATTAACCTTGGTCCAAGTTGGAAGACACATCTTGTGTGTATCCCATAAGTGTGCAAAAATTCTAGTCATGGTGTACACTAAGGCACCGATGTGATTCATTTCCTTTGGGACACATGCATCTAGCTCATATAAAAATGGGGTAGATCTCATGGAACCATCATACAAATGAAACTTAGAAAGTCTTAACTTGCTTATAAATAACACTCACTTTACTTTGGATAGGACTTGATTTTTGTGTGTAAGACCTCCCGTGAATGATAAAACTATGGTATTGGTTAAAACACGCCACATTTTTTACCAGCCATCTCATAGTATTCATGTACCCATCACTTGTAGGAAATGTTCATGGTATCAAAAATAAACTATGCATCATCCCAATTCAATATACCACCCTTGGTTAGTTATAGGTTCTTATGCTTCATCCGAATTTAATTTAACACCCTTAAATAGTTATAGGTTCTATACTAATTGTGCCATAAAAATTTATATGTTGTTTATTTAATCTTCCAAATCAACACTCTCAACATAGGGATGGCTTTGATAATTTGACAATGTAATCACCACATGATTTTTTTTCCATTCTCAAAACTCATGTAACATTTATTTAAGTTTATGTATATGTTTTTTGTGTAACACAAAGGTCTAATGATAAAATATAGGTAGTCATATTCTATGGTGAGATTGATCACCTCAAATTATACTCATAATTTCACATAAATTATCTTGATACCAATATTTTATATAATTCCTATGGCTAAGATTAGGTTTTATTTGCCATGAAAACCACATGTGGTGAGGGTCGAAAGGTATGGATATCCATTTTGTACCAATAATTTACATGAGAATATTAAGTACTTTGGTACCTATGTCCACCATAATTTTAGATACAATCCATTTATGTTTACATCCATGTGTAGTTCTAAACTATAATCTACATTAAGGGTGATCACCCTCACACTAAATATAGCATAGGTATTTTAGTAGGATACTTTATTGTATAATTAACTAAAATATTTTTTTATAATTTGGATAATTCTTTCAGAGTGAAGGAGAGCTAGGATGTTTGTGAGATCACTTCCATGCTCACATTATTCAAGTTAGAATTCATACTTTGTTATTTTTCCCAAGTCTCAATAAAGTAAAAGTTCACCTTGTATATATTATATGACATTTATAGATTCACACAATATCTCCTTCTAGCACAATTTTTCTAAGTATAGTTATATAGGGGGATTTGAATTTTCCACCTTATGTGTAGGTCTAATCAAATCATATCATGTTCTATCCTTCTCAATGGGAGTTTTTCTTGAATGTGTAGTTATGTAGCTACATTTTTTTTTCTACACCGTAGGGATAGTATTCTTCTTATTTTGAGCCTTTAAGACCCATTAAAATAAGTTATGATAAATAATGATCATGATAACAAATTTATCATGTCTTCCTTATGTGTTAACTTGACCTAAAAATTTAGGCATTATTTGAAATTGTGGTGACCTCAATAATATCCAAAATTAGGATACTTGGGATAACTACACTATTAGTGTTATATAAATCAACATTTATAAGAAGTGTGTGGGGGAAACCTCTACCTCTATATCTACCATGACATCTATATCCTCACTTGTACTCATATCCACAATAATTTTTATTAGATGGTTTAATAATAGTTTTTCACATGGATCAGTCTCTTTCCTCATGGATATCATGAATCACCCTACATTCCTTAGGATTATGGGTGGAGGAATCACAACTATTTTAGTATAGGAATAAATTTTCTTGGATCATACACTGAATTAGTGGATAATTGCATACATCATGACCTTATAGAGATATTTCAAAAGAGAGTATCTTGGCCCTCAAATTTAATCATATGTATTTATTATTATTTTTACCTTTAAACGCAAAATATGTGCAACACATCCCACTTATAATGTCATGGGAACTATTACCTATATACTTTTAAACCTAGGAATCCATCACGGTGCTTTGTACCTCTATGAATGGGCTAACTCAAGTATCTTCACTTCCTATGTCTTTAGCTCTTAATTTTTTCTCAAAGGATATCAAAGTATATTTATGTTATTGGTTTCATGGATTTGATGTTGTCATTGATGTCAAAGGTTTGTGAGTATCGTTTATGTCCTAGTGATGTTTTTATAAATATGCATGGTATGTAGCAATAAAATCAAGTGACAAGAGAGAATTTGAAGGCAACCTATTATTTTTTTATCGAGAGAGAATTTAAAGGCAACATATTAATTATTATGAAGGTGATGAAATGTCAAAATCAAGGTCAATGAACAAGGTAAGCATAATAGTCTTACAAAGCATTGTCATAGCATGAGCATGAGTATGAAGATGGTGGCATGGTAAGATGGATACACACAGGTATGAGTAGATGTTCAAAGATTCCAAAGCTTGCATATGAAGGTTTGAAATACTCAATAAAGTTTTAAGGTAAAAATTTAGTGGTACATAATATTTCATAGGAGGTTTCTAGGTTATTTCTTGGCTTAGTCTTTGCTTAAAGAGACCTAGTAAGAAGACACAGGCTTGGTAGCATGATGATGTGAGAAGTATAAGGATTTTAATAATAATATTGATAGTGTGTGAGCAAGGTATGAGGTTTTATGACATGATAATGAGATTTTAAGAGTAGTATAAGAGGTTTTAAGGTTTGTTCAAGGTCTAAAAATGACTTACATGTTTAGGCCAAGTATGCAAAGAGACCTAATGTGGCATAATGAGGGGTAAAGTTCAATTCCCAAGGTGAAAAATCTTATTATATAATTGAAATAGGTGTGATAGGTTGTATCAAGTGTGTTGACCAAGTTTTAGGTCATATATTAAAGGAAAATTCATGAAATTTTGTATAGAGGTTTTATGTGTTTACAAAGTAAGGTATAACATATTCAAGAAGGATGTTTTTATGTTCATTGGTACATTCAAACTTTGAATGAGGATCCAAGTATTTCATGGTAGTTATGGAAGGATCCTAGCTTGAAGTTTCTAACATTTTTTTGGGTTGAGGGCCTGATCTTTATTAATGATTGTTAATAATGAAAGATAGTCTAAACCCTCTCTAAAACCCTAATAGTGACCCAATAGGAAAGATATTGTTAGAAATGGCTCAGAATGGATTGGATGACATATTTTAATGATTATATAATGTATAGGAATCTCCCAATTTTCTATAAGTGGTATTGGTATGTTATAAGAGTGAGTTAAAGCTATAATAAACCACTTATTTCTCAAAATTTTGATGTAATAGGCATAGTTGACCAGTTCAAAGCATGCAAATGATTGGAGTATAATGTGTGATAATTTTAGTTTTTTATCATGTAAGTTGATGATAATTTTTAAGATATTAAATATGCTAAATTAGTCATTGAAGTTTGCCTATTACTAAAAAGGCCTAATGAGGAAGATAATGATAAAAATAGATAGAAGTGAGAATGAGGTTAAGGATGGGTTGAAGTGGATTATGGATGGATAAAAACTCATGGGGTCATTTTTAAATACCTATATAAACTTTTTGCATTAAATATAATATTTCTAGTTTCTCATTTACAAGCAAAAAATTTTTTTCAAAGTGACCTATCTAACATAGTAAGGTCTATGTGGAGTGAAGAAATGAGATTGGTTTATAAGATCAATATTGATATTGAACCAGTTTTTATGATCCTTAAATATCCTTATAACATCTTTATATATATATAAAGATGTTATAAGGATATTTAAGGATCATAAAAACCCATTTAAGCTTCATAAAAATTTTCACATGGGTGTTCTAATTCTTGGTTTCCATGACTATGTTTTTGGAGCTACAAGTAGTTTTTTGTATGTGAGTGAGAATGATGTTCCAGAGTCTTTTTATGTTTATTTGAAGAATAAAATGAACAATAAACTATTATGTATTTATCATATGTTATTTTTAATATATTTTTATTCATGATAAACTCCTATACAATTTTGAAAATTCAAATGCTCTTGACTAGGTTCTTGAGGCATGTTTGCAGTTCTAATTGAGCATATTAAAATGGTTTGTTTGACGTCTTCTTCCTTGTTTGGTGAAATATAATGAACATGATGATTACCATGAGGTAATGTATTATACATAAATTTTATTTTTTATTATTTTACATGGAAAATTTTAGTGTGTGCTTCATATCTTTAAAGTAGACTTTTTGGTAGTGAGAAGGCCTAATTATGAGTAGACCTAATGGTATGGTTCAAGGAGTAAAATGAGATTAATGGTGTTAGGGACCTAAGGTGAGATTATGAATGGTATATTTTAATAATTTATGAAGTTTTTCATCCATTTTTTGAGACTCAATGTGTTCCAATGTGTCCAAAGTGAAACGTGTTCTTTGAGAAGGCTTAATTGCATTAGGTCTCTATTAGGTCTATTGGTCATTTTTGGTCCATATGGGTACTGACCGACCTATGTAATGATTTTTTCACTTATTAAATGTGTTTTTTGATATATTAAAATGTTTATAAAAGTATTTATATGTTTTTAATTGACAAATATGGGTGAGATCAAGAGTCAAGTACAAAAAGGTCTAATAGGCCTAATTTGACTAGTTAGAATTGTAAGGATATGAGCGAATGAAATAGAGTTTTAAAAACAAGGTAGAGTGATTTAATAAAATAATATAGGTGTTATAAATATTTAATTAATATATAAATTTATTATATATTTGATGATTAAGGTCATATGACCTAATTTTACCAAGGAGAGGGTTAGTTGAGCTAGAAGGCCTAATAGGATGTTTGAGAGAGATAAAAGAGTGAGAAGAGAAAAATAAGGTGGTAATATTAAGTTGAGTTATAAATAGGTGTAAAATTTTGATCACATGTTCTATTTTACTAATTTTTTAATGATTTACGAAGGGGTTTGGTGCCTCCCTAAAATTTAGTGCTTGTTACAGGACTAATTGAGTTGGTGCTTGACTAGTGAGAGGTTGGCATTCCTTGTAGGGTTCGTGCCTCATTAAATTTTGATTAATTAATTATAATAATATATTAAAAAATATATTTCAGTGGGTTTTATCCTCCATGAGGGTTTTCCACATATATCTTGGGTTCATGTGTTATGTTTCTACTTCATGCCCATATGAATGGTTGATTATGCATTGCTACAACTCTATATTTGTTTGAATTATTAATGAATGGCATATGAAATTTAAAGAGATTTTTTTAAAAATAATTCATTCCAACCCTTAGTATATATGATTAAAATAATTCATATCAATGTAGGTGCTTTAAAGGAGGCCTAATATTCTAAAGGAGTTCCTAGGTAAATGAAGATGGTTAGTCAAGCACAAGGTGGTTTATCTACAAGCAAGAATCCATTATTTAATGGATATAATTATGATTTTTGGAGTGTCAAGATGAGTAAATATTTCATGTATCAAGTTAATTATTCTTTTAAATCAATTTTGGATGGATATATTACTCATCCTATTCCTCCTATAGATGTAATAGGTAAGAAGGCTAGTGATAACAATTAAAAAGGTATGAATGGTATAATGTGTGGCCTATCAAAGGTAAAAATAATGAATTTGATGCATTTTATTTATTTTAAATAAATATGGGACAAGTTTAAGACTATTCATGAGTGAGATTCCAAGGTTAATTTGGATACGTTTAAAACTCATATAAGATAGATTGAAATCCTAAGGATGAATGAAGATGATACCATTGTTGCCTACTTGTTGAGGGTTGATGGAGTGTTCGAAATCATAAGAGTCCTAGGTTAAAAATTTAAAGAGTCTAATATTTTTCAAAAAAAATTAAAATTTCTAACTCCCAAGTTTGATTTTAAAGTGTCATTTGTTGAATAAATGCAAGATCTAAATAATCTAGAGTGGATGGACTTCATGGCAACCTAAAAACCTATGAGATGAGGATAAGTGAAGGAGTACTTTCAAATAAATAATTTTTATTATAGGTAGAAAAAAAGTCAAAGGAAAATAATACACAAGGTACTAATGTCAAAGATAATGATGATTCTAATATTGATGATGATGAGTTGATAGATGTGTTTGATGTCTCAACTCCCTATGATTTTTAGAGTGTCAAGATGAGGAAATATTTTATGCCTCAAGGTTATGATGTTTATAAATCAGTTTTGGATTTATATACTAATCATCCTATTACTCTTATAGATGCAACAGGTAAGAAGTCTAGTGATAAAAATTCAAAAGCTATGAATGGTATTATGTGTGGCCTATCAGAGGTATAACTCATGAATGTGATGCATTATATGTCTTCTAAATAAATTTGGGGCAAGTTTAAGACTATTCATGATGGAGACTAAAAGATCAAGTTGGAGAAATTTAAAACACGCTTAATATAGTTTAAAATCCTAAGGATGAATGAAGATGAGACCATTTTTGCATACTTGTTAAGGGTTGATGAAGTGGTCAACATCATAAGAGTCCTAGGTAAATAATTGAAAGAGTCTACTCTTTTTCAAAAGGTTTTAAGATTTTTAACTCCCAAGTTTGATTCTAAAGTGTCTATTATTGAAGATATGCAAGATATAAACAAGTTAGATATGGAAGGGCTTCATGGAACCCTAACAACCTATGACATGAGACAAGTGAAGGAAGACCTAAAAAGAAAGAAGCTACACTCAAGGTAGAAAAGAAGTAAAATGAAAAGAAGACACTAGGTAATAAAGTTAAATATAATGATGACTTTGATATCTATGATGATTAGTTGATAGCTATGTTTACAATAATATTGAAAATATATTTGGGAAAATACAAGGTTCATATTCCCTTTAAATGCTTTAATTGTGGATAGATTGGACACTTTGCTACCAAGTGTCATCATAAGCATAAGTCAAGAGATTATGAAGAGAATGATGAAGGTCATGATGATGATAATAAGTCCTAAAATTCTAACAAGAACAAGAAAATATTTAGAAAGTATAATGGTAAGAAGAAATTTTTCAAAAATAAAAGAAGCTTTTATACCAAGGAAGATTGCATCTCATTTGATGAGAGTGAGATAAGTGATTTTAAGAGTGACCACAAAGGTGATGGTTATGATGTCAATGAATTTCTCTTCATGGCTAAGGAATTAAGATGATCAAATAAAGAAGAGTCCATATGGATTAGAGGTATTGTTGGTGATTAAAATGAAGAAAAAGATGAGGTGGATTTTGGGGTTGAGTTGATGAATGCTCTAGACGGACTAAAGATGGTAAAGAAGAATAATAAATTGATGAGGTATATGATAAAATAATATGAGTATCAAATCAATATTATTGAAGATAGATTGACCAATAACTCTAAAGAACAAGAGGAAATAAACAACCAGGAGGAGACTCAAATTGAGTTTGTGACTACAAGCCTAAAGGAAATAGAAGAAGAATGTGCAAGGTATGTAACAAAAATGGATTCCTTGAGACTTGAGTTGGATTAGGCATCAAGTAAGATGAAGTATTTTTTAAAGTTTGAAAGGAGTATCAATGATCTAAATAACATTCTGAGTAGTCAAAAGATTGATAATGATAAAATAGGTCTTGGTTTCAATGGGGATGTAAAGAAGAGTGCTAATGTGATCAAGGAGAATCAAACCTTGAAGTTCAATGATCAATCAAGGAATGATGGTATTAGTAGAATGAAGACTAATACAATTAGGAAACATAATAATATAAGGTATGTTAATCCTTTCAATGGTTATTTTTATTCATGTTACTAATTTGGTCATAGAGCAAGGCATTGTAGAAGGCCCTCCAAGAATGAATATGCATAAAATTATGAGGAGAGTCATCAGTCAATAGGTATGGATCATAGTGTGTTTCCATCAAGAGGAATAATGTGTTTTAATTTTCAAAAGGTTGGTCATATTGAAAAGTTCTATAAGCATGGATTTTCAAGTCAAAACAAGAAATTTTAGACCCATATAATGCAAAAAAGTAAACAAGATAGTGAGTGGAAACCAAAGGTAGATAATATGAATGATGACTAGTCTGTACATATAAGTGGACTATTTGTCATGGTGGAGCATAGTTCAAATGTAAATGAGTGTTAATAATTCTCCTTATCATCTCAAATTGTGGATGAATAAGTTAAGACAAATAAACCAAGGTAGATTATTATTCAAATAGATATCAAAGAATTCAATCCTAAGAGGATCTTGAAAAAAGTTCAATCTAGCGAGGATATGGAGATCTAGTAATATATTGAATTTATGTTATTTTAGTACCCAAGAAATAATAGGTGACTCCATTGCACTTCATGGAGATACTCATCTTGTAAGAAAAATCATGAAGGATTCTTCATCTGAGGGGGAGTTTTGTACCATTTGGTTCAAATCCAAACTTCAATCAATAGTCTGATTAGAGGCACAATTTCAAGAGATGAGTTACAAATTAATTACATAATGAATTGATCAAACTAAGTCACATTAATTATAGTGTACAAAAACCTCATAAAGGGAGCCAATCATATTCCAAGGTAGGTGTATTTGCTCAAAATATCTATAGTAGTTGATTGTGAGCCTGATCTATGTTAAGCTATTTATAGAAAAAGAGAGAATGATCTTTTTTGGAGAGAAAAAGGTGTGTTGTTCCAGGTCTAAAAATTAGTGAGTATTCAATATTTGACCCTTTGTCATTAATTTCAAAGGGGAAGAAAGTTCTAGTTTTAAAAAAAGATCAGTTTGAAGAAGATCCATCTTAGGAAGATGAGAATGAACAATTTTTTTTAAGTGTTTGCCATCAATGACAAAGGGGGAGATTGTTGAGGTATGTTCCTATTTTTGGTGTTATGGATTTTATGTTGTCATTGATGTTAGAGGTTTATGATTATCATTGATGTCTTAGTGATGTTCTTGTAAAGATGCATGGTATGTAACAAGGAAACCAAGTGATAAAGTGACAAGAGAGAATTTGAAGGCAACCTATTATCTCTTTATTGAGGGAAACATGGTAATTCTTCTGAGGGTGATGACATGCCAAATTTAAGGTCAAAACACAAGGTAAACATACTAGTCTTAAGAAGCATTGTCATATCATGAGCATGAGTATGAAGATGGTGGTTTGGTAAGATGGATACACATAGGTATGAGTGGATGTTTAAAGATACCCAATATTGAATATGGATTGTTGAAACACTTAGTAAAGTTTCAAGGTAAAAATTCAAGGGTATATAATCTTTTATAGGAGGTTTCTAGCTCAGTTCTTGGCTTAGTCTTTGCTTGAAGAGACCTAGTAAGATCACATGGGCTTAGTAGCATGATGAGGTGAGAAGTCTAAGGCTTGTAATAATAAGATTTAAAGTGTGTAAGAAAGGTATGAGGTTTTATGACATGATAATGAGGTATTAATAGTAGTACAATAGGTTTCATGGTGTGTTTAAGGTTTAAGAATGACTTATAGGTTTAGACCTAGTATGCAAAGACACCTAATGTGGCCTAATGAGGGGTCAAGTTTATTTACAAATGTTTCATAGATAATGAGATAATTAACATAAGTGTGATATATTTTATCAAGTGTTTTGACCAAGTTTGAGGTCATAGACTGAAGGATAAAGCATGAAATTTGGTGTTAAGGTCTTTTGTATACATAGAATGAGGTATAGTAGACCTGAGAAGGATTTTATTATGCTCTTTGTCACATGAAGACTTTGCATGAGGATATAATAAGTTAATTTTATTTGGGGAAGGGTCCTATTTTAAATTTCTTGGCATTTGTTTTTGGGTTGAGGTCCTAATATTTATGAATGATCGTTTATAATGAAAGATAGTCTAAACCCTCTCTAAAACCCTAATAGTGACTTGATAGGAAAGATATTGTTGGAAATGGTTTAGAATGGATTTTATGTCCTATTTTGATGATTGGATCATGCATAGCACTCTCTTAGGTTTCTATAAATGGCATTGGTCTATCAGAAAAGTGAGTGGAAGTTAAAAGAAACCCCTTATTTCTCAAAATTTTGATGTAGTAGGTAGGGTTGACTAGGTCAAAGAATGAAAATGATTTGAGGATGACATGCAAGACTTTTAGTTTTTTCTCATGTAATTTTTTGATAAGTTTTTATACCTTAAATATTCTAAATCAGTCATGGAATTTGGCCTATCACTAAAAAGTCCTAATGAGGAAGACAAGGAGAAAACCAAGTAGAAATGAGAATAATATTAGGGATGGGTTGATGTGGACTATGGATGGATCCAAATAAATGGTTTAATTTTTTAATATCTATATCAAATTTCAATTTGAAGAGATGATTTGTAGTTTCTCATTTGAAATAAAAAAGTTATTCTCAAAGTGACCTATCTAACACAGTAAGGTTTGTGTAAAGTGAACAAATGAGATTGGTCTATAAGACCAATATTGATATTGAACCATGTAATATATATATTATAATTATGACATATATGAGTAGACCTAATGGTATGGTTCAAAGAGTTAAATGAGATTAATGATGTTGGGTACATAAGGTGAGATTAATATGGGTATATTTGAAGTGTTTATGAAGTTTTATATCCATTTTTTTAGGCTCAATGTGTTCCAAGGTGGCCAAATTAAAACTTGTGCTTTGAGAAGGCCTAATTACATTAGGTCTCTATTAGGCCTAATGTTGGGTTTTGGTTCTTATGGGTAATGACTGACCAATGTAATTATTTTTTCACTTGTGAAATGTGATTTTTATCTATTTCAAGTTTTATCCAAGTATGGATATTTTTTTTTGACCAATATGGGTGAGAGCAAGAGTTAAGTATAAAAAGGTCTAATAAGCCTAATTTGAATATTTAACATTTTGAGGATATGAGCGAATGAAATATAGTTTTGAAAACCAGGTAGAGGGATTTAATACCACTAGATAATTACATTTAATATTTCATGAATATATAAATTTATTTATATATGTGATGACCAAGGTCATATGACCTAATTATGCCAAGGAAAGGGTTAGTTGAGTGAGAAGGCCCGATAGGATATTTGAGAGAGATAAAAGAGTGAGAAATAAAAAAGAAGGTGATCATATTCAGTAAATTTAGAAACAAGTGTCCAAATTAATCATAGGTTCTAGGTTAATGATTTAATTTTGATTTACCTATGGGTTTGGATCCTCCTTGCAAGTTGGTACTTGTTAAAGGACTAGTTGAGTTGGTGCTTGACTAGTGAGGGGTTGGTACTCCTTGTGGGGTTGTTTCCTCACTAAATTTTTATTCATTAATTATAGGAATATAATAAAATATGTGTGTTAATTTATTTTACTCCCCTTGAGGATTTACCACATAGATCATGTGTTCATGTGTGTTATTTTTACTTCATGCTCATATGAATGGTTGATTATGCATTACTAAAACTCTAGATTTGTTTGAATAATTAATGAATGGTATATGAAATTTAAAAAGAAGTTTGTACACTAATTTACCCCCCCCCCCCCTCTCAGTGTTTTTTCTTACAAAAAATTCCACTTGATATTTTATGAACATGTCATCGACAAGGCATGCCAAAATTGAGTCAGTAACCCTCCAACAAAACATTGTACATATTGTATTTCTAGAATATGTAATTGTATGTAGATGCCAAATGTGAAAGACTATTTAAAAATTGTGCATAAATATGTATCATGAAATCAAAACTATGTTAATTTTTAACTTGATCTTGGATTATGAGTGCAAACACATGGCATATTCCCCCATAATATGATTTAGTGACTAAATTTTGAAGCAGATTTCAACTTTTAAAACTGTATTTTGTGCAAAAATTTATTTTTTCTCAATAAAATGTTTATCTAGTGTATGATAATCCCATTTAAATTACCTCCTTTTTATGTGAGGTAATTGAACCTAAAATTCACTGATCTTAAAATAAAATTTTACTTGCAACATGTGTACTAAGATATAATAATTGAATAATGTATCATAAGGAGTGTTAACATAGTAATATGTGTTATTTTAATTATGTATGTAAATTAAGAGGTAAGGCCTATATAAATGTGTAATAATGAATATCAAATAATTATAATATAGAATTATTAGGTTAATTTTATTGGTTCATGGTATGTAATATGGTACTTACCAAACTCAATAAGATCAAGAAACATAAAAGCATAATGATATCAATGTTTAACAATTAAGACAAGGGATGCACATAAGGGACATGTTCAAATGTTGTACATTATAAGATTTAATACATAGAAATGAATGATGTTTCAAACAAGGGATATTTTTAAATTTTGCACATAACATAGGAACAAGGACAAAAATAAAAAAGACATGTTAAAATGTTGGACATACCCAATAAGACCTCACGAAGATGTTCAAAAAATTTTACACAAGGGATAAAAATATATATATATATATATATATAATAGATAACAAATATCTAATATACTAATAAAAAATAAATAGAATCAATGGAACGTAAAACTAAAAAATAGTCTAAACCATGCATATGTAATGTGATCATATCCTAGAAAATAACATATCCATGTACACAACTGTAAATCAAGATATTAGAAATGAAATTTATAATTATTATGTAGATAAAAAATATATGAGATATAGATTTAAAAAATTTGCATATATTGTCACATGTCGATAAAATACCTCAATTTAAAAGGTAACTAAGTGGAAGGAAGTCCAACACCTTGATCCTTGTAAAGTTTGTATATCCTACATAACAATCATGATTACCATTGAAATGTATGTGTGATATAAAAATAATATTTCATCTACTAATAATTAGATCAATAACATATGAAAATGATGTAAACTATGTGTATAAACATTCCTAGGTCTTGATTTTGAAATTTTAGCATATTTTGAATGATTTTGTATTATTGCATATTTGTTTTTTTTGTATTTTTTGAATTTAAAAACTGAAAACATTATAAAATAATTTAAATAAAAGTATAATAAAGGTAAAAATATGAACCATACATAAATTATTCAATGTATGGTGAATTATAAATGATGGTATGTCCATCTATTATAAGGATGCCCTCACTATATGTGAGTTATAACTATGGAAATTTGTAGGAAAATGAAATTGTTTTTGTAGAGGAATAATTATACATCCTAATGTCATCAAGTGTAATTTTTTTAAATTTTCAATATTTTATAAATGATATATCATATAAAGATAAATATTTTGCATAATTGAGCACCAATTTACATACAAAAATTAATTGGAAAATTTGAAAACTTTGAATACTTAAGGCTCTGAGTGCAACATTTTAGATTTTTGAGTGTAAATATGAGGAGTATATGAATTTAAAACTATGGTTAGTAATTATATACATTCCTATCCTCTATTATATGGTTTTCATCTTGTCATAAAAATACAAATTTGTCAATACAAATTATGAAAATTGTGAAATACATGGTATAAAAGGGAAAATTTAACTATTGTTTTGAATTGTTTAGATATAAGAAATGAAAAATAATAGCTCAAATGGACAAAATTTTAGTAAGATCCAATGGTTTAGAATAATTTATTGAATTATGAAGTTTACAATCAAAATATTAATATGATGCAATATGGAATAAGTATGTACAATTAGATTTTGATTTTTTTCAAATTGTTTGAGATATTTTTGGAATTTATTTAGAATATTTAAAAATACAACATGTTATCCAATTATCTCATTAGTGTGAGAATCATTAAAATATGTGAGAATTTGTAGATGGATGACTTTCCTTAAAAAATATGTGCTAGATGTGTACATATTAGAATTAGAAAATGTACCATGTGTGTCATATCCTTCAACAATATTTCCATATTCATCCATCATATTAGTTATGTCATTACAATCATAGTATGCATAATCATTATCACATTCATAATAATTATTATGTTTCTTAAATTATGGTGTGCCACTCTTTTCATATTTTATATCTGTACATAAAAAACTAACTACATCATAGTGTGGTATTTAACCTCCTAATTTCTTTTGATTTAGAATGTGTTATGCCATGTTACTTTGATATAATTGTAATGGTTGTATTTTATTGATATATATTTTACTTTATGTATTTTTTATTTAAATATGTGTTGGAGACTTAGGTTGTACCCTTAGCTAAAAGCAAACATGTTCAAGTCCTACTCTCAAACCTAATTCAAAATGGGAATGACCCTAGGTTGTGGGTTACCTATATTTGGGTTAGACCTCTAGGGTCTTTTTATGAAGCTATCTCCTTAGATAGGGTAATTTAGATCTCAATTTATAAAACCCAAACAAGTTTGGATGAAAAGAGTAAAGAAGTTGAATAAAATGAGACATATCCTAACATGTGGTGATGCACCATGAATTTTTCATATCCACTCATAAGATTGAACACTTATCACATTAATAGACCATGAATGAAAATAATATATTGTATATTATGATTTATAAGAAACAATACTTCACATAGAGATCAGTTTTATGTATTAATATTGAAGGAAAATGAAGATAAGCTCTAGTTGAAGACACTTATAGATAGCATTCCATCTTATTATTGAGATATTAACTGTATGACGTGATATATGACTTGAAAAGTAGATTTTTAGTATTTAGATTGGGCTCAAACTTGCAAAGGGAAGATTAGACCACTTTAAATATCAATTAAATACAACATACTAAGTATATATTGACAAACACTATAAAATATATTTCTCATTACTCTTAAGAGGTGCAAAATACATTTTTTTGGTATTCTACTCATACCATCTTAAGGGATGAAAACCAAAGATTAGAAGCCCAAATATATAGAATAATGGAATGAGAGAGAGGAATCCTTGTTTGGTGTTAAAATGGGTCATAATTAAGTATAAATCCACTTTCCATAGAGATTTTAACTAGCTTTCACAATTGGTCATGGCCACCTCGACAAATGGTCGCAATAGTCACTCATTCCTTCTCCCACTTATTTCTATAATGATGTTCTTTTTTGTTATAATGTTGGGATTAAATCATTTTAAAGTGAGTGTTGGCATCGATGTAGTTACAACAATTAGATCCATATGTTATGCTCCTATTTAGGCACTGATTTATCTTTACTAGTTTGTTTGATCATGATAGAGTGGAGGAAAGAGTCATAATCACATCCCTGGTAGTGAAACTTGATGTGTCTACCTTCATGGCCTTATTTCATAACCTAAAACTAGGTTCACCTTAGACAAATCCAACCTATATTACCTTTTAATATAAACTTGACACTTCTACTTGTTGACCTTTGCTCTATATTAGGTCTAAAAGACCTATTTCATCCTTATAAAGCTTTAATGGTGATGCCATATTTTTTTATGTCCATATGGTTTATCTTGGACCAAGATCAAGCTAGGTTCATTTTTTTTCCACTAGTTTAGGTCAAAATTTGGCTCATCAACCTTCACTGGAAGCTCCCTATGCCTTACTTTGCTTGATTGGTTATAGAAAGTTGACCTAGCTCATTGACCCATTGACCATCTTGCATCATTGATCTTGCTTGGTATGAATTCCCACTAATCATTGATCTTATATTAGTTGAAAGTGATATTAGAACTTTTCATACATTTATTTTATATTGAGATTCATTGACCCATTTGACCTTTACTCACTATTAGATCTAAATTCTTGATTGAACACCAACCATTGATCTATTAGGACCCACTATTTGAAAGCTAAAGGCTAGTTCATGATCTTAAAATTAATTTCATCACTCCCATCAAATTACATTTGTGTGACCATCATATTTAAGCTCAAATAGGATTTCCTTTCTCTATTTAAAACTTGATGTCTGCAAAAACATCTTATGGTTTTTGACCAATTTTACATATTTATATCTTGAAGTATGAGAATCGTGGAGGCAAAAAACTTTCAAGAGATGTTCTTTTTAACAAAAGGGATAAACCCATTTGATCTACTAGTCCTGAGAGCCTTCTGAGTGAAGATATTAAATGCACAAGTTAGCTGGTCCATTTTATCCTGCATGATGTCCTAGCTCAAAAATGGCAAAGTATTAAAACACAATGAATTATATTTGAAGATCCAACTTTGAACATGCATAATTCATGTTTCACTTTGGTGGATGACCTAAAACTTAGCACATAGAAACTATGGACTAATAATAACAAACTAATGTGATCACTTTTTCTTGAGACTGTAACACATGTGAGATATGGCCTCGTCAATATGCTCACTTGGTTCTATATTTGAGTTTCTTTGAAAATGGATAAGTATGGAAACTTAGTGTATTTTGATTGAAAGGAAAACTTTGGATCTTCATATCTTCTACTACGCTTTGGTAGATGATGTAAAAATTGGTGGATATGTTCTCAGGACAAAAATTAACAAACCCATATGATCAATTCTCCCTAACTCATTCACACATGGTAATGAAAATGCGAGCAAAGTGCCTACTCAAAATTTTAGCCACCAAACCCAAGTGTCTTAATGAACACAATGAAGAACCAAATGGATCCCATGCATTTCCATACTCATTCCAAGTACTTTTAACACTTAATGAGGCCTCTAAAACTCTAGTCATGTCTTCAAAAAATGATAAAATACACTCCAAGTGAAATTGAAGTGTTTAAAAAGTCTTGAAATCTGCATGATCCCTTAGATCCACTAATTCCATCCATAACTTGCTTAGATTTTGCTCCAATCTTTGGTCTTCAAGACACTACACTGCATCCAATTAGAAACTTGACATGTGGGACAAAATGGTCAACATTTTTTATGACTCAACTAGCTTGACCAGCTTGATGGTCATGGAACCTAGATATTGATCAAGCTTGTTTATGATGGCTAAATGAATAAAGCATGATTGTAAGAGGATTATTCTTGATTATTAGAAAAATTTTGGAATAATGTGGCACCATAAAAATAATAAAGTAATGAAATATACAAACAAATAACTAAACAATAGGAGCCATGTACAAAATCACTTGGAGGAAAGAAAGACCTAACTAACTATATACAAAGATTAGGATACATAACTAGTAGTATAAATTGAGATACCTCCCATTGAAATGGATGGGAAGGATATTTCCATTTAATATATCAAGATAAAAGTAATTTATCACCTTTTATCTTGTGATTATATAAGGTCCACTCCCAAGACTATCAAACTTGGAGTGTTTTCCTAGTTTCACATGGTCCTCATCCCATTTGAGGACTATATCATCTTATTGGAAACTCCTTGAGGAAGCCCTCTTATAAAAATACATATTCAATTGGTGTTTTTTAGACAACATGGTATGCATAGTAGTGTCTCTTATTTCCTCCATCTTCCTTAGTTCATTTAACCTCACCTACATAGTATCATCTTCAAAAATATCAAGATGATGTATAAGCTCTAATACAAGAAGATCAGGAGATATAAAGAGCTTGGATTATTTCCCATAGATAGGAAGATATGGGGAGTGTCCAATATCTTTCTTGGGTGTCACCCTATCTACCCATATGGAAATCTTTAATTTGGTATGCCACTCCTTTTGGCTATCCTCCATAGTCCTCTTGATGATCTTCAACATGTTCTTATTTGTGGACTCTACTCTACTGTTTCCTTGTGGGTAGTAGTTGGAGGATGATTTTATATAAATCCAATTTTAAAGGCCCTATTCACACACCTTATTACTAATGAAATCCATTTCATTGCTAGAAATGATTGTATAAGGCACACCAAATCTAGTTATAATATTATCATAAAAGTCTAAATAGAAACTTCATTGGTCTCCTTAAGGGTAGTTGTTTCAACCCATATTGTAAAGTAGTCTATAAATGTAATGATACACTTTTCCCCTTTAATTTAAGGGGTGTGTATCATCACTATGAAATGCAAGCCCCATTACATGAAAGACTTCTCTACTTGTATTAGTTTTAAGGGGAGGGTGGCTAATCTCTATTTGCCAAAAAACATTGCATATTTTTTACATTTCATTACCCAAGAGTAAGCATCTCTAAACATAGTGGTACAAAATTACCTATCTCTATTGATCATGTAGACTGTGGTCATGGAATTAAAGTGCCCACCAACTGGATCACCATGAAATTTGTTGAGAATCTCATCAAACTGGATAGTTTTAACACATCTTAAAAACATACCTCCAATATACTTTTTGAAAAATAATCCATTAATTAGAATGTAGGGCACTGATTGCAGCTTGAAGTGTCTTCTTTGTGATGCACTCAAACCCATTTGACACTCTCTTATTTGAATAAATTTACTAATAACCTATGTCCATCTTGTCGGAGGAGTATTTTCAAGTCCATGTTGAGTGCCCTAAGTTACCAAAATTCTCTCTTTTTCTTCTCTCACATCCTCTAAAATATGTTCACATAATCATTTACCTCATACTATTTTTATGAACTTGATTTCAATGCCATACACCATGTACTTGGTCGCCCATCCAACTCTCTTTTCATTTAAGTCTCTATTGAGGATAAGATCCCTCACACTCAAATGAGCTACCATTAGTATAATATTATTGTTTGAAATCAGATGTCTAAATTTCTTCAAACTTCTTACAATAAAAAATACATGTTTTTCAAAAAAAATATATCTTTATTCATAACCATCCAAATATTGACTAAATAAATCAATAAGTTGATCCAAACCTTCATCATTCTATTGCATAAGCATAACTGAAATTGCATCTATTGTAAAAAGGCATAAAAATAGAATTCCTTATTGAAATATGGATTTAGAAGTGTGGGGGAATGAGATATGGCCTCCTTCATGGCCTTAAACCTTGTCGTATCTTCTCTTGTCCATGAAAACTCTTTTCCATTTCTTAATATATGAGTGAGAGGCTTGACCATCTCTACAAAGCCTAGAATGAACCTCCTGATGAAGTTAATCTTGGCCAAGAAGATATATAATCCTTTCTTGTGTTTAGGTATTGATAGATCAAGGATTTCTTATATCCTCTTTGGATCAATGGAAATACCATCTTTGGACACCACATGTCTAATAAGTATTCCTTCATGCACTGAAAAATGCATTTCTTTGGATTTAAAGAAACCCCAAATTATCTACATCTATCAAAAACATCTCTCAAGTGTGTCAGGTGGTCATTAGGATACTTTGAGAATATTTTTATATAATCAACATAAACTAGCACATATCATTAAAAAGACCATAAAAAAAAAACATCCATTGCTCTTTAGAAGGTGGCTCCAACATTGGAGAGTTTGAAGGGCATTCTAACATATGCATAGGTGCCCCATTTTGTAGTGAAGGTAGTTTTATGCCTATCTTCATCTTTGATCATGATCTAATTATATCCATAATAGCCATCAAGCAATGAGAACCTTTGAGATCCTTCCACCTTTTTCAAAATTTGATCCATGGAGGGTAATGGGTAAATGTCCTTTAGGGACACATTATTAAGGTCTTTGAAGTCAACACATAAATGAATCTCTCCATTCTTTTTCCTCACTGCCACAAGGTTTTCCACCTAATATTAATGCTTAATTTGAAATATTATCCTTGATTCAATCAATTTTTAGTGTTCTCTTCTCATGAGGTCCTCCACTCTAGGGTTGACATGCCTCTATTTTTGCCTGACTAGCTTGGCATTGATTTCTAATTCAATGGTGTGTAGTCTAATGTTGGGGTCAAACCCCTTAAATTATTTTTACTCCAAATAAATATATAAAAAATTTCTTATCATAAAGCAAAAAATTCATCTCTTTCCTCTATTGTATTGACCCTTCCTAGTTTTATCAATTTATCTTTAAATATCTCTATCTTTTCATAGTGTTATTTCTTAGCTGAGATGTATGATTTCCATTTTATTACTTAGTCATATTCCTTGAAGATGATTTATAATTTCAAAATACCTTTGGGTAGCTTATTAGACCTCAATTGTACGATATGATCATCATATTGATTTTGGAACTTATTTTGATTCTTATGGGAAAATTATACCTCTTGCATTAGAAAACATATGATTTGATCATCATTTTCAAAGAATTTCCATTTCATGTAATTGTTAGTTACATCTAGTCTATATATAACATTGACCTTATCTTGGATTTGGTTGCCTTTGACTCCTACTATCTCATATTAGGCACCAATGGTAGTAAGCCTTTCTACATGTTGGTTTGTTTTTCTTAGTATGGACTAGATATTAAATGCCAAGAAATCCTCCATGAGGTCCCATACATGGTGATTATAGGCTTTGAAATGGTGATTATTGATTGCACTTAGGCCTCTTGCTTGTTCTACTAAAAGCTCACTATCTCCCTTTACTTGGAAGATATTGACACCTATCTTTATTTCTTCTTGCAATCCATACGAAAGAGCTTCATATTCAACTATATTTGAGGTACAATTCAATTACAATATTGAAATAGAATGGTACTTTTGACTAGTGGATAAAATCAACATGTCTCCCACTCTACTTCTATTCTTTGACCTTGAGCCATCAAAGAAAAAAGTCCATATACCATCCTATTCTTGAGCATTGGTAGTTAAGCAAGGTATAACAACACCTTCCTCATGCATGTAGTACACTCCTAAGCCTACCTCTTCAATATTTCTATATGGATCAAAACTATGACTTTCATCTACCCATTAATCCAAGTATAGATCTGAGACACCTTTAAGATGATCATAGGGTTTTTTTTTCATTGAATTATTCAACCTCTTCAAATATAACATAGTTGGTATTTACAAGATTAGGCATATAGGGTTCTAGGTGTAACCTAGAGATAGGCTTAGACCATATAGTAACTTTGGTTCCATATCTAGTTCTAAAAACCATGTTTGACCAATCAGATGATAAATATCCTCTAATATTTGTAGTAAAGTCTCTAGATAAGCATAGGAAAAAATATAGAGGTAGGTCTACCTCCATTACATCTTGATTAATGGCACAATTTGGATAGGTTACTAATGTGATTTAAAGATATTTAAAGATGCCTACATCTTATTGGGGGAGCCATTTAATGGGAGAACACCTTTCTCATTAGGCATATATCTATGCTCAAGCTTATTTGTTATGGCTTTAGGCATTATCGAGGTTGAAGCACTTGAATCTATCATATAATTGTGTACTAAATAATACCCTATGATGACTAATAGATAAAATGTGGGAGATTAACAAATTTTAAAGGATGAACAAAATTTTGAAAATGACTTTTTATTGGAATTTGATTGGAAACTTGGCTAGGGATTTAGTTAGGCTAACTATTATTGATGAAAACAATTTTCACTTTATTAGCTATCTTTTCCACATGAGAAAATTTGGAGAGCTTTTTCTAGAGGATCTCCTTTTGCCTCAAAATAGATAGAGTATCATACATGGACATAGTTACATTATCCTTATTTAAATGGTCCATAATATTAAAGGGAAGATTAGTACCTTTAGACTACACCTTATAAATAGGAGCATCACTTAGCATTTGAGTAACATGAGGAACAAAGTGGGTCTTTTGATACTATCCATGAGGTTGGGGAACTTGTTGATTTGTAGGAGCTTTAACAACTACATATAAAGAAGTGAGTAGCTGACTATTCTATGGAGATGATGAATAAATATTAGATTTCCCCAAGTTATCCTCTAGCATCTTATTTTAATCCCTTGTGTTGGATGTAACTAGTCCATCTGATCTTTGTGTAGTATGCCCAAAAATATATGTTACATGCTCAAACACATGTTTCCCTTATTGAAAATTCATGCATGTGGTATCAACTAGTGCTTTACCCATGCTCCCTTGTTGTTATCTTGAGCTTCTGATAATGACATGGAAAACATGCTATCTTGACTTGCTTGGGGGGCTTATGTTGAAGGTATCATATCATGACCTTGGAATGAAGTAGCATGTTACTAAATAGGGTATTGGTAAATGTCTCTAGTTGTATCCATTACCATCTCATTAGACTATCTTGATAACTTCCATTTTACCTCTTGTGCAAGATTGATTTGGGTGGGGACTAAGGCTCTTGAGCTACTCACAGTTACAGGGTTGTATTTATTATAATATCTCCCTTAAATAATCTAGACTTGGGATTATTGATTAGGTGAATAAGGGTTTCTATTGTAGGATTGATTAGCATATTGGGTTTGGAAGGGGCCATGGTATGGATTATATGAATTCTATTATTGTCTCTCAAGGGCCACTAGATTATTGTGTTGATACTTCAACAAGATTTCAATCCTTGAAAACTTATCCTCTTGACCATCAACAAGTCAAGATTGCTTTTTTGGGGTGGGTAATGGAAAAGTGGTAGGTGGGGTTGGCTGAAGGTTAGGGAAAATGAGCATTAGAGTTCTTGACATAATTTTCCCTACTTGTATCAAATATTTTTCTACCCTTATATATTTCATAAGTTCTTGGTAAGGTTATCCTACCCATAGATTAGATCATGATTGCAATGTTTGATTTTAATGCTCTCAAATATTAAAATAATGCATTATCAAGTGTGGGATTAATGATGAAAAATATCATATTCCAATTCTTCTAGAATATATAGTTGAAATCAACCATGGTTTCTTGAGTTTCCCTCTTGATTGAGGTGAGTTGCTCAATAAGTGACACATGGTCACTATTATCTTCAAAATGCTTACATAGGCATTCAACAAACTCATACCAATTATTAATTGAGGTAGGAAATAGAAATATATACCATTTAAGGGCTTTGCCTTTCAAGTATGTAGCCAATATCCTCATTGATACATTTTCTTGGATAATATGATGTACTGAATAAAGATTTTCAATATCAACAATGTGCTTTATAGAGGTGGTGGAGATTTTTCCTATAAAGTATGGTAGGATATTCAAAGAGGTATTAGGGATGTCATCATATTGTTGAAGGTTAAGAGGGATAACACCATTCAAGGGTACAAAAGGTTGTAATCTAGGGTGAGCCATCTTCATGGTGGATATTATACTACTTAAAATAATAGGGTGGCTAAGGGATAAATATTGCTTTTGGTAATAAGGGCTTGTCCTTTTGGATCATTATCTTTTGTATGAATAAGGAGATAGATCAAAAAATTTAGAGGG